>LPNX010149980.1:629012-689024 GCA_001517045.1 Pseudotsuga menziesii
GCATACCTTACTATCCCATTCAGCTAGGTGTGGAGCTTGGAGAAGGCATACGTAGGGGATCCAAATTGTGTTGGATTCATCACGCAGGTAGCTATATGGGATATCTGGCTCTCGCCCCTTCTCTCTACATACCTTCTTCCCTCCTTGTCCAAGAAGAACACCAAAACATTTCTCACAAGCAGTGACCTTCGCTAAGAGGTGCCATTTCCCAAGAAGCTGAGAAAGAGCGTGTCCCCCCTCCTTCACCTCCTATTCCTTTAAACTGCTATCGCAACCCAAAATATTATCCTTAATCCGTGCTAAAAAAGCAGAGGTCATGCCATGTGGAAATCATGCCTAAATATTCTCCTTCGTGGGGATCTTTTTTTTTCCTTTTTCCTTCTTTGGTTTCCTTTTTGCCCCCTTTTTTTATCTTTTCCAAGTTACTTCATGTTTCTTTGGAAAGAATCCTCACTCCTCATTTTTTTTCTTTCCTAGACCTCCTCCTTAATGTTAGGTTACTATAATTTCTCCTATTCCTTAAAAACCTTAATGACCTAGACTTTCTTTTCTTTTAGGAAAATGGTTTCTTTATAATATATATAACACATATACCTACCACACCTTCCAATGTAGGGCGTCTCCCCATAAACTCTTTACCCTATATATATTTGAGAATCATTCCATATAATATTCAAGGCGTATTACAAATGTTCCCAATATTAAATCGAGGTGTCATGATGACATCCTCTTCTCTTTTTATTTTGAGGCGACTATATCATATAGTTCCTCAATAATTAGTTCTTTAGGATCTTTTAACTTTTTCAACAAGTGCTTGACCATTTTGTCGAGGTATCATGGATAAATATTATTTTAATTCAATTAACTAGGCTATGGTATTTTCTTTAATTGGGCTAATAACGCCAAGCATCATAATCCTATAGGATTCCGTAGTCTTAAATCTCCCTCATTATATTCGTCCTCATGGGTTTGGTTGGCCCCTCATTAAGTTTTGTCATTACCTTCATCTCCTAAGTTTTCCACTTAGGTAGTTAATTTGTATAAGCTGCACGATTTTGCTTCTGGTGGGGCCTTGGCCTTGAGCTCCTCACCAGAAGTAGGTACAATGTACATCTGTAATCATAATAATTAAGGCTATGTGCCTCTTGTGTTTCATTGGTTAAAATTCAATAATGGATAGTCCCTTAAACAAAGAATCCTCCTCTTAAAATGATGGGGGATCTATGACTTACCATCATTGATGATAGTTAGATTATGGATAGAGACCAATTTAATCACTTAAGAGACCACATGTTAGTCGCAAGTCAATGTATGTTGGAACATGGTTAATGGAATTGAATAGACATTCCAAATCATAGTTGGAAGCTGCACATATATAGCACATTAATGAGATCAAGTGTAAATATGTAAAATTAATGTATGGATGACAACAAAGTCTTATGTTTTGGGTTTTGGTGATTGAACTAAAATGGGTTGTTCTTTCCCCACCGGCAACTCCTAAAGTTAGATAGTTCTTTGGAAGTATGTTCTTCTTAATTTACATTTTCATGGGTACATTACAGATGGTATCAGAGCCAAAGTGACAACACTAAGTCCTATTTTGGGCTCAACATGAAGTTATCAAGTATGAAGATAAGAGAATAAGCTATGAAATGATTTTTGGTGGATGCATGGAAACGACAGATGATGGAACTAAGTTATCCAAGTGGGCCTCAAGGATTGAAGTAGGTAGGTAAAGAGGATAAAATAAATATCATGACATGGTATGTTTTCACGTCAACGACCAATTAAAACCAAAAGCAGGTGAGTAGTTCTTGCATGATCTCTTAAAGTTATGTTTATGTTTACACCCCCAAAATGGGAGGTCGGGCTATGAATGTTCCTAATACATTAAGGAAGAATCGACATCATGGTTATCCATGTATAGATGCAAATTGATAGACCTTTGAAACAAGAGCACCGAATAGGAGAGTAATGAACCATGGGTTCCTTAGAAAAAGGAAAATGCATAGGTTGCTAGCAATACAGGTTGAAAGTTATATAAAGCAACACATGGTAATAATTATTACTAGGAAATAATATAAATCATATGTTACTATACTCTATGTAGAGATTTTTATGTTGTAAAAAGAAAATATTCGCAAAGAATCCCAAAAACCCTAAAACATGGGTAGTGTAGAAATCATCAAATGCTTCAGGAAATTGGGAGACACCATTCATTTGTAAAGAAGGTTTTAGGCATAAGAATGTTAGGGTTATTCATAAGATTCGGTTCAGAACTAATCATTCCATGTATGGTTAAAAGAAAAAGGTGCGCACACTCACTATAATTTAAATGAAAGTCTAAATTAAAGGCTCAGTATAGGCGAAACCTAAGTTGAAGTAGAGTGTGTAGCCTAGAAAAATAGTACCCCATAAGGTATCGGTGTATTCCATGAAATGTATGATAACACAAAGTGTAGTATCTAATACTAGAGTTAAGTGATTAAGCAATTACGTAAAGTATCACAATGAATACTTTTATGACTTTGTTCTTGTGTTAAAGAGTGAGTTATGTTTAGGTGACTACCACCTTAGGGATGATTCATATATAATATAATGAATCATGATAAATTCCACCACATTGGTTAAAGTGTGTTGTACCAATGCTGAAAGTTCCTGAAAGTGTGTTGTCTTACTCCTTATCTTATTATAATTTTCCTGTTACAAGGTTTTTATGAACTAGGGGTTAACTGTGGATTATGATGTTACATACTAACGTTGTAGGGTTTTACCATGATTATGGCCATTGGCATGGTCAAGTAAAAACATGGATTATAAATTCACTCATGTATAACAAGTTGTTCTCAATTGCTCAAAATGAGTAAGGAGTTATTTTTGGAAGGTTTACAGAATTGTATGAATCAGGATTTTGGTAGAGTTACAAATCATTACGACTTACGAAATGTTGATTAATGAAATTAGTATTTATTGATAGATGTTAATTATATTTAATTCACCATGAAGCCGATTAACAAATTGGGACAATGACAGTGATGTCACATTAAGCACAAAATATGTGTGTGTCACAACCAGTCAAAGGTTGTAATTAACATTAAAAATGAATAAGGAAAATACATGTTGCTAGAGCACAATGGTGTTAGGAAAGTGATTGCCATGTGAGCACATTGGTGTTAGGAATACATGTTGTGGGAGCACAATGGTGTTAGGAAAATGATTTCCATGTGAGCACATTGGTGTTAGGCATATGATGTGGCAAGAAACATTGATGATATAACTCTACCTTACTTTTGGGAGGAAAGGAATTTTTGGACTCAAGCAAGGAGGCTCGAGGGGAACCATGAAAGAATTATGATATCAATATCAACACCTAGGAAAAGATGGACATCTGGAAGACAAGACATTGTTTGATGTCATTGAGGAGAAAAATTTTGAGTAGCAATCAAAAGGGAGAGTAACCTCAGAAGTAGACATAATTCCACACAAGAATTGGTAAAAGAACTCAAGGGAGAGTTTGAAAAATAGCAAAACGAAAGTCGTGTTAACAAATGTTCCAAGTAATTGGATGGTTATGTGTATTAATGTGTAAATGTGAAGAAATAATTACCTTAGGTTTAATACTATTTAACTATCCAATGGTTGGAGATAAAATATGTCCTCCCAAAAGATGAGTAATTATGTTTTACTGATCAATCAATTACATTCGGGAAAAATAATTGAGGGAATATGATATGCATAAGATGGCATATCTTTATATTTTTAGCTGACTATAGCATCTAGTCCCTTAGTAATTAATTATTTAGGTTTCCCTCTCTTTGTCTCTTTTAACTTTAAAGATAATTTTTTGACCCTCTTTGTCGAGGCTAATATGATGGTATCCTCTTATATCATGGATAAGTTATATTAGAATTTAACTAAATAGGTTATAGTATTTTTAGTTGGGATAATTATGGTGAGAATGGGAATCCCTGTAGGATGACATAGTTAAGAGGATACAAGGACTACATCATCGAAAATCTCCCTCACCATTCTCTTTTAACCCTCATGGGTTTAGTTGGCCCCTTGTTAAATTGAGTCGTTGTCTTACGTCTCCTAAGTTTTCCACTTAGGTAATTTAACTTATTCAAGCTGCAAGTTTTTGTTTCTGGTGGGGCATTGGCCTTGAGCTCCTCACCAGAAACAAGTACAATAAACATTCATAATCACAAAGTATCTAGGGTATGCAGGAGGGATATTACATCCTCTCCCCCTTAAAGAGTGATTTATGTTTAGGTGAATACCACCTTAGGGATGATTCATATCTAATATAATGAATTGTGATACATTCCACCACATTGAATAAACTGTGATGTACCAACGCTGAAAATTCCTGTGTGTTGCAGCTGCAATATTTTCCCAAAATTCAAAAAGATTTGGGATCCTCCTTTAATTCGCTTTGGCTCATCCTTTTGGTTTTGCTTGATTTTTGCGCAAATATTACTTTTATGACAGCGATGTTTTAATGTTTGAATTAATTTTGCTTTGCCATCGGAAGTGTTTTGGACTTTTGAGCCAAGAGTCTAGTAATCTGCGTGCCCACCGTTGCAGAAAATTAACAAGAAGTCGGGTCTGATCCAAGATTTATTTCCTCCAATGCGTTTTATTTGTTTCTCTTGTTCGGTGGCTTGTTGGAATACCATCGTAACCTTTGTCCATTTTTCTTCCGTCATTGCGGAGAAGGAACTGCGAAGTTTTTCGAGAGTTGTTTTATCCTTTTCCGATCCTGTCATTTTTTGATTCGCAGGACCTTGGTTTTTTCAACTTTCACCGTTGCGGCTCTAGAAAGCACTTTGCTTCTGATAGTTTGATTTATCTTGTCCACTTGGTCGATGTCTTTCACTTGAATCATGTTTATTTTTACTCCAATTTTTTTTTTTGCCGGTCTACGGAACTCATTTCTTTTTATGGTTTCGCTCTTGCAGCTATCTAACCATCTATTAGTCTGATGCCTTAGCTTAGTGAGCTCTGATGTGAATTTTATTTATTTCTCCCACCAACACCATTGCAGTGTCCTGACTATTTCATCATTCGCCATTGTGGAGGTGATACTGAAAGGATCGTCGATCCCATACTCATTCCGCCTCCTGATGGTTTTATTTTTCCTGCCGATTGTAGTTGACCAAGGCTTAAATATTACGGTTAGGGCATTTTATTTTATTTTATTGTTATTTTGGTGATTTCCCCATGCTGTCGTTATCGCTCGAGCATACCAACGCATTCGCTGTCGGTACCTTCGCTCCTAGGTGGCTCCGCCGTGGAAGTTTACAGGTTTCTTCTCCACCAGTCATGCAGAATAGTGACAGTTATGCACTTATGCCCATTTTACCATTTCATTCAATTTGTCAAACTATTTTTGTTGTCCTTGGTCAGTTCGTTGTCTTGCGGTTAGTGGTTACCTAGGTTTTCTGTCTTGGCATGCATATATATTCTAGGTAGATGGTGGCATCCTGGTGAGGGGTGTTTATGGTTTTGCTTGATGTTTTATTCCATGGTTGTTATGGTTTTGAAGCCTACACTCAATTTCTATGGAAATCGGTGCAGATGGTCGTTACGCTGTCCGCACCAGTTTCCCCTAATCTGTGTGTGGTCATCCGGGGAGGGCATTTTCATTGGTTTCTTTTGGGATGCCGAGGTTTTTCCTCCAGTGTATGGTCGCCCTCATTTTTATTAACCAAGCTCACAGTGTCGAGACTATTTTTTCCTTGATGAGAGGAGGGGGATATGCGTTGTTCTAGAAAGGCCATCATTTTCTAGGTTAATTCTGCAAATGTTGGTCATGATCTCGTTTTAGCCTTTTGGGCAGATTAATTTTACACGGGAACATTTAGTTTCTAAGCATTGTTTGTTTATTTTTCATGGCTGCACTCATGTTTATCATAGACGAGGTAAAATGCTTATACATTTTGTCTCCATTTTGAATGTTATCTGGGAATGGCCCAACAGAACCTAAAAGAAATTTCTGTGTGTGATAGGGAAATTCTTTAGAATCTAAGATGTCTAAACGTTAGAATAAGAAGGCTCCCATAGTAGAAGAGGAACTCGAAGTTGAAATTGTTACCAGAGATGAATACACCTATGAGGACACTAAATGCATAGTTGGTATAGAACTCGAATAGAAATGGGGGGGAGTTTACAGATTAATAACACACCGAGAAGTACCTAACATAGGTTTTGAAAAAGAAACCATCTATGCCAATATAGAGAGATTTGCATTAATGAAAAATACTACCAGACCTGAGCTTTTTCCATGCTCAGAGGTGATTGGGTGGATTCTACCGAGGGAAGATGTAACCACCATGATTTTGGCAAATGTTGTTAAACAAGGTTATGTTGCTTATAGCCCTAGTTATTTTTCACTAACCTACCACTTACCAGAAGCACAAGTGTACTTAACTAAGGATTCGCTGAAGGTAATTAAGATGGACCTAGTTGAGACACTAAAGTGAATGCTGGTGCCTGGCAAGAACTTTAGAACTAGGCCGACCGGGGAATATGGTATTGCCACTGTAAGAACCCCTTATAGGTTCATTGCATTGATGCTGAATAGGATTTTTGGGAGGGCCCATGGTAAAAGCTTCAAATTGGAGTGAGTTCCTATCATCTTCTATGTTGTAACACATGGGACAGTGTTCAACTGGGAAAACATTGTGTCCAATAGCCTCTCAGCCTACATTGCATCAGCATTAGGAGGGGTGTCCCAGAAGAGATCAAAGTTCTATATGAGCTCTATATTGATTGATTGCATACTATGCAACCAACCCTTCCCCAATGTGATGTGTATCTGGGACCGGGAGAGAACACCAGTCTACTTATCATACAAGCCACTATGAGCACACAAACACCATAGTCACTATAGAGAAGTTTGTGATCACTTTGTTGTGCCACTATATACATTGATCTTCTTAAAGGGGTGCAACTGTATGTCAGAGGAAGCATTGCAAGTGATTGAGGAATATGCATACTACTATCTAACAGATGATGGATTTTATTTTAGAATGTATGGATGCTCTAGAGCACCCTCATTGCTGCCAAAATATCCCACTGACTATATAGTCCACAAAGAAGCAGTTAGACAAGTCTTTCTAGATGGCATAGGGAGTTTTCTGTTTGAACATAAGAAAGCAGCTTACCCTCCTTTACCCTTAAGGTTGGGAAGCTATAAATTCACAAGGGTTAAGAAAGCTAAGGAATTTGTGGATGAATTAGGGAAATTCCATTTTGGGGAGATGAATTTCCATAGGAATGATTCCCAGAACAAAGTGGCAGAGCATTGTAGGGAGGAAAATGTGCATTTTAAATACATAATCCACTAGGATAGAGAAGAATCCATTTTATGCAGCGCACAAAATATAATGGCCTTAAGAAGAAGGCTTAAAAATAAAATCACCACCAAAGGCGGGAAAGGACCGGACGAGCAAGAAAAGGAAGAGGAGAAAGAAACTAGAAAAAGAAATGAAGATGCTAGGAGACTAGCACAGGAAGCCGAAAGCTGGCTCAAAGGTGAGGAGGAAGAAAAGATATGAGCTGAATAAGAAGCATCTAGAAAGGCAAAAGAAGCTACCCGGAGTGAAAAGGAGGAAAATAAAAGAAATATGGATGCGGAACTAAAGAAGCAAGAAGCAGAAAGGCTAAAGCTGACAAGGGTTGAGCAATCAGCTTCTGATCTTGTAGACAGTTAGGCTTAGGACTTGGGTAATCCTGATATTCAAGATCCTGAGGCAGCTGCTAGCAGCACAACAGGACAGGCTATGGTCCCCAACCTTAATTTAATTCCTTTTTTAACAGAAAAAAGGGGAGGAGGTACCATATTTCAGCACTATCTTTTATGATAGGGAAAGGAAAAGAATAGTCAAAAGGACTGAGAGAAAGGTCGAGACTAGGGGGTAGTCAGGTAAAATGATAAATGATACAACTATAGTATATGGGTTAGACAACAACCCCAGATTCACCATTAGAGCTGGGGCTGCATTTATCCATGCTTCCGAGGACAATGTAGATCAGATGATGACTAATTTTGAACAGTCAAAGAAGACTACTGCCCAGCTAAAAGATACCCTGAGAAGATAAAGAGAGGAAAATAATAGATCGAAAAGAAATTTTGTAGACATACAATAGGAAATGAAGTCTTCAAAAGTTGATCTTCAGTCCCTCCAAGCAGAGAAGAGATCTATGGAAACCACCCAAGGAAGTCTGGAGAAAGTGCAGCAGTAATGTCAAGGGTTGAGAATAGAAAAGGAGATGTTGCTAGGTAAGATAGGGGAATTGGAGCCACAGAAGGCTACCTTGGAGGAATCTGAAAGGTAATCACAGGGGCAGACTGCAGAGCTGAGAGAACAAGTTGCCTCATTAACAGCAGCCCTAGAAGAGGCTAGGGAAGAACAAGCCAATCTTCAGCCTTTCAAGGAGCATGTTCTGGCACAGAGGAGCAAGATGCACCAGCTGGAAGTAGGCATAGAGGAAGAAAGGTACAAGATCTTATAGGTAGACAATAGGCTAGAAGATATTTTGGAAACCTCTTCATATTTTGTAGACAGATCGTAGGACATCTTAGAAGTCCTGACAGGAAGGATGGCAAGGTTGGAAGTGAATGAAGAAACCCCTGCAGATATACCATCAAAAGATCAACAAGCCATAAGGCAAGACTATGATTTACTGTAATTTTCCATAAACACAGTTGAACAATTCAAGAAGGCTGCCAAAAATACAAAGGGGGCTTGTGCATAATTCTTCAGGAGACTTTTGATCACTTATAATCGCTACCAGGTTGAGGCTGAACATAAAATAGATACCTCTCTAGACCATAGCCTATTGTTGGAGACGTTGCAAAGAAGACATCAAGAAGATGAACAAAGGATATAGCACCTCAAGGCCATAGAGGAGAAAATCCCGAGGAATAAAGTAGCTCATTTTGTTGTTAGTGTGCAGTTGTTAGAAGACCAACTTCGCCTGAGTGCAACCAGAATAGAAGTAATAAAAAATCAGGCTGCTAAATTTGAAATAAATATTCGTTTCTTAGAACCCTATGAGTTTGAAAGCATTTCCTCAGAGGCTTCAGCATGGGAGAAGTTTTTGAATAGTGAAGCGGGACCCTCCTCATGAGTATTTTATTCATTTTATTGTACTATATTATAAATTCTAAAAGACAAATATGGAAGGTGAAGAGTTGGGGAAGCCGAAGAGTCATTTGTGGGCAGCCCAACAATTTTGTTCTTTTGTATAAGTATAGAAGATTTATATGAGAGAGGGACTTTTTCCTAGTTAGATTGGTGAAGACATATTGTAAGAAGAACTATTTCCTTTTGCAATAGATAATTATAGTTTTCATGTTGGAGAAAGCTTGGTGGAATGTTCAAATGTTATGCTATGGATTTGTTGAAGAGGAACTATTTCATTTTCATCTTTGTGTCCATTAACTGTGAGATCGTTCTAACTCTTTGAACCTATTTTCTTGTATGAATGATGTCTGGTTTATTTTTATGGGAATTTCCACTATGAGTAATGAATGTTGTTCGTAAATAATCGGCTATCTAGTTGTTCAAATATCTTTAAATGCTCATGTTTTTTTTTGAAAGAAGTATCAGCTATCTGTGATTTTTCATAATGCATGTACAAAATACATTACTCATTAATAAGTGATAATCTTGCTCCCAAGGGATAGGTTAGGTAGTTAGTTTTAATTTCTAGCTATGTGTGATTCAGATGCAAGAGGGCCTAAGACGAGAGGTAGGAACCTGAGTATCACATTGTGACTACTCCTTGCATTCTTAATCAATATGCATTCTTATATAGGCACTTGCATATCATATTTAAATTCAAAAAATACAAAAATATATATACAATGGCCCGGGCCGCAACCAGTAAAACCCTTTGTTTTGTTACTTCACCTACAGTAGCTGGACCACAAACCGGATGGATTCCCTACACCAAACAGTCACGGGCTAGTTGGGAACGTTGAATGGGGAGAATCCCTTGCTGTTGTTTCCTGTGAATTTCTAGTGCTAGAAGGAGGGCCGCCAGTGCATGGCTGGCCGGGGAAATCCATTTCCTCGAAATAACTCCACCAGTGATAGTTTTGAAAGAAGTTTTCCTAATCTTAGTACTAAAGGGAATAAAGAATATTTGTTTTTTGTGGACAACAAAGTAGTTAATGATATGAGAATACATACTAGGGCATATGAGAAGAAGAATGGAGGATTACCCACTATCCCTGATTTACCTTGAAGAGAATACAAGAAGAAAGATCGTCCCATCTTGGAAGATTCAGTGTTGGTTGGAGACTTGGAAGAGCTAGTGGAAGGAGCATTACAGGAGGTTGTTCAGCCTTTGAATCAAATAATCCCAAAAACACCTTACTGTTCACCTGTTCATACTCCTATTTCTTCACCCCCTCACTCTCCACCTAGACTCATGGCAGGTGTAAATGCAAATCAACCACCTAACCCACCAAATCCACCACCAGCTTGGAAAGCTAGATCACCCTTGAGCTTAACACCTCTGTTGCATGACTTACCTCAAGCTTTTGAGAAGTTGCTACCTAAATTTGATCCAAATGATAAGGTTGTGGTAGATGACCATTTGCAAAGCTTCTATTTGGAAATAGAAGGATTAAGGGCTGGGGAACATGAGGATGTTGTTTCTAGACTTTTTCCACACACCCTAAAAGGAGCATCAACATCGTGGTATTTTGGTTTTCCTGCAAACCCTATCCCAGATTGGGATGCCTTGGAAAGGATTGTCAGAAACAAGTATGCAGCCCAAAACATGCATGCAACACTAATGAAAGGTTTGGGCGCTTTCAAAAAATAAAGGAATGAAAAGGTACACAGTTTCACTCAAAGATTTTCTACTTACCTCAATAACTTGTATGTAACTGATAAGCCCCCTGATAAAGTTATGATCGAGTATTATACCTCAGCTTTAGGTCCTCACTTGGCAATGTTCACAAAATCTCTAGTTAATCCTATGCTAGTAGAGACTTATGAAGAAGTAGAAAGAGTAGAGGCTGAATAGGAAAGTATAGAGGATTCTCCCAAGCAATCTGGAGAAAACAATTCCGGGAAAAGAGCCTTATTTCTATCCAAACCTAAAGAGGAGAAATTACATGATTTTGAGGGGAATTTAAGGATGATGCAAAATCTATGCAACAGAATAATAGATTTGGAGATAGAAAAATAAGCTCAAAAAGCTTATAAGCCTTACTAGAAAATAAAGGAAGATAACAACCAATTCAAGACCCCTCCACACAATTCAGCATCAATGAATCTAACAGAGGTAGGAATGGATAATTTCTGCACTTTTCACCAACAACCCCATTCTGAAAAGAATTGTCCTCAATGGTTAAATTCAATGAAATTGGTGATGAATCGGCTCTTGGACTCTAAATTGACCGAGGACAATGATGGAGAGGGAAAAGGCAATAAGACCATAGAAAAACATGAAAATGATACCATGTTTTTATGGGATTGTGTCGCATTGTTTGATGCAGAAAAAAGTAATCTTAAACCTGGGGATACACCACCAACAACAAAAGACATGAATTTGGTAAATAAAGACAATGCAATAATCTCAAAAATTAAGAAGTTGCAAGAGAATGTCAGGAAACAGCCAAAGAACAATGTTGAAGACAAAGTACCCAAAATTACCATTATCAGCCAAGATATGGAACAGATGAACAAGCCTGCTAATCCTGTGGAAGAACAAGTATGTGTTAACAAAGAAAATATCGAAAAACCTGAAGAGTCATAGGAAGAGATACCCACCAAAAACAAACCTGTGGAGAAAGATGTCGAATCAATTGGGGAAGAGAAAGCTAGAACCCCACCTTTCCTTTTGACTCTGGAAATGATGAACCATAAGGTGCATAATTGTGTGGTAGATTCTGGATCATTGGTGAATGTTATGCCACTCGTAGTTTGCAAAAAAATTAATGGGTAGCCCAAACCTACTACTTGGGATGTCACTCAACTAGACATAACTATTGTCAAAGTAGTGGGGGAAATGGAGAATGTTCTCATTCGTTTATCTGCAAATAACAAGATATGTCAATTTATTGATATTGTGGTGGCTGACATACTGGATGGATATGGACTTATTCTGAACTGTGACTAGTCCGCAAGGTTAAAAGGGTATTTTGCTTCAGATTGGTCACATTTATGGTTGCCTAATAAAGGGGTCCCAAATCAGATCAAAATGTTAAGGGAACCTTACATGAAACACACTATCACTAATTTGGAAGAAGGAAATGAATCTGCTAATTTTGTTTTGGGGAATTATCTTATGGAGCTTGAACTAAGATATCGTGCATTAGAAGAAGCCATCAATATGACTGACACTCAGCCTGATCTCTTTCAATTTTCACAAGCTGATGGGAGTGATTGTAAATTGGTAGACATAGTTTCGATTTCAAAAATAGTAGAATTAGATCATGGTTAGGTATCTCATTTCTGCGATCCAACCTAGCCCCTTGACTTATAAGTTCATAGATTTTTAGGGGTGGGAACAATTTTATTTTTCTTTTGATTTGATGATCTTGTACATAAATAATTTAATGCAGTTTTACTTTGATTGACCGCTTTTATTTCTTGTTATTTTGGATTGTTTTTTAATAAGAGAGGCAAACTTTTGCTTGCATGGAAAGCATCAAGCTTCTCAATTAACTAAAATATTTGGGATAAGAGTGTGCATTTTATTTTGAAATGATAGAATTTCTTCTACTAAGTAGTTTTCCCAAATCGCTATGCACTCATTGAAGTCTTGATTAACCCCCTAAAATAACTCAGAATAACAGAGGTCTGGAATACTATTTCAAGGCTCCATCCATTTCACATCTAAGATGTCCTAGGGAGTGATAGAAAAAGACCCACAGAAAGGAACCAAGGTAAATAGTCTATTATATATAAATTATCCCATGCCATGATTTCAAAAGCCTAAAGGCTGTTAAGAGTCAAAACTCCTAAAAGAAGCAATACATATCAAAGCAAAGTATTAGAAACATGAATATCAATCTTCCTAAAGTTCTTCTCCATCCATGAGCTTAAAAGTAAATACATCTCTCACACAAAAGGACACTATGGATAGAAGAGCCTAAATAAAATTCAGAAAGAAAGGCACATGGAGGACTCAAAAGAACAAAAGTTCAAAGGGCACAAAAGTGCAATTGGGATGGGAATGAAGAACAAATGAATATTTTTGTTTACCATATGTTACGATCCTGTGGTGTCCAAGCTATAAACTACACAAAGGAAAAGGTAAAATAAAACTCACCTACTAAGCCTCAAAAGAGTTATCCAGATTTTCAAGTATTTTGGGTGTTCCCATTTCCAAAGAATGGACTGTCCTCAATGATTCAAATGCATGTGTTTGCCATCTTAGGAATACAAGCATCTAAAAGTATTCAATTGATGACCTAAATGATTAAACAGTCTTTTACTGGAAAGAAGTTGATTCAAAAATATGGGGTTCACCAGGTAGTCACCAATTGTTGTAGCTGCAACATTTTCCCAAAATTCAAAAAAAAATTGGACCCTCCTTTAATTCATTTTGGCTCAGCCTTTTGGTTTTGCTTGATTTTTGTGAAAAGATTACTTTTATTGCAGCGATGTTTTAATGTTTATTAATTTTTCTTTGCCATCAGAAGTGTTTTGGACTTTTGAGTCAGGAGTCTAGTCATCTACGCGCCCGCCGCTGTAGAAAATTAACAAGATTTATTTCCTCTGATGCATTTTATTTGTTTCTCTTATTCAGCGGCTTGTTGGAATACCATTGTAACCTTTGTCTATTTGTCTTCCGCCATTGCGGAGAAGGAACTGTGAAGTTTTTCAAGAGTTGTTTTATCCTTTTCCAATCCTGTCATTTTTTTATTTGCATGACCTTGGTTTTTTCAATTTTTGCTGTTGCGGCTCTAGAAAGCACCTTGCTTCCGAAATTTTGATTTATCTTGTCCGCTTGGTCGACGTCTTTAGCTTGAGTCATGTTTATTTTTACTCCGATTTTTTTTTTACTGGTCTGCAGAACTCGTTTCTTTTTATGGTTTCGCTTTTGCAACTCTCTAACCATATATTGGTTCAAGGCCTTAGCTTAGAGAGCTCCGATGTGAAGTTTATTTATTTCTCCCGTGAACACCATTTTGGCATCTTGACTATTTCATCATCTGTCGTTGAGGAGGTGATACTGATAGGATCGCCAATCCCATAGCCGTTCCTCCTCCCGATGGTTTTATTCTTCCCATCGATTATAGTTGAGCAAGTCTTATATATTGGGGCTGAGGTGTTTTTGTTATTTTATTGTTATTTTGGTGATTTCCCTATGCTGTCATTATCACTCGAACAGACCAATGCATTCACTATCGTTACCTTCGCTCCTAGGTGGTTACGCCATCGAAGTGTATGGGTTTTTTCTCCACCGGTCGCATATCACAGTGACAGATAGGAACTTATGCATGTTCTACCATTCTGTTCGATTGGGGAAACTATTTTTGTTGTCCTTGGTAAGTTTGTCGCCCCTGTGGTTAGTGGTTACCTAGTTTTTTCCTCTCGTCTTTCATATATATTCTAGGTAGATGGTGGCGGCCTGGTGGGAGATGTTTATGGTTTTGCTTGATTTTTTCTTTCATGGCCATTATGGTTTTTGCAGCCCACACTCGATTGCTGGGGAAACTAGTGTAGATGGCCATTACACTATCTGCACCAGTTTCCCCAAGTGTGTGTGTGTCTATCCGAGGAGGGCGTTTTCATTGGTTTCTTCCAGGATGCCGAGGTTTTGCTTCCGCTGTATGGTCACCCTCATTTTTGTGAACCAGTTTCGTAGTGTCAAGACTATTTTCTCCTTAATGAGAGGAGGGGGATATGCGTCATTCTAGAAAGGCCATGATTTTCTAGGTTAATTCTACAAATGTTGGGCATGAGCTTGTTTTATCCTTTTGGGATGATTAATTTTACGCGGAAACATTTGGTTTCTGAGCATTGTTTGTTTATTTTTCATGGCTGCACTCATGTTTACCATAGATGAGGTAAAATGATTATATAGTTTGTATCCATTTTGAATGTTATATGGGAATGGCCCAACAGAACCTAAAAGAAATTTATGTGTGTGACAGGGAAATTCTTCAGAATCCAAGATGTCTAAACATCAGAAGAAGAAGGCTCCCATAGTAGAAGAGGAACCTGAAGTCGAAATTGTTACTAGAGTTGAATACACCTACGAGGACACTAAATGCATAGTTGGTATAGAACCCGAATATAAATGGGGGGAAGTTTACATATTAATAACACAATGAGAAGTACATGACATAAGTTTTGAAAAATAAACCATCTATGCCAATATAGAGAGATTTTCATTGATGAAAATTGCTACGAGACCTAAGCTTTTTCCATGTGCAAAGGTGATTAGGTGGATTCTTCCCAGGGTAGATGTAACCACAATGATTTTGGTGAATGTTGATAGAGTGGTTTATGCTACTTCTAGCCCTGGCTATGTTTCACTAGAGTACCACTTACCAGAAGCAAAAGTGTACTTGACTGAGGATTGGATGAAGGCAATTAAGATGGCCCTAGTTGAGACACTGAAGAGAATGTGCCTAGTAAGAACTTTAGAACTAGTCCGACTAGGGAATATGATACTGCCACTCTGAGAACCCCTTATAGGTTCATTGCCTTGATGTTGAACATGATTTTTGGAAGGGCCCACGGTAAAAGCTTCAAATTGGAGTGGGTGCCTAGCATCTTCTATGTTGCAACACATGGGACAGTGTTCAACTAGGAAAACATTGTGTCCAATAGCCTCTCAGCTTGCATTGCATCAGCATTAGGAGGGGTGTCTCAGAAGAGATCAGAGTTCTATATGAGCTCTATACTGATTGATTGCATACTATGCAACCAACCCTTCCCTAATCTGAGGTTTATGTGGGACCAAGAGAGAACACCAGTCTACTTAGCATACAAGCCACTGTGGGCACACAAATACCATAGTCACTATAGAGAAGTGTGTTAGCACTTCGTCATGCCATTATATACATTGATCTTCTTAAAGGAGTGCAACTGTATGTTAGAGGAAGCATTCTAGGTGATTGAGGAATATGAAGACTACTATCTAACAGAGGATGGATTGTATTTTAGAATGTATGGATGCTCTAGAGCACCGTCACTACTTCCAAAATATGCCACTGACTATATAGTCCACAAAGAGGCAGTTAGACAAGTCTTTCTAGATGGAATTGGGAGTTTTCTATTTGAACATAAGAAAGCAGATTACCCTCCTCTACCCTTCAGGTTGGGAAGCTATAAATTCATAAGGGTTAAGAAATCTAAGGAATTTGGTGAGGAATTGGGGAAATTCCATTTTGGGGAGATGAATTTCCATAGGAATGATTCCCGGAACAAAGTGGTAGAGCACTACACGGAGGAAAATGTGCATTTTGAATACACAAGGCACTCGAATAGAGAAGAATCCATTTTCCATAGTGCACAAAATATAATGGCCTTAAGAAAAAAGGTTTAAAAAGAAAATCACCAACAAAGGCGAGAAAGGACAGGATGAGAAAGAAAAGGCAGAGGAGGAAGAAACTAGAAAAAGAAATGAAGATGCTAGGAGACTAGCACGAGAAGCCAAAAGCTGGCTCAAAGGTGAGGAGGAAGAAAAGAAAAGAGTTGAATAAGAAGCAGCTAGAAAGGCAGAAGAAGCTACCTAGATTGAAGAGGAGGAAAAGAAAAGAAATATGGATGAGGAACTGAAAAAGTAGGAAGCAGAAAGGCTAGAGCTGACAGGGGCAGAGCAATCACCTTCTAATCATGTAGATAGTCAGATTCAAGACATGGGTAATCCTGATATTCACTATCCCGAGGCAGCTGCTGGAAGCACAACAGGACAAGCTATGGTCCCCACCATTAAGCTAATCCATTTTGAGCAGAAAAAGGGGAGGAGGTACCGGATTTTAGCACTATCTTTTATGACAGGGAAAGGAAAAGAATAGTAAAAAGGACTAAGAGAAAGGTTGAGACTTGGGGGAAGTCAAGTAAAATGATAAATGATACAACTGTAGTATATGGGATAGACAAGGACCCCAGATTCACCATTAGAGTTGGGGCTGCATTGATCCATGCTTTTGAGGACAATGTAGATCAGATGATGACTAATTTTGAACAGTCAAAGAAGTCTACTGCCCAGATAAAATATACCCTGAGAAGAGAGAGAGGAAAATAATAGATTGAAAAGAAAGTTTGAAGACATACAACAGGAAATGAAGTCTTCAAAAGCTAAGCTTTAGTCCCTCCAAGCAGAGAAGAGATCTTTTGAGGCCACCCAAGGAAGTCTGGAGAAGGTGCAGCAGGAATGTCAAGGGTTGAGGACATAAAAGGAGTAGCTGCTAGGTAATATAGGGGAATTGGAGCTACAGAAGGATACCTTGGAGGAATCTGAAAGGCAATCATAGGGGCAGACTACAGATCTGAGAGAATATGTTGCCTCATTAACATCAGCCCTAGAAGAGGCCAAGGAACAGTAATTCAATCTTTAGCCTTTCAAGGAGCATGTTCTGGCACAGAGGAGGAAGATGCACTAGCTGCAAGTAGCCATAGAGGAAGAAAGGTGCAAGATCTTGCAGGTAGACAATAGGATAGAAGAGATTTTGGAAACCTCTTCATATTTTGTAGATAGATCGCATGACATCTTAGAAGTCCTGACAGGAAGGATGGCGAGGTTGGAAGAGAATGAAGAAACCCCTACAGATCTAGCATCAACATATCAACAAGCCCTAAGGCAAGACTAAGATTTACTAAAATTTTCCATAAACACAGCCGAAGAATTCAAGAAGGCTATCAAGAAGACAAAGGGGGCTTGTGCAGAATTCTTTAGGAGACTTTTGATCACTTATAATTGCTGCTAGGTTGAGGCTGAACATAGAATGGATACCTTTCCAGACCACAGCCTATTTTTGGATATGTTGCAAAGAAGATATCAAGAAGATGAACAAAGGATACAGCATCTCAAGGCCATAGATGAGCAAATCCCGAGGAATGAAGTAGCTCATTCTGTGGTTAGTGTGCAGTTGTTAGAAGACCAACTTCGCCTGAGCGCAGCCAGAATAGAAGTAATAAGAAATTAGGATGCTAAATTCAAAATAAATATTTGTTTCTTAGAACCTTTCGAGTTTGAAATCATTGCCTTCGAGGCTTCAGCAGGGAAGAAGCTTTTGAATAGTGAAGTGGGACCCTCCTCATGAGCATTTTATTCATTTTATTGTAATATATTATAAATTCTGAAAGAGAAATATGGGAGGTGAAGAGTTGGGGAAGCCCAAGAGTCATTTGTGGGCAGCCCAACAATTTTGTTCTTTTGTATAAGTATAGAAGATTTAGATGAGAGAGGGAATTTTTTCCAGTTAGATTGGTGAAGACATATTGTAAGAAGAACTATTTCCTTTTGAAATAGATAATTATAGTTTGCATGTTGGAGAAAGCTTGGTGGAATGTTCAAATGTTATGCTATCGATTTGTTGAAGAGGAACTATTTCGTTTTCAGCTTTGTGTCCATTAACTGTGAGATCGTTCTAACTCTTTGAACCTATGTTATTGTATGAATGATCTCTGGTTTATTTTTATGGGAATTTCCACTATGAGTAATGAATTTTGTTCATAAACAATCAGCTATCTGGTATTTCAAATATCTTTAAATGTTCATGTTATTTTTGAAATAAGTATCAACTATCTGTGATTTTTCATAATGCATGTACAAAATACATTACTCATTAATAAGTGATAATCTTGCTCCCTAGGGATATGTTAGGTAGTTAGCTTTAATTTCTAGCTATGTGTGATTCAAATTCAAGAGAGCCTAAGACAAGACTCGGTAGGAATGTCTGCATCACATTGTGACTACTCCTTGCATTTTTAATCAATATGTATTCTTAGATAGGAACTTGAATATCATATTTAAAGTCAAAAATACAAAAATATATATACAGTTGACCAGACGAAAACCGGTAAAACCCTTTTTTTTGTTACTTGACCTACGGTAGTCGGACCGCAAACCGGACGGATTCCCTACACCAAATAGTCACAGGCTAGTTGAGAACGTTGATTGAAGAGAATACCTTTCTATTGTTTCCTATGAATTTCCAGGACTCAATAGTTTTCGGTGCTAGAAGGAGGGCCACCACTAAATGGCTAGATGGGGAAATCCATTTCCTCCAAATAACTCCACCAGTGATAGTTTTGAAAGAAGTTTTCTTGATCCTAATATTGAAGGGAATAAAGAACATTTGTTTTCTATGGACAATGAAGTAGTTAATGATTTGAGAAGACATACTAGGGCATATGTGAAGAATATTGGAGTATTACCCATTATCCATTATTTACCCCGAAGAGAATACAAGAAGAAAGATTGTCCCATCTTGGAAGATTCAGTGTTGGTTGGAGACTTGGAAGAGTTAGTGGAACGAGCATTACAGGAGGTTGTTCATCCTTTGAATCAAATAAGCCCAAAAACACCTTACTGTTCACCTATTTATGCTCCTATTTCTTCACCCCCTCACTCTCTACCTAGACTCATGCCCAGTTTAAATGCAAATCAGCCACCTAACCCACCAAATCCACCACCGGCTTGGAAAGCTAGATCATCCTTGAGCTTAACACCTCCATTGCATGACTTACATCAAGATTTTGACAAGTTTCTACCTAAATTTGATCCAAATGAGAAGGTTGTGGTAGATGACCATTTTCAAAGCTTCTATTTGGAAATAGAAGGATTAAGGGCTGGAGAACATGAGGATGTTTTTTGTAGACTTTTTCCACACACCCTAAAAGGAGCAACATCATCATGGTATTTTGGTTTGTGTGCAAACATTATCCCAAATTGGGATACCTTTGAAAGAATTTTTAGAAACAAGTATGCATCCCAAAAGACACATGAAACACTAATGAAAGGTTTGAGTTCTTTAAAAAAAGAAAGAAATGAAAAGGTACATAGTTTCACTCAAAGATTTTCTTCTTACCTCAAGAACTTCTCTACAACTAATAAGCCCTTTGTTAAAGTTCTGGTTGAATATTATACCTCAGTTTTAGGTCCTTACCTGGCTGTGTTAAAAAAAGCTCAAGTTAATCCTATGTTAGCAGAGACTTATGAAGAAGCAAAAAGAGTAGAGGCTGAAAAGGAAAGTATAGAGGATTATCCCAAGCAATCTGGAGAAAAAACATCCGGGAAAAGAGCCTTATTGCTGTCCAAAGCTAAAGAGGAGCAATTACATGATTTTAAGGGGGTGCTAAAGATGATGCAAAATCTATCCAACAGAATAATATATTTGGAGAAAGAAAAAGAAGCTCAGAAATCTTATAAGCCTTACTACAAAAGAAAGGAAAATAAAAACCAATTCAAGACCCCTCCACACAGTTCAACATCAATGAATCTAATAGAGGTACGAATGGATAATTTCTGCACTTTTCACCAACAACCCCTTTCTGAAAAGAATTCTCCTCAATGATTAAATTCAATGACATTGGTGATGAATAAGCTGTTGGACTATAAATTGACTAAGGACTGTTGGACTATAAATAGATTATTTTCTAAGCCAAAACACTCATTTAACCCCTAGACACACTATCCTAAGCTTCAGACTATTATTTGGCCTTATAAATAATATTTTGTCAAAAAACCCAAAAAATGCAAAATACTAATTAAAATAATAATAAAAATAAACTCGAGAAAATCAAAATTTCTCCAAAAAAGGACAAATTGAATAAAATAAAGAGCTAATTAGCTCGATACGGAGCATTCATGATGATTCCAATCAACATTAGTTAATTTTAGATCAAGTATCAGAGTGTAGGAGTTGAACTATCCATCAGAAATTTGCCCTCTTTGGCTCAATTCGTTTTTGGTTGAAGTTTGGGTTATTCATTATCTCGGTGATCACTACAAGGGAATATGAGCCACCTCACCCCCCCTCATTACTCCAGCACTCATTTACAACTCAATTGCAGCTCATTTCAACTCCAAATCATCATGTCGAGCTCATTCAATTACTCTAGTGTTACTCTTAGTACGGATTTAGTGATTTGAGCCCTATTTTCTTTCCTTTTTGTATAAATAAGAGGTTGTTATTACCATTTGCATATGGAGAATTTTCAAGAAACCTTTGCTTAAATTGTAACACTTTTTTTTTGTTTAATGAATGGAATAAAGTGGTTTTGGAGGTCCATGCGTGAGTTCTTGCTGCTCGATTTTCATCTTGTGGGAGGTGACATATTTCTTAAACATATTCTTTTATTTTTGTAAAGTACATGATCATTTCTAGCTTAGGAAGGATATAAATATAGCATAGTAGGGTAATCATTTAGTTTTATAATTTGATTATCTATGTAAAATATATTGAATGTCTGAATTGAACAGGAAGTAGTATGTATACCATTTTTTTTCAGATGTTTTCTTGATTAAACATTTTGTAATTTGATCTTGTGTTTTTTTGATTGAGAATTGTGTTTCAGGGATCACCGAAGGTGAATAAGTGGTCGAAGCTCAACTACCTCTTCATAAAGAAATAGTTTTTTATCTAACACTTTCACCATGTAGGGCATACAAAGCACTTATTTTCTAGTCAGGAAACACAACCAAAAGGAGATTTTTCCTATCATTCATAAACTTAAAATTTAAAACTTCCTTTGATTAAAAGATCCATATTTCTTCTTCTTTCCACTCTCTTCTTTTACCTCTTTATTTTGTCCTTCCGTTGATCTTCTTCCTCACTACTTCATCTTGCTTTATTTTGTCCTTCCATTGATGTCACTTTTGTTCCTGTTGTTTGCACCTAAATTATTTTTTTTATTAACAATAATGAGTGCATGATTGTTTTTATTTCTTGTGCATGTACCGAAGAAGTGAACCAAGAAAATAAGACTTGAGTAAATTGAAGAAAAAACTCAAAAAACCAAGAAGACAAGCATAAATGAATAATACATCCTTTGTAAAAGCTATTAAATCTAGTTTCAATATTCTAGTTTTTCAATTTCTTTTCGAAAGGGTTAAATTACCAAAGTTTTAATTTATTAATAAAAAGGATTAGTGGGAGTCAAGCCTCCCATGTTTTTTTACTTCCCCTATTTGGGGGAAGTGTGTCTTGTGTGATTTTTTATCTTTCCTTAGCTTGGATTGTTTTAGACTTATTTTCATTTTCACTAATTTCTGTTTAAATTTCATTGCATGCATGTCATTTATTTCCTTATATTTCTTGCTCTTTGACTAATAAAGTCTTAAAAGGAATCCAAAGCCTCTTGAACTTGTGATAAGACAAGTTAAGAGAACTCTCTATTAGAGAGAATTAATGCATTGCACCTGCATCCTAGATTAGATAAGACTCTTGAATCTCACCATAAGGTGGATCAAGAGCACTCTTTGTTGGAGAGCTTTGTGTGTTCATAAAATTTGCAACTCAGCATTCCCATAAAATTGGAATTTACTTATTTTTATAGTTTGTATGCTCTACCTGACTAGGATACCTAGAAGCACTATAGCTATTTAATTCATAGATATATTTCCAATTGTCATCATAATGAAATTTACCACCCCGCATTTGGCACAATAATCTGAGTGGCCAATCTCTTAGTATTTTCGTTTATATTTTCAAGTGTAATTTCCCCTCGCCTAATTAATAAGATCATTCATGAAACATACATTAAAATTTGACCAAGTATATTTGCAAAACGGTCTCACAAACATCCAAGACTTAGATTTTCAACATCGTGACTCCATTTTTAGGAACTCGTCTAATTATTTTTGCATCAGCTGGTTTGGACCATTACTCCATTTGTTTAAATTATTTTATGTGGGGATTCCTTAATATTTGTCTCATTATTTATATCATGTTTTGCAAATCACAACGTGGATTACATAATTGGTCTTTTCTATGTATATCAAAACTCCTAAACAACATTAATTCTCATCTTACATCTAACAACAATTTAAAACAAAAATCCTTAGACATCCTCTTTTTTAGGGACTACCCCCCTTGGATTCATTAGGAGTTAGCCTAAACGTAGGATATGTGATTAGGTGACAGCACCTCTCTCTTTGCTTTTTCCCAATACCACACCTTTCCCTCTTTGGGAAACAATAGTCCAAAATATTTTCGTTGACATTGTGCATTCGGTGGAAAAAATATCTGGCGTCGTTGTTGGGGTCAAATATTTTTCTTCCTGGAGGAATTTAACCTTTGTTTTTTCTTAGTTTTTTATCTTTCTTTATATATTTTTAGTCAAATCACCTCTTTGAAATTGGACTTGAATCCATCTGGTGACTCCACTATCAAATAAATTACCAAGGTATTCAATTAGAAGAAACTATGAAGGCTTAGTCAATTTCATCCCTGAGCCCAAACATGATTATAGGAGGATATTGAACAAGTTAGTTTCTCGTAGGATCCTTGAGAATCTTGTATCTCATTCTGTTTTAGACATCCACGCTTTATTTGAAGAAAATAATAACCAATTTTTTTTTTCTAACATAATGGGTGAGTATTTTACTCAACTCGACTTCTCTCAGATAGCAAGTCAACCCCATCGTCTTCCAGAAAAAGTTGTATAGAAGCTCCCTATGTTCACTAGAATTGATGCCACCACTTCCACCGTGCATCTTAGAAATTTCTCCATATGTGTCAATGCTTTCCTCAATGATCCTACACATCAACATGATGATGCTTATATGAAAATATTTTCTCTTTCCTTAGACGGAAGAGATGGTGAATGGTACAACAGATTACCAGACAACTCCTTTTCTACACTCGCAACTTTCAAAAAAAAATTCACTAACATGTTTGGTGAAAATAAGGAACCTAGGCATCAACTACTGCATTGAAAAACATAAAGAAGAAGGAAAATGAGACTATGGATGAGTTTAACCAAAGATTCATAGAACTATCAAACACCATTCCTACCACTTATAAAGCACCTGCACCATTGATCTTAATTTATTACATTGAAGCACTCAGTGGGAAGATGCAATATCAAATCAAGGAAAAGGAACCAACTACTCTTCTAAATGCTCAAGAATTGGCAGTCAAGATAGATAGAAATATGTAATCTTCAGGTGAGTCTAACCTTCTTGGTTATTCAAGGGCCTAAAACCCCTTCAAAATAAAATGAGCAAAAGGAAGAGGATTCTTATAAAAAGAAGATGATGGAAATGAAGGAAATACTTGAAATAATGGAAGATAAGCATCTATCCCAAATGAAAGAAATGAATAACAAGGTCATTAGTATGGAAAGAGAGCCATCACAACCTCTCCCAAGAATATTTCCTCCAAAAGTAAATTGGGAAAGAAAAGCACTGAACCATGAAAAGAGGCCTCCCATGAGCTAGATTCTACTAACATGGTTGAAACTTACATGCCATTTTGTAGGGCATGGAAATAATTTCATGAGGAATCATCTTTCCATCATGCATGCTATGTTCAGCAGCGTGGTTTTCAAGAGGGTTGTGGTACTAAATCATCATCAAGCAAGCCTGATTATATAAATAATGTAGGTGACATACATAATATTTCTATAAAAAGTAGGGGAGATGCAAAACAATATTCAAGGGATCCTAAGTACATTAAGACAGTTGGAAAACTCCATCCTATAATCACAAAAACTTGGGGTCAAGCCGAATATTATAGTCAACAATTGGATAACCTCACCAAAAAATTTTGTAATAGTCCTACAAATGAGCATAATGATGATAGTTTGGAAGGTTTACTGCCTTGTGACCTTTTTTCTGAAGAAGATGATTATGATCATGAGGAGGGACATAGCCATGGATGTAATACAACTAAGGAAGATTCCATTACATCTGACATGGATGATAGCTATGAGACTTTACTTGAAGTTTTGTGTGATGACAATTCTCCATCCTCTCCACCTCATGACGAATATTTGGAGTGCTGGTACCGTTATGATATCTTTGAGACCTAGATTTGTTAAGAGGATTATTAAAATCATAAGGAGGATGAATATAGCCAAGGACTTGGTACCAGTGGTGAACACTCTCTCATATCATACATAAATGAGGATGATATTTTTTTGAATCCAATTTATGAAATGTGTAGCAACGGGAGTGTTTATTCAGAAATTTACGGAAGTTCAATCTATGATACATCCAAAAAGGGGAGTTTTTATTCTAAGACCTATGAAATTTGTAAAGAAGAGTAGTTAGAGTTTTCCTATGATCAGTCAAAGTTGTATTTGAGTATCTATAATGAGGACTTGAAGAAGCAGTGCATTGCAGAATCAGATGGGGTGCAATGAGTTGAAAGTTTCTCTCAGTCATCATCTTCACACATAGATATTCCTTATGATTTGGAGTAGTTTGGGGCTTACATATAGATTTATAAGCAGATAATCCCTTTTGATGAGTATGATGAGCTACCTCATCATACAAATTTGGACATCAGTCCTATACAATATTGGATAGAGGCATCTTACGCGAGAACCTACTAGTTTGGGAACAAGTTTGACAACATTATTTATAATTTCCCACCCACCCTCCTTTTCTGAATCATCACACAGGTTTACATTTTCTGAATAAAATATTCTTTCTTTGGGTGGTAACCAAAGACAAGAAAAAAACCTTTTACATTAATAAAATGCTTAGGTGGTTACATTGTTTTTTTTATTACACCTAAGCTTTTTATATCATGCTTAGAGTAGGAAAATACACTCCTCAAAGTGATCATTTATTTCTAGAATTTTCTGTTTGTACTTCGGAATAAATAAATTTTTAGTTAATTTTTTCCATTTAATAAAGAAAATTTTCGATTATTGGATCTTTTTCATAAAACTTGTGCTATTAAGGTTTTATTGTTGAGTTGAGATGTTTTTACAGGATATAGAAACCAGAGATTCTGATGTTCTTGTATGCTCTCCTTGCATAAGAGATTAGATCGAGCACACATCCTGCAGTTGGAGCTAGATGTTACCAACTATTTTGTACCATAGGTGAACCCCCTGTTGAGCCGACATTTGATGAACACGGTCAATTTTCATATTCAGTACAATGGAAGTTGAGAATGTTTTTCCTAGAAAATTTTGGCTAGTTAATTTTATTTTTATGCTGAAATGACCATGCCCCATTGGGATTTTGTAATAAAGTGTACTAGTAGTGGTTTTGAGTGGATTGGTCCCCTAAGACATAGATTTCAAATAAGGTATTCCATGGATTTTTTTCCCTTATATATTATGCTTTTCCTATAGTCGAATATAATCGATGATTTTTTCTCCCGCTTCCTACAAAGCTGGAATGCCTAATTTTGAAATTTGGGCCATGGGGAGATATTAGAGTCCAACTAGTACATATGAACCTAATATACACTATTGGTATGTTTGCGAGGTAAACCTGAAAATCGTACCCTTAGGATCGTATGATATACTTATTAGCATGGACTGGTTGGAACATCACCATGTCATGCTCAATTGCTTACACAAGTCAATCTTGTATACTAATAACCAAGGGAACCAAGTGAAGGTTCAAGGAATTCCAAAGAAAGTTTATGTAAGAAAAATATCTTCCTTACAAGCAAAGAAATGCGTTAGAAAAGGCTGCAAGTTGTTTGCAGTAAACACTCGAGACTTAGGTTTTGAAAGAGAACAACACATAGAAGACTTTCCCATTCTTGAAGAATTCAAGGATGTGATTTGTGAGGAAATCCTAGGATTACCTTCGAAACGAGACCTAGAATTTTCCATAGAATTCACACAAGGATCATTTTCGGCTTCCAAATCCCCTTACTGTATGAGTGCACCAGAATTGGTAGAACTCAAACTGCACTTGCAGGAGTTGATAGAGAATGAGTATATCAGACCTAGTGTGTCTCCTTGGGGAGCACCAATACTGATTCTAAAGAAGAAGGATGTACGATGCAGATGTGCATCGATTACCGTCAGTTGAACAAAATGACTATCAATAACTGTTATCCATTCCCTATGATTGATGACTTGTTCTATCTGGTGGGAGGAGCCAAAATATTTTCAAATATTGACCTGCGATCTGTGTACCACTAGGTACATATTTGCGACAACGATATTCACAAAACATCCTTTCATACAAGGTACGAGAACTACAAGTTTCTGGTGATGCCATTCGGGTTGACCAACACACCCGCAAACATTATGTGTATGATGAAAAATAGACTTAGTAAATATATGGATACATTTATTTTGGTCTTTATATACGACATCCTAGTTTAATCCAAGAATAAAGAAGAACATGAAGAACACCTTCTCCTAGTACTACAAGTGTTGAGGGAACACCAAATTTATGCTATGTTTAGTAAATGTGATTTTTGCAAACCAAAAATATAGTACTTAGGTCACATTATCTTCGAGACAGGGAAAGTTGTGGACCTGAAAAAGATTAGAGCCACAAAGGATTGGCCTACCCTACTAATGTCACTGAAATTAGATACTTTTTGAGATTAGTTGAATATTATTGTAAGTTCATTGAGAACTTCTCAAGAATCGATTGCCTCATGACTTCTTTGAAAAAGAAAGAAAATAAGTTCTTGTGGACTACTAAGTGCGAAGAAAGTTTTCAAAATCTTAAACAGCTTATGATGAGCGCACTGATACTTTGAATTGTGAATCTTCATGGGGATTTCGTTGTTTGAAAGGATGCAAGCAAGAAAGGACTTGGAGGAGTCCTCTTGTAGAATGATCACACGATCTGTTATGAATCATGGAATGTAAAAGAGCATGAGCAGAAATACCCCACACATGATCTCGAGTTAGTAGCCATCATCCACACTTTGAAGATTTGTAGGCACTACCTCGTGTGAAGGAATTTCCTTCTGAAGACAAATAATATGAATTTGAATTATTTATTTCATTAACCAGGTCTGAATGTCAATCAATCCAAGTGGTTGGCTTTCCTTGGTGAGTAACATTTCGAGCTAAAGCACATTAAGGGAAAAAATAACAAGGTTGCAAATTCTTTGACCTGATGAACTCATATTATAGATGAGGATACTTTGAGTCAAATCGATTCCTATTGGCATGAGAAGATTAGAAAAACCAACAGAGTTGACCCTTTCTATGTAGAAATCCTCAAGAAAGGCCAAGAGGATAGGTTGTTTTGACAACAAAAAGAATATAAGTTAGATGAATCTGGACTGCTATGGTCCAAGGATAGATTGTATGTTCAACAAGGAGGGGACATTCGGTCTAGCATCCTCATGGACTTTCATAGAGAACACTAATCAAGGAACCTGGGATATCAAAATATGATATCCACAGTCAAGAGACACTTTTTTAGCCTAATTTAAAGGCTGACATTGCGATGTTTATCGTGAAATGTTAGGAATGTCAGCTATTCAAGGCTGAGCATCAAGATCCTTCAGGATTGTTGCAGCCATTACCCATTCTGGAATGGAAGTGGGAGGTCATTAGTATGGATTTAATCACCTTTCTACATAAAAGTAAGAAGTAGAATGATTCTATTTTTGTAGTAATTAACAAGTTGCTAGAAGTAGCACACTTCATTCCTATGAATTCAACTTACAAAGAAATGAACATTGCCTTAAAGGAGATATTTAGATTGCATGGGATACCCAAGGAAACCATCTCGGATTGAGATGTTAAGTTTACAGGAAGCTTTTGGAGATCTTAATTCTCCATATTAGAGACACAGTTGAGCTTTAGCACTTCTTATCGCTCGCAGATCTTAATGGGGTCTTGCACAACTTACAAGAATAACCAACCATAGAGGACATAGTTGGAACCCCTCATATTTATGCAGCTTTATATGGGGGAGAGGCAGACCATCAGGCTACCATGGTTGAGATAGAAGGCAAGATATTGAACACTTCTATTTCAATACTTATTGACCTTGGTTCTTTTCAAAGCTATGTTTCTCCTAAAATTGTTGATGTATCCAAACTAGAAAAAGTAAAACATGATAAACCTTGGTTGGTTCAGTTAGCCACAGGTACTAAATGGAAGGTTTCAGAAATATTTAAAGGTTGTGAGGTAAACTTGAATGGTTTTCCAACAAAAGCAAACCTAAACATCCTACCCTTAGGATCGTATGATATACTTATAGGCATGGACTTGTTGGAATAGCACCATGTCATGCTCAATTAGTTACACAAGTCAATCTTGTGTATAGATAGACAAGCGAATCAAGTGAAGATTCAAGGCATTCCAAACAATGTTTTTGTAAGGAAACTATCTTCTTTACAAGCAATGAAATGGGTTAAGAAAGGATGCAAGATGTTTGCAGTAAATATCGGAGACATAGAGGCTGAAAGGGAACATCACATAGAATAGTTTCATATTCTTGTATAATTCAAGGATGTGTTTCCTGAGGAAATCCCAAGATTAGCTCTAAAATGAGATCTAGACTTTTCCATCGAACTAACACTAGGATCAGTTGCATATTCCAAAAACCCTTACAACATGAGTGCACCAGATTTGGTGGAACTCAAACTGCAGTTGCAGGAATTGATTGAGCAAGGCTATATCCGACCAAGTGTGTCCCCTTGGGGAGCATCGATATTGTTCATTATGAAAAAGGATGGTATGATGCAGATGTGCATCGATTACCATCAGTTGAACAAAATGACTATCAAGAACTGATATGCACTCTCTAGGATCGATGACTTCTTTGATTAGGTAGGAGGCGAAAAAATATTTTTGAATATTGACCTACGATCTGAGTACCATCAGGTACATATTCGTGGCAAGGATATTCACAAAACTACTTTTTGTACAAGGTACATGCACTACAAGTTTGTATTGATGCAATTTGGGTTGACCAATGCACCCCCAAACTTCATGTGCATAATGAATAGTATATTTAGTAACTATCTCGATAAGTTTATTTTGTTCTTTATAAACAACATCCTAGTTTACTCTAAGAGTAAAGAGGAACACGAAGAACACCTTCGCATAGTACTACAAGTGTTACGAGAAAACCAGCTTTATGCTAAGTTTAGTAAATGTGATTTTTACAAACCACAGATACAATACTTGGGTCACATTATCTCCCATACAGGGATAGCTATGGAACCAAAAAATATTAGATCCATAGAGTAATAGCCTACCCCTACTAGTGTCATTAACATTAGGTCCTTTTTGGGATTAGCTACATATTATCAAAAGTTCATTCATAACTTCTCGAGAATAGCTTGTCCCATGACTACTTTTCAAAAAAAGCAAATAAGTTCTTATGCACTACTAAGTGTGAAGAAAGTTTTCAAAATCTTAAGCATATTTTGATGACCACACCAATGCTATGAATTGTGGATCCCGATGGGGATTTAGTTGTTTGCATAGACGCAAGCAAAGAAGGACTTGGAGGACTCCTCTTGTAGAACAATCACGCAATCTATTATGAATCCTGAAAGTTAAAAGAGCATGAGAAAAACTACCCTACACACGATATTGAGTTAGCAGGCATCATCCACTACCTCATTGGAAGGAAACTCCTTCTAAAGATAGAAAATATGAGTCTGAATTATTTATTCAAACAAATGGATTTGAATGAGAGGCAAGATGGTTGGTTTTCCTTAGTAAATACAATTTCGAGCTAAATCATATTAAGGGAAAAGAGAACAAGGTTGTTGATGCTTTGTGACGACAAACTCATATGATATCTAAGGTGACTTTAAGTCAATATGATGCATATTTACATGAGAGGATTAGAAAGGCCAACAGAGTTGACCCTTTCTATTTAAAAATCCTCAAGAAAGTCCAAGAGGACAGGTTGTTTCAACAACAAAAATAATACAGGGTAGATGAATCAGGACTACTATGGTCGAAGGAGAGATTGTACCTTCTAGAAGGAGGGAACATTTGGTCCAAAATCCTCACTTAATTTCATCAAGCACCCTACTCAGGGCACCCGAGATATCAAACGATGATATCCATTGTCAAGAGACACTTTTTATGGCCTATGTTAAAGGCCGACATTGTGATGTTTATCGCGAACTATCAGGAATGTCATCAGGTCAAAGCTGAGCATCAACACCCTTTAGGATTTCCGTAGTCATTACCAATTCCAAAATGGAAGTGGTAGGTCATTAGTATGGATTTTATCATGGGTCTACCGAAAAGTAAAAAGAAAAATGATTCTATTTTTGTAGTAATTGACAAGTTGTCATAAGCAACACACTTCATTACTGTAAAGAAACCTACAAGGCAGTGAACATTTCCCATATCATCTTGAAGGAGATATTTAGATTGCATGGGATACCCAAGGAAATCATCTCAGATAGAGATGCTAAGTTTACAGGAAACTTATGGATATCTTTATTCTCTAGATTAGAAACACAGTTGAACTTTAGCATTGCTTATCACCTGCAGATAGATGGGCAGACATAAAGCATAAACCATATTGTTGAGGACATTCTTAGGATGTATGTCATGAACAACCCCACTAAATGGGAATACTAGCTGCATCTTGTAGAGTTTTTATATAACAACGGTTACCAGGCTTCCTCCAAGATGAGTCCCTTTGAGGTACTCTATGGGTGGAAGTGTATAACATCGGTTACTTGGGATAGCCTAGTGGATCAACTCATGTTAGGGCCTAATTTATTAATGGACTTGGAATAGTTGGTTACCAAGGTCCGGGTGAACCTTAAAGAAGCAGAAGAATGCTAGAAAATCTACGCAGATCAGAAAATGAAAGATAAATATTATCAAAAAGGAGACTATGTCTACTTGAAAGTAAAAGAAAATTTAAGCTTATTGAACTTGGGAAGGTGCAATAAGATAGAACCTAGGTTTTGTGGACCTTCTAAAATACTGACCAAGAGAGGACCAATGAGATATGAACTAGCATTACCTGCAGACATAAGATTCCATAATGTTTTCCATGCATCATTATTAAAGAAATATGTTTATGATACTAAACATGTAGTTGATTAGTCCTTATTATAGGTGGAACCTGAAGGGGAGTTTGCCCCTGAACCTATTCATATTTTGGACAAGAGAGAGGTGAAGCTCAAGAAGCACACCATAGTCCATTTGAAAGTGCAATGGAAGCACTTTGAAGCCTATGAGGCTACTTGGGAGAATTAAGCAACCATGACAAAGGCTTACCTTGCCTTGTTTCATGATGTCATTTTGAGTCCCTATAACACCAAGGATAGCATTGTTCTAAGTGGGGAGGGATGTAATATCCCGAACTTCAGACTTAACACTTATAGGCATGATCCTATTGATTATGGTGTGATCTTAATGTTTTATATACTGGGTCGAAGACACCCCAATGCACATGAACATGATTATTTGATTTATATATTGGGCGCAAGCTGATTGTTGATACACACACACACATACGCTTGTTTGTGTTGGGCATGGACCCTGTTTATGTTGAGTGAGGAGCTTTGGAGCATGTGAGTGATTGATGTCTATGTTGAGTGAGAAGCTCTAGAGCACATCTATATTATATTTGTGTTGAGCATGAAGCTCTCGAACATATGAAAATATAATTTGGAAGTGCTGGGAATAAGACCTAAATCCTTCCATGTTGATGTTGAGCATAAGATCTAGAACATTAGATCCTTCGCCATTATATCCCTAGGTATATCGTACAAGTACATCCTAGAATTAGTGTTGAGTGAAGAGCTCTAGAATTGCACTAAGTTTGTAACTCCATGTTTTTAGCATTGAGTATGGGCTCTAGTAAGAGCTAGGAGTTACTAAAAAGAATTAATGATTCCTGAGTGAAAATGAATCGAGAAAAATATTGATCTCATCAAACTTATTTATAAGTTATTAAATGAAATTTTTAATTTATGTATTCTCATCAAGTCCTGAAGAGCTACCATATTATACGAGTTAATCCAACATGCAAGGATTTTTAGATTTGCCTAGCCTAGTATACCTAACCAGCTACCTCATGACCTTAATTAAGAAAGTGTCATAAGTCCAAGGAGAACAATACATGATGCCCTAGGACAAAGGTTAACAAATATTATATTATTATGTATTTTATACATGATCTGTATAAAGATTAAATATAGTAATAATATTAATAATGTGATAAAGAAGGAAAATTTCCATCTATTACGATTATTACTAAGATAAAAAATGAATAGTATAATACATATAAAAGTCAAATTAGGAACTAGATAAAAGTTCTTAAGTTAAATATTAAAATTATTAAATTAAATAAAAAGGGTTGAATCAAGAAATGAAGCAATTCTTGATTTAATTTCCCCCTTGACTGAAAAGTATGTCTATAAATTCTTAAGCCAAGGAAAGGCTTGGGGACCTGATCTATCTTTTTCGAGTCATTATTTTTCCTGCTAATTTATCAAGAGAGAGTTCTTGGAGAACATTTCCCTAAGATGAGGAAGGAGAACTAATCCATACCTGATATACAAAACTAGGACAACCTCACCTTAGCTGCTCTAAGCTACTTGCATGTTGGAACAATCTCGGGGGGATCCGGATTGAAATCAAAAATGGTTCTGAGTCATGGTTTGGTGGAACATGGTATATCCCAAGTGATTCAGCCATCTAATATAGAGGTCATATCTACCTATGAATTGTTAATACTAGTTAATTGAGTGTGCAAGTTTCAACCATTAATGGAGCTTAAATTTACAGGTCTGAGATCCTAGAATTCCCATTTCATCTTCTAGAATAAATGATGGATAAATTAGGAAAATGATTACATTGTAGATTCTCACTATATGCGTTTGTTTTCTGTTTTAAAGCTTCTAGGGTTTACATTTTAAAATTATAACCCTAGACTATAATTTATTTCTTACGCTAGATTTATCAAAGGTTTGTTCATCTAGTCCACTTATGTAAATTTAATTCATGTATAAATATCCATCAAGGGTTTTGCACCTTAGTTTTACTTATGTATTATATTTACTGTTTAAAAATTTGCTTCCTACAAACTAGGTTTTATTTCAAATCTATTACATAAGTTTTTCTTGGGCCTACATACTCTAGTGACATATTTCATTTCTCAGCAGAGCCATGTTTAATTAAATACTAGTTCAGATCTAAATATTCATTTAAAACCTATATTAGCATTATTTAATTATAATAAACAATAAACTAACCAGTATACCATTGGTAAATATGTATAAATATATATTAACAGTTATAAAATAGAAATATAAATCCAAGCTACCAACACATTAATTACGGCTTAATACAATTTATTAATATCCCATAGTAAATCTATGATAAGAATCAATGAAAACCTTTCAAGGTATGTACAAATAAACCTCCTTCCATCGACCAAATATTTTCCATTAACTAAATATTACCTTAAAACTAATTAACACACCAAGTAAATTGAAACCCTGAATGGTCCACGATTTATAAATAATTATACTAATACTTTTTACAAATCATAAATAGTAATACCATTGCCAACGTTATAAACCTTGCCATAAATATACAAATTCAATACATCTAAGAAATTATAAATATGCATAATAAGAATCACACCCATAGGTTACGGGCCCCAAATAAAAACCAAACTATTATTTTATACAAAAAAATCATATAATAACCAAGCAATTGCACCAAGGTCACATGAACGAATCATGTAGAAACCCTTTTTCTTTTCGCATACATAAACACGGTGCTCATTATATGAAAAAAAATAATAGCTTTTATTCACAGTAATCCATTTATAAACCTCCTCATAAGCAACAACCCAAGATCGAATCCTATGGAGTCTTTTTATATTACACAGAGTGACGCTATACACATTTTGTATGCGGGTTGCATTTTAAAACTAGTCTTTTAACACAGAGGTCCTAACACCCTTATAATCCTTATAAGCTATAATCTATTGCCTTGGCCTTCTTTATTAAAAGAATTAACAGCTCTAAAACATTATAAACCCTATCACAAACTAACTAATAGTCCCCATTGCCAAAGCAGGGTTTACACCCACAGTCCATAATACTTATTCATTTACACATTATAAAGACCAACTGTAAGTCTATATCTATTCATTATCGCAGCCACAATGGTGGGTGATAACGCCATTCATGGCGTGGCCCCAAAATCCATCAGTGTTGATAGTTTAAGTCATCCAAATAACTAAAACAACTAGCGTAGGAGAATGCCACATAAAACACATAAATTGTAACAATATAATGAAATTTTGTAGTGTAATAAACATCAACATAGCAAAAAAACTTGTACATGCAGTAATTTGAAACCAAAATCAAGATACGCAATCGTTCCTTTGGCCATTGCACCATTTCAAGCAATGGTGCAGCCACTGTTTACATAATATAAATAAAAAACATGAATTTACAAAGTACATGCAGAGCTTGTCAAAGGCATCAAGTTTCTCTTCATGGCTAAAACCATCTTTTAAAATTGCACTCCATTACATTTAAACTTAGGGCCGAAAGCGATAAAAAATCCCATAGTCAAACCCCCATAAAAAACACATCCATTGGAATTAGAACTCAAGAAAACCCCAACAAGAGATGAGATAAAAGTCATTCTCAACCATGAAAGCCAAGAGAGGGCAAGTGTAAACATGTTAACAGGATTACTATGAAGGAATGGCCTTTCCCACGGCTTGTTTGAAAATCTACGAACCATGCCTCTGCTTGGCATCCTTGTAACCTGCAACCACAACAACATAATGATAATGCGAAGTATGAAATCGTGGAGTAAGCCACCAACAAACAACGAATGTTGTAAAAACCATAATGTTTCCATACTTTTCATCTGAATGGAAGTCACATTCACTATACTACACAGGAGCAAAGGGAAGCAGTGAGTTTCAAAATGACCAAGCCCATCGTGAGACAAGCCCTAAGTTTGGGATGCCACACACTCCAATGCACATTAATGTCACCAACCTGTTTCCCATTATCAAACTCTAAACCCATCTCTCTATAGTTTTCATGCATGGCATGATCGAATGCCTCTATTGTAACCACTTATACTATGAAACGAGAACTCGACACAGTTCTCGTTTTTCTCTCTCCTAATTTTAGTAGCTAATTTTACCTCCATTTAAAAAAGGGTTGATATCAGTATCACACATTTTCATTTTAAGGCATTTTTTGGGCCTTTGAATCATCTTCATCATTAAAAAATTATTACTTTCTATTTTCAAGTGTGTTTTTTAGACATTTAACAAAATACCATACATTTAGAAGCAAGTTATATTGAAAAACACACACACAGATATATATATATATATATATATATATTGCAATTTTTTTTTAAAATAAGACATTTTTATAAGCAAAATAAGACTTTTTTATTGACAAAATTCTAAGAAATTCTATAAAATAAAGACATTTACAACCATTTTCAATATATTTTCATATATTTTTTGTATAAAATGATACTATTTCATACTATATTCCTAAATATTACGATTCACATAAATTCACGAAAAACTATACCATACATTTTTAAATATCATATTAAAAACAATATATAGAGAGATTTTATTTCTAAAACAAAGTCTGAAAGTAAAAACCGTACTAATATATCTTATCAAAAATTTGTCAAATCTAACATTTTATTCAAGACATTAAACTAGTCAACAATATCATGTAGGCTAAATTCTTCATCAAAATTGGCATTTTATGGAGCTTGGCTTTCCTCAGAGACATCATTTTCCTCTTTCATTTACTCTTCTATGTCTGCAAGATGCCTGAAGTGCTTCCTTCCAAACATCTTTGATAATGGGGGTTGAGGCTCTTTTGATATCTTCGCCACAAGTGTTTCACTAAACTCTCATTTCTTCAAACCGACTTCTTGTAATTCATGTGGAAGAACTTGAATATAATTAATTCTTTTCTTTATGCAATTGCATTGTAGTGGATCATTATCAATGGATATGGAATTTATTGCTTTTATTTTTATGCTTTTTGAGAAGGCATTTGTATTCCATATATTACCACCATGTTCCATATTACTCTTAGAACCATATATTTTACCTTTCCTATGTCAAAGTCTAGCTAGTAATGCAATTTCCCTTATGCAATTCCTATGAAAGTTACCTTACAAATGTTGCAGATCATAATCCATTTTTCAAAACTTAATAAACATGATCAAGGACATTCATTGATGTCTGATACTCATTCCCATACTTTGTTCTAGAATTTGGGAGGGTCGTACCTAATTTGGAGAGCTAGTTCGACCATCACCCTTGGGGGATTTGAACACAATTTCCTAGTACAATTGTATTGTTTCACCTTAACCCAAAACAAGTTTTCAGAGGTATAAAGTCTGATACAAAGTGTCCATATACCATATTGTGGTGTTACAAGACTCACCATACCGTTACATTTCAAATTCGGGACCATTTGGTGAAAATTGGAACCCTCTAGAGTCATAATTAGTTAAGCTTGAATTTTGCCAAATCTGTAATTGTCTCCAAAATTCAAAAAAAAAACATTTCATCAATGCTAGTCTCTAGGTTGAAAACACTTTCAATTTGAAATGTTTATAACATATATCCAATAACAAAAATATTAAATTACACCATTTAAAAATAATTATTAACCACCATAAACGTCACGAAACATGATATCAAAAATATTCACCGTTATAATCTTCACAAAAGATGAAATAAAAATATTAAAAAAATAAATATCACATCATATAACTTAAAATACATTAATTTTAAGATTACAATATTTCACTATGATAACAAACCCCTCTCTCTATATAAAATGACATAAAAAATTTTTTATCCATCATATGGATAAGAACCCAACCATGTAGCGACATATCATATAAAAAAAATATGCCACCCCATAGCAAAAAATGCCCCCTTCAAAATGAAAAAATGTTATCACCTCCACGTGGCAATATTATTGATTTACTAAAGTTTTAAAGTGCTAGGTCGTCCGAAGTGAAAGTTGACCTTAGATTCTATTTACCACTTTGAAATATTCAAATATTTAACTCGTCATACCTTACAAAATATTTATCGACGTCATCACTTACGAAAGAGGCCATTACATTTGCCAATTAAGATCATTGGTTCTATAGAAGGCCGCTTGTTCAATAACATCCTTAACAATAGTCTCAGAAGAGATGTTCTAGAGCATATCTGTACGTACAAGGGAGAAGGAATGCATAATAATTGGGTCCCTAAAAACCATTACAAAAGATAGATCCGCACAAGGCTCACAACCTCCCAAACAACGAAAAAAGATCACTAAATGCCACACTAGAGAATCCCTTAAACAAAAAGCCATATTGCTCACAACCTCCCAAACAACGAACAAAGATCACTAAATGCCATATTGCTTGACTTTTTTCTTGGTGACAATTCCTAGCCCCCATTTAAAAGATGCCACTAAAATTCCTTCAAGATCCTAAAGAATCCCATGCACCTGCCACCCTTAAAGCATAATCTAGGGAACTAACCAAATAAAAAAATAAAATTAAAAAATTGATAATAAAAAAATGTACTATGTTATTTTTATATATATATAAACACTCAATACTTATTAAAATAAATCATTTCAAAACCATTAAATATCAAATATCTACATTGCAATATACCAATAAAATTCAATTTTATTAAAATATGTTTAATATATTATCATTTGTTTATTTCAAAGGATTTGAATACAATTTTACAATCATGATAAATACATTTTTAAAAACATCATTGAAGTCATTAAAAAATGAGTGTATTACATTGAAAACATTCTTTTGAACATTTCAATATATTGAAGTTTCTTCGAGACAATGAAGCACAACAAAAAAGAATTGAAGCACAACAAAAAAGAATAGAATTTGCCTTAGTTAAGTATATGTTTTCTCTTCTGCTAAGTATTTTTTTCTCTCATCTACACATTTGCCATGATGTGATTTGAACCAGTACCAGTAGTTTGAGAAGGTTTCAATGTTTGTATTAATGATAAAGTCAATGAAGGGTCGTAGAGTCATTTAACCTTTTGATTCAACAATAGAAGAAAAGTTCATAGAACAAGTTGAAGAAGTGTTGGATGAAGGTTCCTTGGACCGACTTTATAATCTTACGGTTGATTTTTCGGAACCAAGAGAAATTGTGATTAAGGGGAAGGGAAAAGTGGCGCATGGATCAGAGCTCTGCTCTTGGGGTGCCAAAGCGCCACCCTTCACGAGCGGCGCAATTCTGAGAATCGCGCCGCTCGTGAAGGGTGGCGCTTTGGTACCGGAAGAGCGGACCTCCGCTCCGTGCACCACTCCTCCCATTTTCCAGTCAAGCAAAAGGTCACAGCTCGCTGAACTCTGTCAGTGAATCTAAAATTTCCGTAATGCTTTCAAGACATCCACTAAAACTAGCATGATTTATAAGCAGTTGATTATCAGCAATCCAAAGATTTTAATATGTGAAAACGGCCCACTAAACACTTAATACAAAGCACTTGGAGTATAATTGCCCTGTATAAATTAGCTCTTTGCATTGCTACAATCCATTTTTATTTGTATTGCTATTGTATGTTGGAATTTTCATGGACCCAATTATGAGCAAGGGCAAGCCTCACATATATCATTCAGCACCTCCAGTTGGTGCACATTAAAATCGGTTTCTCATTATTCTTGATTTATTTGTTATTTTTTTAAGAAATCAAAAGCCGTCATTTTCAATTAAGTAACCGCCATCAGATGATTATGTATTTCATGTGCATAACTGGAGGAAATGTAACTGATGTAGTGGGATCGAAACCTCGAGATCTGAAGCTCGAAAGCAAGGAAATGTAAAAACGCCAAACGGAGAGGGTAAGAGGCAGGCTCTGTACATCAACCGCGTTTTAAAATGAAAAGGAAACCAATCTATGAGGGAAGTCTAATTGCCAGAGTTTGATGAATGAAAAGAGACGCTTATTGACTCTATATATATACATAACGGGGGGCTTCGGAAACTTTTGTTTTTTCATAACGGTCCACGTGAGAGTTTGATCCGGTTTCAAAGGAGGTAAGGGTTTCATGGGTCAAAGTCGTCGGCCTACTTTGGTAGAGTCTATGATATGGAATCCTTATCCTGCAGATTAATAAAGGCCGTGGTGACGCTTTGCATGGAAAGTACCGTATGAAATGACACAAGATATAGTATACACACTTCTTGTCAGAAAGCATACTAATAAGGTATGGAATTGTGTTATTCAACTTGAACGTGTAAAACATATCACGTGTTAAATTATATTTTAGAAAATATTTAAGATATGGAATGGTCTCATTTTATTGGTTTGATATAATTTAATGAAAAATAAATTTAAAGATTTATGGTAGTGTACTAGTAATTTAAAGCTAGTTAATCATGCTTGGAACCTTTAATTTAGATGACTTCCATTGTATTATAGTTGAAATAAATTTAAAATTACACAAATTCAACATCTAAAATTTTAGTGTATATGATGCTATGCAAAAAGATTAATATAGTTGTTTTTTTAGTGACTATTAATTTAAAATAAATAAGTTTTTGAGTATGAAGAAGAACTCAAAATGCTATTAAAATAATAATTATAATTATTAGCACAACAAGAAGTAAAGTGGCAGAAAGGTATACACATTTCTTGTCAGAAAGCATACCAGTGGGCACTACTAACTAGTCCAGAACAGTCTGTTCAGAATCAAGAGCTCCAAGTGGGCCATTTTTGGTAAGCAAAACTGGCGATGTAGGATGAACCAAAAGTCGAGTTATGGTGCCAAATTGTGCGCTAACCCAGATCCCACAAAGCGTGTTGGTTGATTAAGACGGCAGGACAGTGGCCATGGAAGTCGAAATCCGCTAAGGAGTGTGTAACAACTCACCTGCCGAATCAACTAGCCCCGAAAATGGATGGCGCTGAAGCGCGCGACCTATACTCGGCTGTCAAAGCAATTTCTAGGCCTCGATGAGTAGGAGGACGCGGGGGTCGTTGAGAAACCTTGGGTGCGAGCCTGGGTGGACTGGCCCCCGGTGCAGATCTTAGTGGTAGTAGCAAATATTCAAATGAGAACTTTGAAGACTCAAGTGGGGAAAGGTTCCATGTGAACAACACTTGGACATGGGTTAGTCGATCTTAAGAGATGGGGAAACCCTGTATCAAGGGCGCACTCTGCGCGAACATCAAAAGGGAATCGGGTTAATATTCCCGAACTGGAACATGGCGGTGGACGACGACGTTAGGAAATCCGGAGACGTCGTCGAGGGCCCTGGGAAGAGTTATATTTTCTTTTTAACAGCTTGCCCACCTTGAAATCGGTTCAACCAGAGATAGGGTCGAGCAGCTGGAAGAGCACCGCATGTCTTGCGGTGTCTGGTGCGCCCTCGGCGGCCCTTGAAAATCTAGAGGAGCAAGTACCGTTCATGCCCGGTCGTACTGGAAGGAAACAACTCTCACGTCACCTTATATGAATATATGGATGTAATTAAATGTTGAAAATATAAAATGGGTGACTGGGATAAGCATTAAAAGATAAAATCCAAAATAGTCTTATGGATATCACAAGACTATTTTTATATTCATTATAAAGGAAATCCCTATTCATTATAGTCTTATGGTGAAATGAAAGCCATATACATTATTATAGTCATTGATTTAAAGGTAATGCATATATGCTAAAGCGTTTTATATGAGAAGCTAGCATTTCCCATGTTAAATTTCAAATATGCTCAAAAGGTTAAATACACTAGCCTTTTCCTAATGTTGATTAAATTGAATACTTACCTTATTAGAGGAGAGAATCACATTGGTTAAAGAGAGTTTTAATAGTGTAATAAGATCAAATAATTACGAATATGGATGTAATTAATATGATATGGATGTAAATTAGATATTATATAAATATAATTGTAATTAATATGATATTAATTTGACATCTATAATCACTTTCACAAATATATAATATTATTAAAATACAAATATGGATGTAATTAATAATATCATATATTTGTCAAATATATGATATAAATGTAATTAATATGATATAGATGTCAAATTCATATGGATGTAATTAATAAGATATGGATGCCAATTAGACATTATATAGATACAATTGCAATTAGACATTATATAGATACAATTGTAATTAATATGATATTAATTTGACATCCATAATCAATTTGACAATTATATGATATTATTAAAATACAAACTTCTTTTCAAATGGAATTATGTAACTTACTTTGGACTCTAGTAAGCTTCTTCCTATCAACTTTGGGATGTATGTATACTAGCAACTCTATTTCTAGTGTCATTTGCTAAAAAAAAATGACCATTCTTTTTTTCTATAACAAATAAAATAATAAGTATTTTTTGATGCTACAATTTGAGACACAAACAAACTAACTATAACATTACATAGGTAAATATATTGTGCTAAAGTGAAATGACATTTCTTTTTCTTTCCACCCCCTTTTTTTTGGACTTGATCCCTAAAGCTAGCCATGTTTTTATCTCATGATCATCAATAGCCTTGGTTGGCTTCAATTCTTGCAATGGATTTCTTGTGATCTTATGTGATCCATTTTGCATCAACAAAACTGTAAATTTCATATGGGAAAATAACCGACCTTCAAACCACAAAAACATTTTTAATTAATAGTTTTACTTGCATACCATTTACTATAAGAATTCTTTAAATATAGAAATACGATGAAGCATGTAGTATAATGGTTAGGGGCCTTATTAAATGATATAACTTTACAGAAAATAAACAAGAACTCGCATGTCCTAAGACTTATATGGGATGCCATTTCAATAAAAAATTGTAGACATAGACAATTATAATTGTACCAAATATTTTTTTTAATGTGATTATATGTCTCACGTGACTTCTTATGAAGAATGGGATACAATTGCAAAATATCATGATTAGGAGGGAATAAAAAGAATGTGTGGAGTGTATTAGGGGATTAGGGTTTTTTTTATAAATTATATCGAGACCTTCCTCTGAAGAAAATATAGATTCAATGGAGTGTTACAATCCATGGATGAATTTGAATAATTTCACATGGAACATTTTAGATTTTTTTATTAGTATGATGTTTGCAATTCAAACTCTAAAGGAGTTTTTTAATATTCATACATGAATCATTTATTTTTGTATGGTCTAATATATGATTCATTATAAATCGCATCATAATTTCTTTGATTTTATATGGTTAGAGTGGTGAAATATTGATGGAATATTTTTCTTTTGTTTAATATGCAAGTTTTTAAAAAGTTGTAATTTATCTCTTGACGAAAAAAATCTAAAGTTCCAATTTAGGGGTTGATTTTAAAGTATTGGTAAAAAACACTATGGGATGTTTAGGCCATGGCTCTATTTTTTACTCCGAAAAAAAAAACATGTATACTGGTATCAACACTTTTCTATTTGGAGGGTGTTTTGGTGTTTTTTATGTAAAAAACATCATTTGTATGGCTAGAGTTCTTGTTCTTAGTATAAAGTTCTCGTTTCATAGTATGCAGAGTGATAAAACCCAATGTGTAATGGTTTGAACTATGTCATATATTCACCACCCAAATCTTAATACAAGGTCAACATTAACATATGTATTGCTTACCTTAGGTTTTAAACCTTAGGAACTTATGCATCAAACTCTTTAGGCTCTAAGCCTAAGACCATGGAATATGAAATATACCATGGTATGTTGTACAAACATAGACCAAGTTTCATTTTAACCAATGATAATAGAACCTATAAGAGAATAAAACAAAAGTATAAGTTAATTACTTATCGTAAAATAAACATGTGATACAAATATACTAGGGTATAAAGAGTTGATAATAATTACCCGAAGAACAATAAATACTATTAAAAATACCAAGTTGTGGCATGCATTGATAGGTGTGGTATTGACCTTATCAATACTACAAGTCTGTAAAGAACAATAATAAACAACTAGTAGGTGTCACTAGGAGCGAGCATGAACTCTAGTGACCAGACGTTCAACTTTCCATAACAAGTTTATCATCACTAGGTGCACCTACATGTAAAAACGTGAAGAGTGCCTTAGTTCAATAGAAATAAGTAAGTAGTCTAGACAAGTAGATAATTTTACCGCTCATATAGTTACAAGGGAGAAATAGTCCTGCCAGCCCACTCACTTTGGTTCCAAGAACAAGGTTAGGATAGAACCGGGTAAATAACAACTAAACACATGTTGAAATTAATGAAGTACATAATCAAGTAACTACACATACACATCAATGTATAAACACAATAATAATCTCAACTGAAGTAAGGAAGTAGGACGTAAAAACAACTTACGACAAATCAGCAGTATGATAGAGTATGACACATTCCGCAAGAGAAATAATGTCTGGAATAGGTAGTGCTTAACTAGTCTAATTTTTTTTCAAATTTTAGGGACATTATAGTCATTCACCACTATGTATCTATTGGGACAGTTGTTATCTTTATACAAGAAATAATGTAAAATCTACCAACATCAGCCCTTCCCCGGATCCTCTCCAATTGAGTCTAACACTTTCCTTCTGTTGGTACGTACGTCATGCGCACTAGGTCCATCGTCATGGACACTAAGTCCTACTATATATGTGAGGACAACGTATTTGGAATCACTAGGTGCATCATTATTCTCTTTTTATGGAAGATGTTCATATGTTGTAGACACCAAGCTTATCTAAGTTTGGACTATCCGAAGAGCCAATCCAAAGTGGTAGTGCAGGGATTATCATTGGTGTTACCATAGTTAGACATGAACATGAATTGATGGAATAATATGTACTGAAAAGATAATGAGGGATCACTACAATAAATTTCTTGCTTCTCTACAGAGCTAGAGAACACCTGCAAGTTTAAAAGTTATACATATTAGCAATCTATCAAGGAGTGTACAGTAATAAAAAAATAATTTGAACAAGATTTAGTCATTAACCATGTACTTACTTTCATGAAGTAATCATAGAAGCCACCTTGGGAGAATTCACTAAGATCAATGTCTCCCGCATGCTCTTCAAAATTAGGTTCCTGTAACTTAAAAAATCGTAAATATTATACCATTTAACAAATTAATGAACTAACATGTATTGACAAAATTATACATATTAACAGAATGACACATGTTGAAATATTACCCTAATGTTGGTTGTTTTCTCCTCGGATAGGACAATACCCTGTACACTACCACCCCCCTTAGCCGCATCAAGCTCTTCCAAGATTAAAAATTGCATATATTAAGAATATTTTCATTAGAGGAAATTTCAACTCAAAATGGGCCTTTTAAATTTTAATCAAATTCCATGTCATCATGTGTTAGCCAATGAAATTGATTTAAATTTGAAAAACTATATAGGTCTTAAACACATTTTTAATATAAATTTGGGGATAGGTATCATAAAAAAAACTACTTTTTTTGTTTGTATTTTTGACATATCTCCCCGTGTTTTTATTCAAATTTCGATTAGGAGAGCTTGTTGGATGCGGAACTAAATTCCGCATCCAATGAGTACCCACTCGGCATACTTTTGACGGACCATACTACCCCAAAAACAAGAAATACCTAAAAAATGGAATGATGACATCATCATTTCATTTTTTTAGGTATTTCTTGTTTTTGGGGTAGCAGGGTCTGTCAAAAGTATGTCGAGTGGGAACTCGTTGGATGCAGAATTCAATTCCACATCCAACGAGCTCTCCCGATAAAATTTTGAGTAAAAACACGGGGAGATATGTCAAAAATACAAACAAAAAAGTATTTTTTTTCTTTTCTTCCTCCAAAATTAATAAATATTATTTTATTATTTTAACTATTATTTTATTAGTTCATTTTAGGAGGCCCATTTTGAGTTTAAATTTCCTCTAATGAATATGTGTACAATATGGAAAAATTAAATTGAACAACAATAGAGTTTTCACAATGCCCTTAACTCACTAGCAGTCATCGTAGAGGTACCATGTGTTGGTCTACAACCATAATAGGATTGACAACATGTCATTCACATATGCAGCTCGATCTAGAGTTCATGGGATGTTAGTCTATCCTTACCAATATATGGTCCTCTACCACCAAAAGTTGATGGTTGTACCCTACGAGAAGAAGAGGCCCTACTAGGTAAATATATATGGTGTGGCGGTAAATCATAACAGCTAGCATTAGAAATGTATCCTATGTCTGTGGAATCATATCATCTGTAGGAGGGATGCCTGGAGTAAGTAGTTGGACACCGGGTGGAGGTATTTGTCGATTAGCATCTCTATTCCTAACATTAGGACAATTTTGGGGCATCCCCGTACCAACTCCTAGAACCAGAACATGTCAAAAGAGTTGACATGTTTTCTCATCACAAACTCTGCATTAAGTTTCTAGAGGAAGTAGAATGGTACATCCTTGTTGTTATGCAAGGGAATATAAAAAACCATGTACCATCTGTCCATCCAATGGTCTCTAATTGGTTGACACATGCACCACTCAATGGAAATATGTGGTATGCTAGTCTCTCGAATGTCATATATTCCAAGTACTCTAAATTGTGAATAAATATGCTCTTTGGTTATTTTAAGCTTTTTCTTCTCATTGTAGCTCAATCCAATAGTATATTGTTTCCATTTTCTCTCTCTGTATGATGATATGCTATATAATGCATCCTTGGATTTGTTGATAGTATCCATAACGTTCGGTAATAATGCTGACAAGGAGAAACAAATTTCATTTCCACCCCTCCATGCAGAAGCAATATCTCTCAAATGACCAATAATTCTCAAAATCTATGCATTATGCTCCATAGTAGTCACTACAATCATAAATACATGTCATTACCTCACAATGTCCTTACCTCACTAGCGGTCATCATAGAGGTACCATGTGTTGGTCCACAACCATAACAGGATTGACAACATGTCATTCACACATGTAGCTTGATCTAGAGTTCATGGGATGTTAGTCTATCCTCAGCAATATATGGTTCTCTACCACCAAAAGTTGATGGTTGTACCCTACGAGAAGAAGAGGCCCTACTTGGTAAATATATATGGTGTGGCGGTAAATCATATCAACTAGCATTAGAAATGTATCCTATGTCTGTGGAATCATATCATCTATAGGAGGGATGCTTGGAATCAGTAGTTGGACACGGGGTGGAGGTATTTGTTGATTAGCATCTTTATTCCTAACATTGGGACAATTTTGGGGCATCCTCGTACCAAATTCTAGAACCAGAACATGTCAAAAGAGTTGACATGTTTTCTCATCACAAACTCTGCATTAAGTTTCCAGAGGAAGTACAATGGTACATACTTATTGTTATGCAAGGGAATATAAAAAACCATGTACCATCTGTCCATCCAATGGTCTCTAATTGGTTGACACATGCACCACTCAATGGAAATATGTGGTATGCTAGTCTCTCGAATGTCATCTATTCCAAGTACTCTAAATTGTGAATAAATATGCTCTTTGGTTATTTTAAGCTTTTTATTCTCATTGTAGCTCAATCCAACAGTATATTCTTGCCATTTTCTCTCTCTGTATGATGATATGCTATACAACGCATCCTTGGATTTGTTGACAGTATCCATAATGTTCAGTAATAATGTCGACAAGGAGCAACAAATTTCATTTCCACCCCTCCATGCAGAAGCAATATCTCTCAAATGACAAATAATTCTCAAAATCTATGCATTATGCTCCATAGTAGCCACTACAACCATAAATACATACAAAATATCATTAGAAAAATACACACATGGTATAATGACATCTCTAAGCAATGAAAAATGTAAAACTAATGTACCACAAAAAACAACATAAACTATTTATAATTAAAATTTTAAAAGTGATCTTGAGTTTTACACTAAACAATAAACATTTAACATTTTTTCATCTTAAATTTATGTCGTAAATTTGTATTAATTCCAATTTCCAAATGCATGCATTAAATGTCATATGTGCATTTGTTGATTGGGAATCTCCTCTACATTATTTTAAGGCTTGGATTATGAAGTTTTATTGAAAATGTGAGGTGTTGACAAATTCCCTTGGAGTACCAACTCCCATATTGCACGTAGACGCAAGACGTAGACCCTAGAGGCTAGAGGAGGTGGTAGAAGGTGTTATTAATGAATAAAATCCCAATATAGGCAAGTACTTTGATAGATATGTAATTATTTGTTGTACCATAAATTTGTTTGGACTCCATATAGGCCATTTAGAATCTTTGTTTATATGTCATTTAGGCATGGATGGATTCCACTTGATGTTAATTTAGTTGTATGCACTATTTCTATATACCCATGAGAGACTTTTCATGTTTGTATATAGTGGAGTTTAGGGTTACAAGGTTTCAATTGGATTCTATCATGTATGATAGTATGCAATTGGCATGCAATCAAACACATCAACCTCCCTATGTATCTTGATGTTGGTAAAGCCTATTATTGAACTATTTTGTCTTGACCTTAACCAAAATGTACCCTTCAGTCAAGGGAAAATATTTGTTAAGCATGAGAAGCTTATATATCTTATTTCAGCACTTGGATTAGGAACTTTCATCAAAACTATAAGGTTTTGATTAATGTTCTTGGATAACCAACTTCGATATTTCGGGTAGAGACAAGAGATTTAGCATGTTTATTCTGTATTTTTGGGAACATATGAATTCTAATTGTATTTCTTTTAGTTGTATGCAACCTTGCAATATACTTGAGAAACTTTTAATATTTGTGAATTTTGGTTTGGATTCACAAGGATTCTTGTGGATATATATATGCAAATAGTGAAATTGATATGGTGTTTATGAGTGAATTGGGGTTTTGGTTTCCATTGGGCATGCAAATTTACTTTAGAGCATAGAAATTAAAAGATGGATGGTTTCAATTCATATTAGGGCGTACAAAATATTGAAAATAGGGAGACTAGCATGCAAGGATTTGGTGTAAATACTTCAAAATGAAGAGATTGATCCCCAAGGTGGAATTTGTTTTCTTTTATCACCCAAATCTCATTCACCCTTGCATGATTTGGTTGGCCCAAAGACGTTACAATTTGTTGTTTTGGAGAAAATGATGGGCACATCCCATTTAAAGCATAAATCATATTTTACAAAATGTGTGCATGTTTTTGGAGACTATAATGCATGTGCATTTTAAATAAACATAACCTGCACACGTTTTTCTTAAAACTATCCTAACTAGAAATCATGTTGGAAGGATTAGGTCTAGGCTTGGAAAGGTCAACATTGTTTGCGATGGTTTATTTTTTTATGGATCTTGAATTATTGGCTTCATTCTACCATTGCATGTAAAAGGCCCCTCAACTTTGCACACTTAAGCCTCTTTTCTCTCACATTTATGTCATTTACTTCTTATGGTTGTTCTTCATTTCTTTTCCTAACATTTTATTTTTAATATAGTATTTTAGACACTCCACTCTTTGATTAAAGAGTTTAGAGATATCTTAACATAAAAAAATTGTAATTTTTGTAAGGATTGAAGAGTATATTTCAATGAAAAAAACTGTGAAAGGTAAAAAATATAGAATATTTAGCCTTCTTCAATATAAAATAATATTGTTTCAACTCCTCCAATGTTAAAATATAATTTAATAATAAAAGTGTGTATCCATAATGGTATGTAAATACAATTAAGTATTACAATCATTTAAACAAATGTGTTGAATAACATATTATTGTTGACTAAATCAAATATTAAATCATAACCAAACAATACAATAATATAATAATATCAGTACTTATCCATAATGTTAAGTAAATACAATTAAATACTACACTCATTTAAACAAATGTATAGACACAAAAACAAGTTTCAAAATTATATTCTATTTATAATACTAGTCCAACCTTTATTATAATTGGGAGAGAATTTTATTTGTCCATATTACACTAATTTTTTTTAGGAGATATTTCTTAACAATGTGTTAATAACTTCTTTAATTAAAATTCTGATATAGTAATAATAAAATTGTCATGTCCCCGGTTTTGGCCCCATTTGCATGATGCATATATTGCAATTAATCGTGGTGAGGAGCTCAAGGCAAAAGCCCCACCATCGATTTTGTTGTGTATTTTTCGGCAATGGGGATAATTGCCGGTGGCATCTCGTGCTATAAGGCACATTATAATTCGGCATCATGTAAACCCGCACATCAATTAAAATAAACCACAACCAGCTACGGCAGTGCAACGTTGAATGAAAAGGGCATGGTTCCAAAGGATAAGGGGTGGGGGGATGTCAAACCTTGGTTAAGGGGAAAAACCCATGTTTTATTACCTTGTTGTTTTGCCACCTTTGTTATTTTTGTCACCCTTTTTGTCTCATCCAACCTTGTCAACCCCTTTAATGCTCAGCTGGTGGTTGAGGAGTTATAGCTGAGGGCATTTATTGCTGAAGTGGTGGTGGTTGTGGGAGGCTGTCAGCCTTACCCAATTTCCCACTCCACCCACGTTGCCCATTCTTCTCCCTCACGCACTCCTCCCTGGTCTGTTCACTCACTCACCATGATTTGGTCTATTGGCTTCTCACGCACAGGCTCTGGGCGATTTTAGTCTCACGTAGACATTTTCTGGGGCTCCACGAGTTGCTGAAGCACCCACGCACTGTAATTCGCGTCCTTGCTGTTGTTTTGTTCATCCACGGGCAAAATCAGAGTTTTTTTCTCCTCACGCAGGGCCTCTACTGCTGGAATCCTCACGCAGAAAATCGGGTATGTCTTTCCCGTGCATTTTTCTGTGGGGTGCGAGTTTTTCCTCACGCACAGACTGTTTGGGTCGATTTCCCATGTGAGAGGCATGCTCACGGTTAATGTTTTGGGGTTGTTGTCTTCCCCATGAATTTTTGTTAGCTGTGGTGTCCAAATTCGATTTGGGCCACTGTGGAATGCCAATTTGTTGGTTGTGTACACCTCTGTCCATGCTGGGGGTTTGCTTATCCTTCGTTTGGGACTGTGTTGTTTCTATTGTGAAATTGGACGCTATTGCTGAGTTGTTTTGGCCACGTTAGGGCCAAAACCTTCTCTGAGTTGCCTTATAGGCTGGAGCTGTGTCTCACCTTTCGGTTGGGACTGTCATCGGTCATTTTGCTTCTTCAGAGGGTTGTGAAGGGAATTGTTTTGCTGCTGGTATGCAGTGGTTCGTCCCTTGGACTGTGCTGGCTTGGCTTGTTTGTTGACAGCCTGTGAAACCCAGCTGTGATTGGTTTTTTTTTTATGTCCCCTTGGCTATGTATAAGCCTACAATTGACCCTTATTCCATAGGAATCATGCCCAGCTCGGGGGTGGCAGCGTTGCTGAGAGATTGATGAGCAAGCTGGCCTATGGTTGGGTGGAACGTTGCAGCTACGTAGCTGGTGGCGGGTGAATTCTTCATCAAAAGATAAGTCTGCTGTCCATACTTCATCTTTGCAATTTATATTGATGTTAAATGAACTATAATGATCTTGTTCAATGCTGGTTTATGAGTATGTGTGCTTCCGCTATATGATTGAAGATAAATGCATCTGTGTATGCTTAATTCCAGCATTGATTTCATTTGATTATGTTCATGGGGCATTTTGCCCGGCTGTGTTGATGTGTTCGTCACGTCCTCTTTGCCGGTTGAGGGATGGGGACGTGACAAAAATCATTTTTTCTTAACATTTGTATTTAATGCATTTGAAATTGGATACTTGTGAGTAAAACTAATTTCACCTTCTTCATTAGTTTATCTAAAATGTTACAACATATTCAAAAAATTAATAAATTTATTTTAATAAAATTTAAAGAAATAATTTATAAAATTCATGTAAATTATATAAGCTAATAAATATATTTTAATAAACTTAAAAAAATCATTTACAAAATAAAACCAAATCCAAAAATATATAAACTAAAAACTAATTTTCAAAATTAAGTGAACTTGTAAAGAGATAAATAGAGATCTAATTTGTGAATTAGGAGAACAAACTTAACCTATCCTTACATATTAAGTGAGCATAATTGGCAAAGACTTGTGTTTTATCTCTACAGATCGAAGTTGTCCCTATGCATCCATTCTTGGGAACAAGCTAGATAACACCACTAGAGTAAGTCACAGTAGTTAATGCAGAACTCTGGATTCGAATATGGAGAACAAACTTAAACTATCCTTACATATTGAGTGAGAATAATTGGCAAAGACTTGTTTTTAATCTTTACAAGTAGAAGTTGTCCCTATGGAGCCATTCTTGGGCACAAGCTAGATAACACCAATAGAGTAAGTGGCAGTAGTTAATGCAGATCCGTGGATTGAAATATGGCCGAATCAATAAGTAGAAATTAGTATCCATTTTTGGGCACAAGCTAGATAACACTCGTGTAATTGGAAGCAGTTACTCATCTGTGGATCATAATATGGCCAAGTTAATAGGTAGAAAATAGTATTAGATGGCCTTTCAATAGTTGGTGGGCACAGATATGTCAGAAAGGTTGAAATTTGTGAACAAAATACATGTACATTCGAGTTGAAAATGGCATTCGAGGTGCCTTTAAAAAGTCTTAAGATGCTGATAAGTATTGGTATAACAAATCAAAGAATTATAAGGGATAAGAACTATGGAATTGATTTTCCAAGTATTAGAAATACATAAATATTTTTTTTTTGTCTTTTACACAAACATAAAACAACATTATAAAATAATATATGAGAAAAAACTAAGTTTAATACATTCAATCATATAAAATGAAATCTAAAACTTTAGTTTATATAAATAGTCATTAAAAAACCTAGATATTAAAGAAATAAAGTTAAAAAAAATATCATATCTAATTTCACTTTGAATTTAGAGTGGTTACTTTTATTCAATACTCTTAATAATCAAACTATTACAATGGTAAAAGGTAATACTAATATTTGGAATAAAATAGTGGTCTACAAAATAAGATTAATATTATCTCTACCACTTTGATTCAAATGACATCAATTCTAAAACTAAAATCTATATGAATAACACTGTAAAAAAAAATAAACTGAATATACCAAAACTTAGGGCTATATAAATGTCAAAAAACTAAATATAGGATTTGACTCCATCTCATGTAAGCGCTTTACCTTTTCATTGGCTATAACTAATCTCTCCATAAGTCTTTATTACCATTGTCAACATTATTTTCAAAATACTTATCAACCATGGTGGGACCAACATTATCATCTGAATTGTTTTCCAAATCGAGATCAGGATTGATATCAAAAGGATAAGTTTTTTTCTCCTTTTTCTTTAATGGAACATTGGTTTTATAGTATGGTATTTCCGATCAAGATTCATAGTTTCCTTGTGTGATAAAGTCTTTTCAAAAGACTTATCAACCAATATGGGACCAACATTGTGTTCAGTTCTTTTTTTAACAATATAATTTGAATTGTTTTGCAAATAGAGATCAGGATTTCTCCAAATATAGCAAAAGGAAAAGTTGTTTTCTCCTTTTTCTTTAATGGAACATCAGATTTTTCTTATGATAATTTTCGTGCAAGAGTTTGCTCGTCTAATAAATTCAAATCAAAATTCACATCAAAATCAAAAGGCTTCCTTTTCTTTTCGTTTGAAATCATATTGAAGCCTAATAGACGAACCATTGGTTCCTTTTCCACCATGTTAAGATCTATTTGAGACTCTACTTGCATGTTCACATTCATACAGTTGAACTTGATTTCATTTTCCACCATATGAAATTGTGCTTCAATACACCTTTTAAGTATCTTTGGTTCAAATAGAGCTTTCTTGGTAATTTCAGAATGGGAATTTACATGAGTGGTCCTAATGATTAAGAGCATGTGTTTCCTCTTAAGAGGTTATAGGTTCAAATACAGAGGGGTAGTGTATGTACACCTCTGTAGACTTTAGTAGTTAAATCACTGCGAGAGGCAGTCATTTGTCCCATAAACAAGGGGGTCTCATACGCCAAATTGGTGTTTGGTATGGGGGTGACCTTAAAAAAATACACTATTACTCAAATATAAATAGCTTAATGATGTTGTTATTCCTCTTAGTCAAACATCATCTTTTTTGCATATATAGGAACCCCCTTGAAATCTTCGTATCTTGCTTGGTCTATCATCTTTAAACATGATACCATCACTTATATGCACAAACAAATTCTTCCATTCAACTTCATACTCAATAAGTTGAAAAAATGGACATTTTTTAAGAGTGGAAACATCATGTCCCTTTTTTCAACTCATCGATATGAAATTGAATGCAAGAATTTGTTCATGTGTAAAAGTGATGGTATCATGTTTAAATATGATAGATCAAGCATGATACCAAGACTTCAAGGGGATTCCTATATATGAAACAAAGACCCTATTCTAGTAGCAACAACAACATCATTGAACTATTTATCTTTGGGTAATACAATTTCCCATTCTAAAATTACTAAGGAAGCTCCCTTTGATTCAAAGATACTTAGAGGTTCAAGCAGAATATCATATGGTGGAAAATGAAAATAAGTTCAATGGTATGAATGTGAACATGCAAGTAGAGTCTCAAACATATATTAACATGGTGGGAAAGAAACCAATGGTCGTTTATTATTCTTTAACTTTCTTTGAGAGGAAAATAAAAAGAAGCCTTTTGATTTTGATGTGGATGTTGATATGAATTTAAGAGACTAGAAAAATCAATTGTGATCTTGATTTGGAAAACAATTTAGATGATATTATGAAGGAAAGCACTTGACACAATGTTGGTACCAACTTAGTTGATAAGTCTTTTAAAAATAATTTATCCAGATGAGGAAACTCTGAATATTTATTTGAAATTATCATACTAGAAAACCAATGCTCCCTTAAATAAAAAAGAAAAAACAACTTATCTTTCTTATCTCAATTATTATCTTGATTTGGAAATCAAGATATTGTGAAGGAAATCACTCGACAGAGTGTTGGTCCTATATTTGTTGATAAGTCTTAAGAAAATAACGTTGAAAATGGGAATAAAGACTTATGGAGAGATTCGTCATAGTCAAAGAAAAGGTAAAGCAGTTACATGAGATAAAGCTGAGATCAAAACATAGAAGCAGGGCATAAAGGCTGATCTCAAAGCAAAGCAGTAAAATCCTATATTTATTTTTTGACATGGTAATTTATATAGACCTAAGTTTTGGTATTCATTTAATTTGAATGAAAGTGGTAGAAAATGTGAGGTGTTGACTAATTTTGTAATAACCCAAAAAAAATCATAAAAATTTAAATTTTTTTAATGTAACATAAAATGTTCAAGGATGTCACTACCTATGAACCAGTAGCTGCTAGTGGTTACTCAACAGTAGAAATTAAAATGAACATTGTATTTCTTTAGTTCTATGTAATTAATTTGTTTATCTTGATTTACTATGTCAGGGATGTTAAACTTAGTATTTTATGTTTTGGAAGGGTAGGAAAAGGAACTACGTTTGAATCTGATACTAAAATGTGTAAATTTTGTCTTATGTCAAGTAGGAAAGAAACTTAGATGAGATCAAGGCTTACTTAGCTTACAGCTAACGTAGTGAAGTGATGTTTCTTTTAGAGGTTCTAAACAGGTAAGCAGTTTTTTTCCAGTAATATCCACATCGAGAATAATACTACACTAGCAAAGGATAAAATGCTAGTTAAAAAATGTTTGTTTGCAGCTTGAACCTATAAAAGGTATTGTTGGTATTTATAATGTTATCAAACTCCATAAATGATTGTAATAACACTATTATGAAAGAATGGTTTTAGTGCAGTTAAGTCTAGCACCACAGTACTTGTTCCAATAATCTTCTTTCTTGTATTTTTAGTTATAGACTTACATCTCACTTTGAGATGGTGTATATTAAGAATAGTTCTACTTATTCCAATGAGAGAATAGTGGCCTAAGAAGTATATAAATGGGAAGATGTGTTAAACATTTTAGCAACCAAGACTATATATCTATCAACATTGTTTGGTATAAAGTACTTCTTATATTTGATTTAGTTCTTTCTAATCTTTTAAATATTCTATGTTAGTGACTTTCCTTAAATCAAGTATTTACATTTAGTTTTTATTATGTTAGAACTCTCATTTTATATGAGTTATTTATAGATAAAGTATATATTTAAAGTTTAAAAATCATGCTTAGATTAGATCCTATCTTAAGGATATATATGGTTATGTATATCAATGGAAGATTTGTTCACCTCCATCGTTCGCATTTTATTATTATTTTTTTTAACATAAACTATAAAAGGTTTGATATTAAATAGGCTGTGCACAACCATACATTACATAAAAGTGATCTATGAGAGTTCTTGCCGTTCAAAAAAGGAGAAAACAAAACTGGGCCAAAAGGATGACCATAGAGTTCCACACACAGTTTTTACATAGCTTCTAAGGAATGTGGTAGTATATACCCTGATAAACTACTGATTAAGGAAGAGACAAAAAAATATAAACTATAAAAACCATTAAAATTTGCCTGGCTATTTCATTGGTTGAACAACTGATCCTCCTCCATAGGGTGAGTTACTGCTGCAGGATTTTTGTGTGCCTGACTATCTTACTTCATGCTTACCAAATGTTGGAGGTCCTCTTGAATTCTTTCCACCTTGCCCATGATTTCCTTGAGATTCATCTCTATACAATCGATCCTGGAGTCATGGTTGCTTATCTAATAAGAGCTGTAACTAACCACCTCCCCCACATTCTTTACCTCTTGGGAAATTTCCTTGTTGTCCATAATGCCAATAGCCATCATTTCATACAAACGCCTCAGATTTTTCTTCAAGTCTGCAAGCCTGACATTTTCATTTTCTTGGTCGATTCTGCCTTGTTTGGGATTTTGAATGGAAAGAGATAATCTAGAGAAATTACTATGGAGATCCATTACTGCAACTTCAAGCACTTGAGCCTGCTCACCACAAGAGAAACCACCAAGAACAGAGTTGAGAGTGCTAAATTCCCGCAGGAGAGATTCACTTTCTTTCTTGCTTCGACAGGAGAAAGTACCAACCGCTCCTTCTTTCCACCAAAAGTAGTTACATCCAAAAATTGAGTTATTGCCTGCTATGAAAGAATGTTTATCAACGCGAATACTGAGCCTAGCACCAAAGTTCAAATGCCACAGAGGACCTCCTGACTTGGGTAAAGCAGTAGCACATAAAGAAAGCGGCTAGCGCCAACCTTTCTTTAACAAAAACCCTGGTAAGAAGCAAAGACTCCCACAGAATCCCTTGAAATATTCCCTCGTCTACACCTGATATAATATCCAGCAGATTCCTCTCTGGAGAAATCACAGAGCGAGCAGAGAGCATACCATTACCAAAAGGAGCTTAGGGGTGAGGAAAAAATTGGGAGAAAGACATAATGAAGAGGTTGAAAGGACCTGGAGCGTGCGAGCTACAGGAGCATTTACGCTGAGGGAGATGGTTCATAAAATCATCGAGGATTGAGGAGAGGCTAGTGAGGAGTGGGAACCACACGGCAGCTTAAGGGAGAGCTGAAGGATGACGTGTTAAAACTTTGTAGCCTTCATAAATATCCATGAGAATGAGTTCAAAGCAACGCAATTCAAGTATTTTATCCCACAAATTTATTAGGGAATGGATTTGGGGTGTGTGTCTAAACCATTAAGAAAATAGTGACCTTAGGGCAGGGAGCCCCCCTCATTAACCAAGGCATCCGCTACAACATTATTTGTATGAAGGATGTGGTAGAATTCATAGTGTTTAGATAGGAGAGGGATGATTTTTTCATACAGCTGTCGACACTTTATAGAGCTAGTGGTGTATCCATTGAGCATTTTATATATGACGTGTCTTGAGTCTCCAAATATCGCTATCCTAGAGAGATCACTGTTAGCTAGAATTTCCATTCCTTGAAGGAGAGTGAACCACTCAGCCTCATTGTTGGTCCTATGGCCAAGACCCCAAGCAAAGGTTTGTTCAAATTGTCCTCCAGTATCCAAAAGGACCCCCCCACACATGCCACCCCTCTCCATCGTTGGTGTTTTACTATTATCAATAGTAAACAATATCTTTAAACAATAAGGAAAGTATAGCTAACCTAAAGTTATTCTTATGACCCTAGTGTAAATAACATCTATTAACATATAGTCTTTGATTAGTAAAACAAGGAATCAAATGAGGATAAAGATACTTATGCAATGATTTAATAAGGTTTTGAATTAAAATCCAAATGATTTGTGCAGGTTAACAATCGATACTTTCAACTATAGCTTGATACCCATAATTGCAAATTATTTGATGGACACATGGTTGATGATTGAAAGTTAGGGTTTTCATTGACCTTAAGACACCATATAACTGGATTCAAACCCTAAAAAAGTGCTTTGTTTTAGTTTGGGATGTGGAGTGGTCGAGCTGTGAGCTCGTGGCTGCCATGCTTGATGTAGAACCTCCATTAAAATGCACACAGGCCTTTGTGAGCCTTAATGAGCTGGTGTAGAAGGGTGAGTAAGAAGTTGACTCCCATCGTGAGGTGGTTTTTGCATGTGTAAAGAGTATTGGGGCATGGGATATCTTCTTTGTTGTCTTTATGAGTGAGTTTTTGTTCTGTGTGAGTGTTAAAGACTGTAACTAGTGTGAAAGGGAGTCGTTGAGTGAAGAGTGCTAGGTTCTTGTTTACTGCTAGTTTTCTTATCATGGGTTTGAATATTCCTCTTCGTGGCTGAGGATTTTTATTTGAACACTGCATTCTACACTTTCCCTTTTTGCAGTGCTCCACTTTAACTTGTGTACAAACAAAAAAGGATCGGGTGGTTTTCCATGACTTCACAGTTGCTCGACTCCATAAGGTAAGAACGTAAATGTTTTCCTTTTAGTTTGTTTGGCACAATTTTTAATTATTATTTTGTGAAATAAATGTAACTAACAGAACTAGGGTTTTCCATGTGCAGGCTCTCCATATCCAAACTCAAAGCTGAAGAACTCTACCCAAAGGATTCCATGAGGGAGCCCACCGTGGTAATCCTCGATTTCACCTCATGTTTCTTCTGCACAAATTGTATGGTGGAAAAATGATGGCACCGCCATGTGTTGTGGTTGTATGTTCGGTTGTGGTTATTAATTTTTTTTTTTAATTTCTAGTTTTAAAAGCCCTAGTGGCTATATGTAATGAGTGGGTATGGGCTTTCATAGCCGTGACTTACATATTTTAGTTTTGAGCCTTCTCGACCTTAGTTGAATATATGGTGATAATTTTTTTAAAGCTGGCTTTAAGCCGTGACTTTACTGTCATTCTATTGGGTCATTTCAAGAGGATTTTATTAGGGTTTTAAAGGAAGCTTTGATGGCTATTCTTACAACACTTCTCACTTTGGTAAAATGCTTTTGTAGCTGAAGATATGGTTGTTTAAATTTTGTAAACCCTGTTTAAGTATTGATAATTTTATGCAAGATTTTAAGCTTGACTAATAATGTAAAGGCTGTGTGCCCAGACACAGTTTGTTTAGTTTCATTTTTAAAATTTAAAAGGATTTTCACAACTTAAGGCTAAATTAGCAGTACCTCTGTTTGGTTTAAATTTTTGTATAATTTGTTTATTTTGCTATTTTTATTGTTATTTACTTTTTTGACTATTAGGTTTAAATAGATGAGTAAGAAATTTTTCTTTCTTATTTAAAGGAACATGATTGGAAGACCTTTGGTTAAGGAAATATTTTAATAGCATTAAAATTAAGAATAGTGCTATGAACTCTCGAAATAGGACTCAAAATGTTATTATTGAATAAATGTATTTCTGTTTTGTAATTTCTCAAATATGCACCCACGTCTTGATATTATAAATTTTGAATTTATTCTGTTGTGAAGGACAAATATTTTGTAAACCCTAGTTTACATTTTAACACAAGTGAGCTAAATTGGTAAATATTTAACCTAGTTTTACTATTTTTCTAAGTTTAACTTAATCTAGATAATTTATTGTTCCTACAAAATCTAATAGGATTACATACTAGGTTTATAATATGTATCTTAACTCGTTTTATTTTGTAAAATACTACAAAAATGAGTGTGTGATGCTTAAACTTGTTCTTCTATCTTTATTTAGTATATTTAAATACTTTAAGTAGATAACACAAATACAACTAAAGTTCTATAAATAATTTTACACAAAATCCT
>LPNX010150038.1:0-14040 GCA_001517045.1 Pseudotsuga menziesii
CGCCTGGGGATGCAAATATTTTTAAAAAAATTTCTTCATTGTCGCTTAATAAGGGTCGGATAACCGACGATGTAAATTCAAGCGACGGTTACTTAAGTGTTGCTTAAGCGACGGTTACTTAAGTGTCGCCTAACCGACGACAAGTTTCCGACGCTTCAAAAAAAACCAAAGTGTCGTACATGCGACAGGGAAGTGTCGAAAATCCGACATGACAGCCGTCGGATTTTTGGTCAAAATGTAGTAGTGCTACCAGTAAGGATAAGATCATCAACATAAAGAACAAGTATGATGAGATGGTTTCCTACTTTCTTGGTATAGACATTGGGGTCAGAATGGCATCTAGAAAAACCAGTGTCAAGGAGAAAGCTATCCATTTTGGCATACCAAGCTCTAGGAGCTTGCTTAAGGCCATATAAGGATTTCTTAAGGAGACAAACAAGGCTAGAGTTATTCTGAACATATCCAGGAGGTTGTTCCATGTAAATTTCCTCATGTAAATCACCATGTAAGAAGGCATACTTGACATCCATTTGATGGACTTCCCAGTTATGTAAGGCTGCAAGGGAAAGAACAATGTGGATGGAGTTCATTTTTCTATAGGGGAAAGGGTTTCATTGTAGTCAATCCCTTCAACTTGAGAAAAACCTTTGGCAAGTAACCTTGCCTTAAGTCTTTCAACACTTCCATCTGATGCATACTTAGTTCTGTAGACCCATTTACATCTGACAAGTTTTCTTCCTTTTGGAAGAGGAATAAGATCCCAAGTATCGTTCGCCATTAAGGAATGATATTCTTCATCCATAGCTACATCCCAATCTGGATTTTTTGAAGCTTCTGCAAAATTTTCTGGATCATGATTCTCAGAAACTTGAGCCAAAAGAGAACAGGCTTGCTAAAACTAAGAACGTGTTCGACGTTGATCTCTAGGATCACCGACAAGATTACCAGCTGCTTCACATGTTGAATGGACCCATCGAGGAAGTATTGGTGCTAGTGCAATTGGAGGAACATGAGCAGGCGGAGGTGGATTTTCATCCTCACTATCATCATCAGAAACTGTGGTTGGAAACCTGTCAAGGAAGCTGGAAGAAGAAGAAGAAGAAGGCACAGTCGTCGAATCAGGCTCGAAAGCCAAAGATGGCACACCCGCCAAGTTAGGCTCACAGGCCAAGAGATTTTCATCAAATTTAACATCTCTTCTAATGATTATATCATGAGAATGTGGCTAAAGAAGTCTATAACCTTTTACATCTTCAAAATATCCAACAAATATGCACTTTTCACTTTTAGGCTGCAATGCTTTCCGTTTTTCATCCAGAATGTGAGCCCATGCTTCACAACCAAACACACGAAAGTGACTTACATCTGGTTTAATTTTACTCCATGCTTCTTCTAGTGTTATACCCTCTAAAACTTTAGTGGGTGTGTGATTAAATATGTAATTTGCACAATTTATGGCCTCAACCCAATATTGAAGACTTAGTCCCTTAGATTGGATCATACAATTAGCCATTTCTTTTAAAGTGTGGTTCTTTCGTTCAGCTACACCATTTTGTTGTGGTGTATATGGAATAGTGTGTTGTTGTTGGATTCCTTGTTCAATGCAAAAAGTAGTGAACTTGTTGTTAACATATTCTCCTCCATTGTCAGATCTTAACTTAATAATTTGATGACCAGATTGTTTTTCAACAATGGCCTTGTAGGCCAAGAACATGTTAAATACTTCGCTCTTAAGTTTTAGGAAGTAAACCCAAGTGCATCTGGAGTAGTCATTAATGAAAGTTAAGAAATATTTGAAACAAGAAAAGGAAGCAGATGGAAGAGGGCCACACAAGTCACTATGGACGAGCTCCAAGGGAACCGAGGTGTGCCAAGAGGCACATTTGTCAAAACTGTCCCGATGATGTTTTTTGAGTACACAACCGGAATAAACACCATCCTTTCAAGATACCAGCGGAAGACTAGTCACCATATTGTCTTTACATAGTTGTTGCAATAAGCTATAATTTAAGTGACCAAATCACTCATGCCAAATTTTGCTCAAGTTATCACTATGAGCAACAAAAACTGAAGGAAAAGGTGATGACCCAAAGTTGTTAAATTTGTACAACCTGGTAATATCATCAACAGTTCCAGTAGTAAGGATATTTTGAGGATTTTTAAAATCCTTGATTACAACTTGGTGAGGTGTAAACGCCACAGTTTTAGCTTCACTTGAATGAGTAATTTGATAGACTGATAACAAATTGCAGGAAATTTTTGGAACACATAGTACATCACTGAAATGACCATTTTCTACTGGAATTGTTCTAGATCCTGCAACACTTAGAGATCTATCATCACCAACAAATATTTGTTTGGTGTTACATTCATGCATAGTAGAAAAGATGGCTTTATCCTTAGCCATATGATAAGATGCTCCAGAATCAATGAGCCATTCAATTGAAGTAGAAGAAGAAGATGCAGTATAAAAGTAACCAGAAGCACAAAGTGCATGTCCATGAGAGGTAGATTCTGAAGACGAATCTAGGCTGATGTGATGCTTCTTCATTGTTGCTTCCAAGGCTGCCATCTTCTTAAAACACTTAGATTCATCATGATTATCTTTCCCACAAAAATTGGAATGGCGCTCAGTATTCCTTCCTTTTTGCTTGGATCCTTTGTCATTTTTTAAAGGAGCTGACTGAGAGGGTTTGGGACCCTTGTTATTTTGCTTATTATTGCGAAAATTTTGTTTCTTGGGAGGCTTGGACTTTTCTTTCTGTTGGGACAATAAGGCTTTCCCAGATGTATCTGCATTGTTAATTACTCCAAGATGAATGAGCTTATCTTGCTCTCTAATTAAGGAATTACAAAAGGATTCAAGGCTAGGCTCTTGATAGCTAGCTGCAGTCAAGGATTCTTTCATGGAGTAGATGTAGATACAAAAACAGAATATGTAGGTCCAAGTTTTGAAAGAATATGATAAATACATTGTTTGTCTTCTTTCTGAATCTTTCATTCTGCACATAATACTCTAAGAGTTTTATACTTAGATAAATAGTCTTGAATGCATGAAAATTCATTTGGATTCAAGGAAAGCAACTCATTCTCAAGTTGAATACCTCGAATTTCATTGTGTTTACCAAACACATATTCCAACTTTTCCCAAGCGAGATTAGGTTCATCAATTCCAGATATGTGGAATCGCAAATCAGTAAAGATTGACATCTCAATCAATCCATGAGCTTCATCACATCTATTTTCCCATTTAATTTGCTTATCATCATCAGTGGGTTCTGGTTCTTTCCCTAAGGTTATCCTGAAAAGTCCCCTACTTCGCAGAACATCCTCCATACGAGATTTCCATGAGAAATAGTTAGAAATTGTAAGTATAATATCACAAGGGGTAGCCATACTATAAAATAATGGCTAAAAGAATAGAAACTAACTATCTTGATGCAAAGAGCTCGAAAAAATATGCGGTTTAAAAAAAAATGGCACTTAAAACGGATTCTGGATGATGAAGTTATGCTTGATCAAAGAAAATGTTGAAGATGTCCCCAATAGTGACGTGGCAGATATTAACTCGACCAACTAAAAAAAAGAAGCCCCCTCTTCCCAAGATCAACCTTTGACAATCACTTTTATAATAAATTTGCTTTGAAATGAATCACTTTTTTAGAATAAGTGATGTTCACTATTACAATAATGTGAATTTTAAATCCTCTGAAAAAAAAATGTGAATTTTAAATAGTGCGGCAATAAATTAAAAGACTTAAGTGACTCACTTTTATTTTATTTTATTTATGTGAGATGCACTTTTACAATAAAATAACTTGAAAATAGAAATTGCATGCACTAAAAAATAGCTTAATAAGACTTGAACTCAAGGCCTATTAAGTAACAAAACAACTTTGGACCAAGTGAGCTAAGTTTAAAAGGTACGTTAAATAATGGAAAGAGGAAGAGGGATTTTTTTTTTAACTCTTCTCTCTTGTTCTACGTGCTTTCCTTCTTTTCTTGCAGATCACAAAAAAAAATGAAAAACAAAAACAAAAAAAAACTTTTTCCACACAATGGGGTTGGATCTTGGTTAGCTTACCCAGAAAGTCTGCGTTTTGAAGTTTTCTCATTGTTTCTAATTTTTCGTGATCACACAAGGTGCACGGAAAAGAGCATACGTAGCCGAGAAGACAAGAAAAAAAAAAAAATTTCCCTTACTGTTTCTGATTCGCCGCGATCATGCAAGGTGAACGGCAAAGAGCATACGTAGTTAGGGAAGGCCACAGTCCGAGATTAAAACAGATTCGCCGCGATCGCGCAAGGTGCACGACAAAGAGCATACGCAGTTAGGGAAGGACATAGTCTGAGATTAAAACAGAAAAGATCTAATAATAAACTGATAAAATATGAGAGATTTAAAAAAAAATCCGTCACTGTAACATTATACCTTCAGATTTGCCGAAATGGGTGTTTCTAGAGCAAATGGAAATGGTTTTTGGTGAAACGAAAACTATTTCCCAATGAAAACAGTGTTCCGAACACAATGGAATAGCTCCCATAGGACAAAAATGCACATATAATTCAGAAACAAAAACCCTTTCAAACTTTCAGCAACACCCGTTCCAGATCTTGATCAAAACCAAAAGCATCTCTTCATAAAAGCTATGATATCATGTTTGGGTACACAAGGTACTCCCAAAATACCAAACACCTTGAGCAACCACTTCACACAAATAGATCACAGATCAACACATCGATGTTTGTCACGTGGTTAAAACCCTCGAGAGGGAAACAGTCCATGGCCCCAGCCAAATAGCTACTTGGAGCAATTTATTATGCAAAAGAAAGAAAGTTACATGAGCTTCTCATAATCAATGAACTAGCCAAGGACCCTCTATGCTCTTTAAATAGAGATCATAGACCAATCAGGTGTTAAGCCATGGATCAATGGTAGGTATGATCTAAGAGAAGTTGAACCGTCGGATCACTCTATGTCTAGAACATATCATGATCATTGGATTAGAATATTTACAAATGCATACTAATGCATACTAAAGAAACACACTTTTACCTAACGGATATATTACACAAGTTGATCTTAACTAACTCCTAAGTGTCTAAATATCCTAACATTGAGATTGTTCTTAAATAGACTAGTGTAAAATACCAAAGGAAAATTCATTTTAAATCATATCTTACCCACTCTGTAATGTTTGCAATTATATCATAAAGCCTATTTTCACACTGTGTGTAATAGGGTAGGGGAGATTGCAAGGAAATGACACATTATTACTTGAGGAGACATATTACCCTTATAAAAAGATGTTGTTTCCTTATGTGAGAGGTTGGATTTCATTTGATGTGAGAATTTTCTATCTTCAGAAAAATATTTTTCTTGATTATGAATAGTGAGAGAAACTTGATAGCTATTTTATCCTAATGTATAGATAGAAGGTGCCTAGAGTGTAATTGACCAAAATGGGACCATACTAATGTTAATATTTTCCTCGTTATTTTTATTTTGGGCTTTTCAAATCCCACTACCAACTATGGTACTTGTATAACTAGAGGTACTCATTAAAGGATAGAGTTATAATATGATATTTGAAGACGGGAAACACTATTGTGTATTATTCTTGCCTTACTAGAGGTTTAATTGGGGGTTGGGGTAGTAGTAAGACCCTACAAATCTTAACCTTGTAGGATATTGGAGCACTATAGTTCCATTAATCTCTCCACCACTCTATAGGTAATTAGTATATTTATGATCCTTGATTGAGCATGTGAGATTAAGTCAATAAATGGATTAAGTACTTACTGACATATCTTGTACCTTCATTTATCACAATCCTTTCTTTAGGGTAAATGTCTTGGTTCAAGTTGCTATGTTGGTTGGGTAAAATATGCCCTTTAGAATAAATTCTACCCTAGTTGATTGGTTGGAAAAATCCTAGTTTGTACTAGTGAAGATCTTCAACAAGGTGAAGCACTACAAGTACCTTATGATTCTTTTGTTTCTTTAATTTATTTTTATGAGTTGTTTATACTAATACCATGGTTGCAGTTCATAATTAGTGGTTAAATTTTTTATGTTGGTTGATTTTGGTGGAATGGTTTCGATTTAATCTAAGTTGCTTTAATTTTTAGAAAAAACATATTATGCTAATGTTGGTAGAACCATCTTGGAAAGAAAGGTTATTATGATTCTTTTATTTTGGCTCTAAGCATCTTAAATAATCCATGGACTAAAGTTCAAACAATCTAGCTTGGAATTAATATTATAGGAAATAGAAGTTAAAATTCAAAACCCTCACTGTACAATGTTAGAAAAATCATGGTTGTTGCATTTAGAAACAGAAGCTTTGTGCCAAGTATCAAATAAATAATACATATATTAATAGGGTGCTTATGTATCCAAATATGGCATATCAAAATAAGGGTTGGAATCTGATCACATAAATTAAAAAATGGAGAAATGATGATGGTGAAGATCCATTTCCTATTCAATACTTTGAGATAAAAGAGGGTAATAGGGAAGTTGTTGTAAGGCAATGCCTCCATGTAAATTTATTGATGCATAAAAAATATTTACTTTGTAAATTTATGATGAGTTGTCATGGCCTAACTATTGAAATATGGAGATTGAAAAACATAAATAAATATAAAAGAGAATAGATGGTGAGATGCACGTGATGGCTCCATGGGTGTAGACCAAGTGGCAATTATAGAGTGTATTGTTAAGGAAATCCTTGCGACATAGCAAAATCAAACCTCATCTAGCATGTGCCCCATGCATAGGGTTTCTGTGGGCGATCCTAGGTGTATAGTTGTAGCAGAAGGGAATCAACCCCATCTCACATGAGTATGATCCCTGCCCCAATTGTTGAATATCAATGTATTGAAAAAATATATGAGATGCAAGTGATGATACATTTTTGGATGTATGAAGTATTAAAACATAAGCACTAGTCATGTGAGAGGAATATTTGAGTGGCATACATAACTTGTTGAGCTTTCCAATAAAAAATAGACAAATATATTTAAAAGGATGTTGTAAAACTTGTATGGATCCATCTTAAATTTATATTCATGAAGTGTTGAGAGGGATCAAATCCATCCAGGTGAAAATACATTTTAGAGGGAAAAACTTGTGGTAAGGTTTTAACTTAGAGGGATTTGATCCCTCTTAGATACAATCATGGGCGGTTACATCACAACATTAGATGACTATGATGACATATAAGTATATGTTTTAGATGAATTTAATATTTTCAAATATATATATAGGCTTGATGTTCCTTTTTGTTTTGAATATTATTTTCTTTATTCTTCCCTTTATTTATGAGATTCAATTTATTTGTGTTTTCTAAACCAAATTGTCACATTGAAAATATCATCAAACATGATTATGTTTAATATTGTACTTATGTACCTATAAAATAGAAGGAAGTAATAAGATCAAGGAACTAAAGGATTTTTTTAAGAATTTTATGCTTATATCAATGCATTGTAAGAAGAAAAATATAGAAGTTATTCTTTAAAATAAATGCTTTTGAAAGAGTTTAATAACTAAGAAATTCTTAAATTAATGCATTACAAAAACGAGAATATAGAAATCATTATTGAAATTAATGTATCTTAAGAAGGAGTTGAATTGGATGCTTATATCAATTCATTGTAAGAAGGAAAATATAGAAAAAATATATTGAAATCAATGCATCTTAACAAGAACTTTAAAAACTTATTGCTCAAAACAAAGCATTGTAAAAAGGATAATATACAAAACATTGTTGAAATGAACACATTGTAGAAATAAGTTTAATAATTTCATGCTTATATTAATTCATTGTAACAAAGAGAATACATAATTGAAATCATTACATAAAATGAGGGAATTTAAGTGCTTAATTCTTATATATGCATCACAAGAAACAAAAAATTTAAAGCATTTGATGAAAATCACATAGCGATGAAGTGAACACTAAATTCAGTGGACTGTATGGATGCCTCCTCACAATTTAAAGAATAGTATGACTTCAACATGCCCCTCCTATAAAACCCTCACACTCCTCTCTATATGCATAGACACCCCTCTCTATAATTTCCTGTTTATATTAATTCATTATAAGAGAGAGAATACACAATTGAAATCATTACATCAAATGAGGGATTTCAAGAGCTTAATTCTTATATATGCATCGTAAGAAAGAAAATATTTAAAGCATTTGATAAAAGGGTGTGTGCAAGAAGTTGAGGGACCTTTTATATGCAATGGTGGAGTGAAGTCAATCACTCTTGATCCAAAAAAAAGAAATCATCCCAAGCAATCCCGAACCTGCCAAGCCTAGTCTCAAGGTTGCCAACAGGCATGCCAATTAGGATAGTAAACCAAATCGTGCCTCCGTTTTATTTAAGCAAATCGTGCCTCCATTTTATTCAAGCAAATCATGCCTCTGTTTTATTTAAGCAAATCGCGCCTCTGTTTCAGTGAATAAAATCGCGCTCGCGTTTTGGAAATCCTGTTTTTTTTAAACAGGTCGAGCCCGTCTTTTTCACCACATCACATGGCTATTGGAGTTGGACAGAGCAAATCTCGACTGGGCCAACGCATTTTTGGGTATGCCAAATCCATCCACCTCTACCTTTGGATCAACCTCCTATTTGTGAGGTATTTTCCTCATTTCTTCTCATGTTTTTTTCTCTTTGTTCATCAATTTATTTTCCTTAATTTGAAAAATTAAACCAAAATAAATTAAATTATGGCCAATGGAAACAAAAACCATAATGGAATTGGCCAATGGAAACAAAAACCCCAATGTAATTGGCAAATGGAAACCAAATCCCCAATTGAATCATAAAAATTAAATAATTTTGATTATTTACCAAAATTAATACCCAAAATTCACATGCCCAATGGAAACCAAAACCCCAATTAACTCATAAAAAAAAATGAATTTCACTATTTCCATATGCATATTCACAAGCATCCTTGTGAATCCATACCAAAATTCACAAATATGCAAAGTTTGTCAAGCACATTGCAAGTTTGCATAAGTAACTTACATGCCCAATGTAAACCAAAACCCCAATTAAGTCATAAAAACCAAACAAACTTCACTATTTGCATATATGTATATTCGCAAGCATCATTGTAAATCCAAACCAAAATTAGCAAATATGCAAAGTTTGTCAGTTATATTGCAAGCTTACATACAACTAAAAAAAAATCAAGTAGAATTCATATATTCCCCTAAAATACATAAACAAACATGGTAAATCCCTTGCCTCTATCCGAAATATCGAAGCTAGTCTTCCAAGAACATCAATAAACACCTTATGGTTTTGATGAAACTTCCTAATCCAAGTGTTAAAATAAGGTATAGAAGCTTCCCATGCTTTTAACAAATATTTTGTCTTGAACGAAGGGTACTTTTTGGTTAAGGTCAAGACAAAAAAGTTCAACAATAGACTCTACGAACGTGAAGATACATAGGTAGGTTGATGTGTTTGATTAAACATGCCAATCACATACTATCATACATGATATAATCCAGTGGAAACCTTGCAACCATAAAATCCAATATACACAATTGTGCATTTAAAGTCTCTTATGGGTATATAGAAAGAGGGCATAGAACTAAAATAACATCAAGTGGAATCCATACATGGCCTAAATTAAATATAAACAAAGATCTGCTAAATAGACTTTGGAGTCCAAAAAACATCACGCTACAACAAATAATTACATATCTAACAAAATTGTTGCCTATACTGGGATTTTATTCATCAATAGCACATTATGCCACTTATTCTAGGGTCTAGTTGTTGCCTCTACCTGCAATCTGGGAGCTGGTCCTGCAAAGGCAATAGTTAGCACCTCACAATTTCGATGAAACTTCATAATCCAAGCCTTAAAATAATCTAGAGGAGCTTCGTAATCAACATATGCACTCAAGACACTTTATGTACACATGCATACTTAAAAATTGGAATTAATACTTGAATTTAGGACATAAATATGAAATGAAAAAATATTAAATGTTAATTCTTTACTATAAAATTAAAGATCAATTTTTAAATTTACATGATAGATTTAGTTTATGTTGTTATTTGTCATACATTAGTTATACAGTTTTCAGTGCTTAGAGATGTCATTATATCATGTGTTTATATTTCTAATGATATTTTATTTGTATTTATGATTGCATTGGCTACTATGGATAACAATGCCCAGATACTGAGGGTTATTGGCCATCTGAGAAAGATTGGTTCTGCTTGGAGGGGTGGAGATGAGCTCCACCGCTTGTCAAATTCTTTGTTGTCTATTGTTGATACGATCGCAAGATCGAATGATGCTTTATATAGCATCGCATCATACAGGGAGAGAAAAAGACAACAATACACTGATGGGTTGAGCTACAACGAGGTAAAAAATCTCAAAATAACAAAACAACACATCTATACATTATTTAGACTGTCTGGGATGGATGACATTCTGGAGATCAACAAGCCACATATTTCTATTGAGTGTTGCACCTGTCCACCCATCAGAGACAATTGGATGGATAGGTGGTACATGGTTTTTGACATTCCCCCTCACAACAATAGGGAAGTACCATTGTACTTCCTCCAAAATTTGTATGCAGAGTTTGTGATGGGGAAACATGTCAACTATTTTGACATGTTGGGATTCCAGGGAGCTGCTAGGGGGATGACCCAACACCGACCCAATGCTAGGCATAGAGATGCCAATCCATAGATACCTGCACCCCGTGCCCAACTACCGAGGGCAGAAATCCCTCCTGCACATGACATGGTTGCCCAGACACAGGAGGCATTTTTTACTCTAGAGCTGAGATGGTCTCTTAACACACGACCACTATTGACTAGAGAGCACCCTCTTCCTCTGCTGGTGTACAACCACCAGATTCTAGTGGTGGAGGGACCTCTATTGGTGGGGATAGAACGACATACCATGTGCCTCAGAGTGAGCGACACATTAGAGGAATTTTGGGGTCTAAAATGGGCCTCCTAAGGAAAATAATAAAATAATAGTTAAAATAATAAAATAATATTGATTAATTTTGGAGGAAGAAATAAAAAAAACTACTTTTTGTGTTCGTATTTTCGACATATCTCCCTGTGTTTTTACTCAAATTTCGATCGGGAGAGCTCGTTGGATGTGGAATTTGATTCTACATCCAACGAGTACCCACACTGCATACTTTTGACGGACCCCGCTACCCCAAAAACAAGAAATACCTAAAAAATGTGATGATGACATCATCATCACGTTTTTTCAGGTATTTCTTGTTTTTGGGGTAGCAGGGTCCATCAAAAGTATGCATTGTGGGTACTCGTTGGATGCGGAATCAAATTTCGCATCCAATGAGCTCTCCTGATCAAAATTTGAGTAAAAACAGAATGAGATATGTCGAAAATACGAACAAAAAAACTAGTTTTTTTTAATGACAAATATGTCAATTCAACCATTATGGTTGACTTATTTTATTGAAATTCTATTGGTTCTTGAATTCCAACTCACAAAAACTTATTTTGGCACGTTTTCTTATAAGGCCCATTTTAGACCCCAAATTTCCTCTAATGCATCTGCACATCGTGTGGGGGACCCTGTTATGGTCCTAGATCAAGACATGGTACCACTATGATGACTGGTGTTCAGGTAAGGACATTTTTTTTAAACTCTATTATTGTTCAATTTTTAATTTTTCCATACTGTATGTAACATATTAAAAGATTCGTAATATATGCAATATTTACTCTTGCAGGATATTGATGCCTCTCACGGGGGTGGTACTGCACTCGGTGTGGTTGTACCCAAGGCCCAAACAACCACCATTGAGGTAATATTTAAACATTTGTCATTTTGTTAATACATATCATTTTGTTAATGCATGTGTTAGTCTTGATTAATTTATTAAATTGTCTAAAATTTACAATTTTTGAAGCTGTAGGAACCCCACTTAGAAGGTGATGCTGGAGACGTTGATATCAACGACATAGTCCAAGGTGGAATTTACGATTACTTGAATAATGTAAGTACATGGGTTATCACTGAATCTTGTTCGAATTATTTAAATTTCTTACTGTACACTCCTTTATAGATCGCTAATATTTATAATTTTTAAACTTGCAAATGCTATTAGCATCTAAAGAGGGGGCAAGAAATTGATGGAAGCAGTCACTCCCATGGGGGAGATATGTCCCAGGCAAGGGTAAGTATATTGCAACATGTTAGTTTTTCAGTACATATTATTCCATCCATTCAACTCCATGTCTAACTATGGTAACACTTTATGACTGCAGACATCATCGTAGATCCCTGCACCACCTCTTTGGTTTGGATCTCCCCATAGTCCAAACATAGATAAGGGGGATGTTTACACCAGATGACCCTCTTCCTTGAACAAAGCGGGTGTGCATGAGGATCAACCTACTCATCCCACGGTAATGTACACACTTCCAATGGAAGTTGTTGGTTAGCTATGAATTCACTTCACAAATAGTTTTTCTTAATGTTATTTTCACATGTTTACAGCATCAGGATGTAGAGTCATCCGTGCCAGACCTTAGTGTGGTTGTTGATGCTGCGGTCAATGCTGCATCTACAATAGTGATAAGTCACACCGAGGTACATCTACTTGAATATTTGTAATTGTACATTTCATTTGTACTTTTTATGGACATGCACAATGTCTAACTATTTTATCATTTGGTGAATGTAGCCACACCTTGGTCCATTAGTGCATGCAACTGAGGTTGATGTTCAACCTACAGCTCCTCTTACTATTAAAGAGTCCCAACATAATCCCCTAGAAATGGTTTTTTCAGTGAGATGTTCATTTTTTACATAATTGATTAGTACTTTCTCATTCATGTACATGTTGATAATTCTTGAGATAATTGACATATTTTTTTTATTCGCAAAGAAGCATTGCATAGAGACTCTCTGCAAGGAGGAGGACACCAGAGGCACCTATACCCTCGACACCAGAGGCACCTATACCCCCGAGGAATGCAGTGAGTCATTTTTTTATTTACAATCGAGTCATATTTTAATTTTTCAAACTTTGTTATTGTTGGACAGTACTATTTCAGTTACCTGATCAAGAAATATTGTCATTGATTTGTAGTCGCCAGAGATGCATAGTGGTCGTAGACAGAGGCGACAAACATCAGGGTCCAGGGAAAACAAGAGAAAGTTATATTTTTGATGTGTTAGTCCAGGACACATATGTATTTTTATGTACAATATGGAGTTAGAGTATAGGGGCACGGGCCAAGATAGATGTACTTTTGTTTGCACATGTACATAAAATATGTTTTTGATACATGTACATTGACAGGCCATAGATGGGCCTTCCATTTTTGTATTATAACTTTCATGATATAAAAAATATTTCATATCAAGGCTCTTGAGATCTTCATGGTTCAGTCTTTTAAGTGTGATTATACACATGTGGCCAAGAATGTTTCTATGTGTAATGTTCCCAATTTTTTATAGATTTTACGATTGCATGGATATATCGGTTATAAATTTGAGAACAATGCACAATTGCAATATTACGTAATGACAAAAATGTACATTTTAATTGTTTTTTACCAGGATCCAATTGCATCTACAATGTTAAATTGTATTCACAAAGATGGAACATACCTAATACACATAAGCACCCAACATAGCTAAGAAACTGATCCAACTAGGTGGAATACAAAAGCACCTTACCCACATAACAACCTAACAAACTTTTAAAGGATGCATGAAGTTGACATACCTAATTGAATGCACCTGTGTGGTCTACATAAATAAAATTAGTGTTTCGCATAATGTCTTTCATCTAATGAATACATCGGATACACATCAAACCTAAAAGTATCTGATTATTATAAGGTTGATTCAAAATAACGGTTATGACTATATCCTGTACATTATGTATATCCTGCACATTATTTTATCATTTTGTTAATGTACATGGCATTTGATGAATGGCCTTGAGTAACAACTTTGAAAGAGATGAAAGTTATGTGTGATTT
>LPNX010150039.1:0-84180 GCA_001517045.1 Pseudotsuga menziesii
TCATCGCTTGAGGGATCTTCTTTGAATGGTGAGAGCTTGATCTTCAATTGTTCCCATCTTCTTCTTCTCTTCTTATGAGTCGAGCTGAAAGCAATTACTTCCTTCTGGCATACATTCTTTGCATGAATGAATCCGATGATCCTGGGAGGCCATTCAAGGTGGCTATCACCACTTCTGCATTCTCCACTTCTTCTTCTACCGCTTCAAGTTGTTCTGCATTTTGGATCTTCACATTCTTCAACTGTTTTCTCAAAGCCATCTTCTGATTTAAGTTCTTATCTTCAAATAGCTTGATCAAGGAATCAAACATCTTCGGTGTCTTTAGGGAAGACACTTGTGGTACAAGTTGATACGTGATTGAATCAACAATGATCTTCTTGGCCTTGATCAAGTTCTTCTTGTGTAAGGCTTTGAGCCTCATCTCCGTATGGAACTGGAACCTCTCTACTCATGTAGGTGTCCAATTCATTTTCTTCAGAGAGATCAAATACTTCCATGCTTGGAAGTTGTCAACTTTACCAAGCTTGTCATCAAGCTGATGTGATAGATCACTTTGAAATGAGAACCTCAAATGCAAATAGCAAAAGATTAGATCTTACCGATTTGAGGTGTCCGTCCTGCTTCTAGGGGTAGTTGATATAGGGTTTGTCAGAGAAACCCTAATTTTCAAAACATGGAATCTTTAATATTTGATTGGATAGAAAGATAGATCTCTTCAAATGGATCTGTCTAATGTACTCCTTTTTTGAAAACAGTGGAGGGAAGCTCTCGGAACAGGAAGCCTTAGTTTTCCAATTTCTTCTGCAGAAATGCCTGTCACTGTTTCTGTGATATATCCGAAATTACTGCTCCTATGTGTCTAAAATTTCGCACTGAGGTAACCTCGCATGTCCCTGATCCAACACCATAGGTTTCATCATAATTTGTTTCACCAATTGGGATTTATGATCCTTTTCCCACGATGACCTGTTACAGGACTGTTCAAAACAACAAAGTTGTATGGACTGCCACGTGTCACTGTTTTATCTTCTGGTTCTGAAATTTGGACCATAGAAAGTAAAGTCCGTGATATTTCTGGAACATCTTCAGGAATTCAATTTGGACCAATGTAGCCCAATATATAGCAATTTTCCCCAGGTGTCCTGTTTAGGGATGAATTCTGAAAGAGGTTGGAACCCTAACTTGGAGGGATCATATCTCCCCAAATATAGCGAATATGAGGTTTCCTTTTGGACACAGTGTACATCAGAATTTTAGCTTTGGCCTCTACAATTTTCAGCTCTTGAACCTTTTCCAATCTCAAGATATAGTGAATTTACCAAAACTTATCAGTTTTAGTATTTAGGGTTTTTCTAGCTCGGGGTCAAACTAGGGTTTGACTTTCCCGGAGTTTCACCCAACCAAAAATCTTGATCCAGGTCTCTAAACTTTGATTTTGATTAGGAGAGCAATCCTATCCCAGGCTCACTCAAAAATTCCTCTTCAGCAAGAAGCCCTAATTTCTTCCGTGGAGAGAGGGAGAGCTATTTTGCCTTGTGAAAGTTGTCCTATTCAGGGTGGCTCTGATACCATGTTAAATTTTCATATGCTTAGCTAATACATCAGTATTTCATTTCATTTTCATAACAAAAGCATATAAGCAGGATCACTGAAAGAAACAGTATCACAAGAACAACATAGATTTATCCCGGGAAAACCCTAAAGGGAAAAACCCAGCAAAAGCTTCCTCAATATAGATGCCCAAAAAGATAAAAGGTAAAACCAACAAGGAGATCAAAGCCTGATCATCCTCCTTCTCCAGTTGCTTCTCTCTCTCCACTAATGCGCTACAAGTGAGAGTGTGTGTGTCTCAAATGAGGAGCACTACACCTTTATTTATATTCATCCATTCACTTAAGCTAACTCATTCGACATGTAAGCTCGAGTTAAATCATGTAGGCTCAAGCTACACATGTAGGCTCAAGTAACCACACTAGGGTGCTGATGACCCACCTTTACAATTAGAGGGGACTACCTCATGACTCTTATTAGTTATTTCGATTAGGAGCATCGGGGTACAATGTAATACAAGTGGTTCTCCCGGTAGGACCATCGGGGACCACAAAAAGATACATATAGAATATTCTTCAAAGTTACAATATTTCAACATGCAGAAGACCACACTCTTCCTCAACTTCCCTCAAAGTTTCATCATAACTCCCATCCATCCACCCCATATCATTCCATCCAACCCTTGTCTCCGTAGTACCCATGACCTCTGCACACCAGAGCTCTACTCGTCGGATTTCATCTTCAATATACCCTTTTCGTAGATACGCATTTTAATCCACAATTGAAAAGACAATAGAAACCTACCTCTTTGTCCTTGGAAAAATGATCTCTCTGTGTCACTATAGGATTTGACTGTCTCAACAACAAACTCGATGATATATCATTCCAAAATGTTGTCGAGCCACACTTCGACAACCCTTAACACCTTGTTGTTGACCATTTTTAGTTGTTGAATCAGTTCAGGGGTCCAGTAAGTAGGTTCGCCTCATTGGAAATTTATTTTCTGGAAGGTAAGCTACGCCAACCACTCGTACAAAATGATCGGGAACTCAGCGAAGAAGTATTCATGGATATCAGAGTAAATGTGTCTTCCCAACCACTCTTATTTTGTTAGTCTAGGACTCTGGTTTTCTTCTGCTGTGAATTCTCAAGCCTTCTTATCGAATCAATCCTAGATATCTGGCTTCGTCGGATGCCACAACATGTCCTCTTCGTCCTCACGTTATGTTACCGGCAATAGAACCATTTGTTGACACACTTCAGTCGACAGGGGTTCACACATTGTCAACACCCTTCGACGCGATCTCCCTAAACACCAACCCGAGCAAGTTTTACCCTACCTAACAACACCTGCGGAGTAGATGTAGTCTCACCTGAGATGTTTCAGGGAGGACTGCAAGAACCATGTTTCCGCATAAGGGAATAGGACTTGTGCACTTAATTCTATGTCACACTATCACTCAGAGATCTAGAACATGGTTTTATCTCGTCATTCATTCACCATTATACCAGATCTAATATCACACCATTTCATTATACAGAAAAGATATCAACATGCAATAATTCATCCACCATGCAAAGACTTCTCATCATTCATATAAGCAAAACATTAATATATTAGATCGCAACATTTAACCATTCAGATGGCATCATTCAAATCACATTAATTAACCACATATATAACAATCACGAGATCAAATATCGCATTGCAAAAAAAAAAGACATAAAGTTTGCAGCAACATCTATGTCATATTATTTCATAGGTCAACATACATCTCCAAATACATCCCTTGGTCAACAACCTCAGCCCAAACCCCAGAAAACGGTTTGCAAGGCTGACAAAAGATAAGATTCACTCTCCAAAATTAGATGATATCTCTTCTATGATACGATCCATGATATGATGATCTACTACTACATTTCTAACTCTATTTATAGGCTTACGCCTTTACAAAAAGCTCCCCATATAACTAACTTCCTAACTAACTTGAACCAAAAGTACAAAAATGCGACCAAGCCGACCACTTGTTGACATCTTCTTCTTGCGCAAATTTCTTTGACCCTTGTTGCTTTCGCACCATGCGCATCCAATCCGCCTGCCAACATATGCATCTCACATTCCACTTCCTCCTTATGTGGCATACTTGTTGGATTGTAGAACATTTCTCTACAAGATTACAAAAGCTCTTCCAACAAACGTTGCCATTCTTTTAAACATGGGATTTTTTGGGTGTTGAGCCACAACAAGAAAATGATTATTAATGTGACCTAAAACTATTGTCTCCTTTGTTAACCTATTCCATTTCAAATATTAAAATTAGTATGGCCACCTCATTCAAGTGAAAAGATGATCAATGAGCACCCTACGATGGTGCATTGATTCCAAATACCCTAAAGTATATATCTCAGAGGCATCTTAGATCAAGCAATATATATCCCAGATATAATGCATTCTTAATGCAACATTATTAGGTGCACAATGTTTACCATGTTGAAATGGGTGGTCCTAGTGAGAGCGTCCTCCAAATAGGTTCTACCATTGACTTCCTTGCATAGGTATGAGTTGAGCCATTGAATTCTTATAAGCAATGTTGGCATATTTTCTTCCATTTATGGATTTGAGATTTCATGTGGGTTATCTGAATGATATGCTTTGTTTAATCTTGTTAGTAGGGGTTCCCATCCCTAGCCAATATCAAAGTGTGTCATGAACTTTATTCTCTCAACACCTAGTGATACCTTAGAATAAGATCATATATCTTAGGGAGCCTTGAAATTTGAGGTTTTACAATGCAATTCAATTTAATGATAAGTAGCATTATAAACAAAATTTGTGAGGGCTTAATCAAATCTCACATATTGATATGTTGTCATAACTTAATAAAATGTCACATATTTTTTTTCCAAGGAAAAAAGATCTTAGCCCAAATTTATATTAAATCCATAACCATATTGATCATTGGATTTGAAAGCCTTACACTTACTCATCTTCTATTCTTTCTTGCAGAATACATAAAACCACGTATATTATGCAATACATATAATAAGTTTATTAGAATATATCTAGAATCATTTCCTACTTTTTGGTAGTTGGCCAAAAAAGTGTAACTCATAATGTATCTTTAATTCCTGCTTTTATGACTACCTGCTACATAAGCAAAAATTGCCAATATCCAGAAATGCCCATGTATCATGGACAGGTGATTAGAATAAGGGAGGCCCGAGATCCAGTTCTTTGATATTGTCTTTATTTATCTTTGATCCAAATATTACAGGTTTTTTTTAACCATGAATTATGTGATGTTGTGTAAATGCTTTAATACGAGTAAATTCTGTGAGAAGACTTTAAAATGACAATTCTTTAAACATAATGCGAACAATAAAAGAAGTGCAAATAACCACAAATGCAAACCATAAATTGAAGACTTCCAAATGATAACAGAGTTTTGCTCTAAAGGCCTACATCTTCAGGTCCTAGCTTCCAATGGGATTATTTCAATTAATTGCTTCAAATGTTGCAAAACTTATAGAGAACTCTCAAAGATTCTATCTATTACTTACAAACTGCACCAATGCTTAATTAGCTTTGTTAAGGACCTCCCCTGACATGTTGTATGAGAACTTGTCTCTTGTGCTAGATAGAACCACCTCAGAACCATTCGGCCTCATGCATCGGCAATGACCATAGTGATCGATCTTCTCACTGTCAACTTCAAACTTCTTCACCTTGATTGCTCAATGAATTCTTTCTCTATCTCTCTCTGCTTTCCCTATCCATGTCCAAATTGCATGGTTAAATAACGAACTGGATTGGTTTTTGGATCCACAACCACTGCGTCCAGTTGGGTATGAAATCGGATTCTTTTGCCCAAATTATCCCTTAGGATAAATAACAATGATCGAATGCATGATCTTAGAGGAACAAATTATGGATAATATCAAAGATTTATGCTTAAAATGGCTCTTCTTGGCTAAAACCAAAATCTACAGTCGTAACTTCCAGAGTCAATCTGCGTCATTGATGTATATCAATTGTGGATATTCTAGATTGTTGATCTCAACCGGTTCGATGTCGACTATGTTGATATTGACCATTTTGATGTCGATTTTTCCATTATGCTGCTCTTGATGGGCTGCCCTCGACGGTTCCGATCCTAATTGCGGAAGTCTAAAGTTGGCACGAGGACATCAACTATTCCAATTTTAATCATGCCTTCTGATTTCTGACTGTAGAAGTCAGAACTATACCTTATTCTTGCCATGTGTCGCTAGACGATTGTTCCATGTGTTAAAACTTCAAGACTCGATAACTTCCACGTATGAAGTCCATATATGATGAAATTGGTATCACTGGAAATCTCTCGATGATCTCTATACAACTGTGTGCCTCCGATCAACATTTAAAGACATTTTTTTTTGGTAATTTGGTAGATCCACTTGGATCAAACCTCCCCATTGGAATCTTTTGGACCACCAAAAGCATGAAATTACTCAGTAAACAGGTGAGGGTACAACTCCTTCACCTTTCTGGTCTCTATCCATCGTGCCTTGCTTGGATACATATGTTTAAGACCCACACAAAGATATTCCACATCTCCTCTTCGTGAAGTCCTTAACCTCCTTTCAAGAATAATGTCTTCCTACAGCTCATCAAGATACTCAGGTGCAAAGTCATCAACATAGGGAACATGACCATCTTCATCTTGATTTGTGATCATTGGAAGCTCACATAATTTCAAATTTTCTACATTTACAGCAAAATACATCCGCATGTATGGAGGTAGATCTAACTAGAAAGCATTATTACCAACTTTGTCCAAGATTATGAAGGGTCCATACTTGAGTGGCTTAATATTTTTACTTCACCTTGAAGTCGGTCTTTGCTGATATGAAGGAAAATTTGATCACCAACTTGGAAATGATGATCCACATGATGCTTGTCATGTCTGGTTTTGTATTTGGTTTAGCTTTTCTCCAACTGTTCCTGCACTACCTAGTGTATCAATTGAATATGTTGAATGAACTTTGAAGCTTTATCTGCATCAACTTGTCCATCTTCCACAAAATATTTCCCATTTATACAAAGTCTAAAGGAGACTTTGGAAAATATCCAAAACATGTATCAAATGGAGACTTATGAGTAGAAGAGTGAATGGCGCGGTTGTAGGCATACTGTACATAATGCAAATGTCCATTCCAAAGCATAAGATGATTAGAACAATATCCTCAGAGTAGTTGTACCACCATGCGTTTGATTACTTCAGTCCGTATGTCAGTTTGTGGATGAAAAATAGTACTTTTCTTCAATTTAGTGTCCATGAGTTCCTACAAAGTTGACTAAAAATTCCCAAGAACGCAGGAATCCCAATCAAATATAATGGAAGTGGGTAACCCAAAGTGAACCCAAACATTTTGGAAGAATAATTAAGCAGTCAACTCTGTTGTAGCTTGCTTTTCACAAACCATTAAAATGCACATTTTACTGAACCTATCCACAACCACATACAAGTAATCATGACCTTTCCTAGACATAGGAAATCCTCCCATAAAATCCATAGACACACTTTCCCATGCCACTAAAAATGCAAGTTTTACTGAACCTATCCATAACCACATACAAGTAATCATGACCTTTCCTAAACATAGGCAATCCTCCCATAAAATCCATAGACACACTTTCCCATGGAAAAGAAGGTACATGGAGTGGAGTGTACAAGCCCAATGTTTTGTTACTTGGCTTATTGCTTATTGGCAGCACATGTAACGCATCCCTTTACATATTTTCATACAATTCTTACATCCAAGGCCAATAACAATGCCTCTGAAGCTGAGCTACTGTCTTGCCTACACCAAAATGACCAGATTTAAGAGAAGTATGGGATTTTTCTGATTACATGTACTCTTTCATTCTATGGAATACAAATTTTGCCAAGATGATGCAAAAGCTTATCGTTAACAAGATAGTTCAATTCTTTATTTTGTGTGCCATTCATTAAAGATTCATACACATCGTTGAACTCTTCATCTCGTGTGTATTGTTCAATGTAATTGTCATGAGCCAATGGACTATTTTGCAAGATGATCGATGCATTTGTTGGAGGACGAGATAACATATCGACAACTTTATTATGAATTCCCTTTTTATAGTTAACGACTAAATGAAATTGTTGTAGAAATCCCATTCATCTAAAATGTCGTGACTATTGTATCTTAGTTTGTGATTGAAGACACTGTAAGGGTTGATGAACATTATGTATGATTGTTTCTTTACCCATCAAATAATGTTTCCACTTCTTAACACATTATACTAATGCATACAACTCTTTATCATACGTGGGATAGCTAGCTACTGCTTTAGAGAATGTTTCAAAATGATAGCATATAGGTTTATTGTTTTGCACTAAAATCTCCCCCATGACATATCCACTAGCACCGGTTTCAATTTCGAATGGCTACTACATATCCAACAATGCAAGTATTGGTGCTATACTAATCTTCACTTTCAAAGTGTTGAAGGCTTGTTGTTCTTTGCCTCCCCACTTAAAAACTTGTTTCACACTTGTCAAGGCATGTAAAGGAGAAGCAATAAATGAGAAGTTAGCAATAAAATTCCTCTAATATTTGGCTACTCCCATGAAGCTTCTAACTTCGTTTACATCATTTAGCTTGAGCCAATTCTGAATGACCTCAACCTTATAGGGATCTATTCTTAGTTCACCACTCCCTACAATGTAACCCAAATAAATTAAATATGTTCTCCCAAACTCACATTTAGACATCTTTATATACAATTCCTTCCTTGCTAAGACATCTAAGACATGTCTTACATGCTTGAAATAATATCCCCATGTTTAGCTGATTATCAAAATATCATCTAAGTAGACTATTACAAAGTCATCAATGAATGACATGAATACATCATTCATAATCCTCGTGAATGTAGCAAGAACATTACAAAGTCCAAAAGGCACAACCATCCATTCATACAAACCTTGTTTCATTTTAAAAGCAGTTTTCCAGATATCATTTTCATTAATTATAATCTGATGATAACCACTTCGCAAGTCTAACTTAGTAAAATAAACGACATTCTTCAATTTATCCAAAAGATCATCAATACGAGGGAGAGGATAGTGATTCTTTACCGTGATTTTTTTAATGCATGAAAGTCAACACACATCTGCCATGTGCCATCTTTCTTTGGAATAAGTACTGTGGGTGATCCGCATGGCGAAGAGTTGGGACAGATGAACCCCCTTTCAATAAACTCTTGTACTTATTTTTTTAACTTCTTCATTTTCTATGATGAATAACCTGTACAAACCAAGGTTAGGCAATGGAGCATCTTGTAGCAGTTGAATCTCATGTTGAATTTTTCTCTTAGGAAGTAAAATATTTCATCCAAGTCATAAACAACTTTAATTAAATCATTTTTATGCAAAGGATCACATCCCTCAAAAGCACTGTTACTATCACTTTCTTTGGGTTTAACAATCATGAGAACAAATTTCTTACTGGCGTTTACAAGCCTCTTTATCTGTCCTATAGAGACAAGTGACATATTTGTCTTCATACGATGTGCTCTTACTATGAATTCTTCTCCATCTTTAAATAAATGGTATTTGTTTTCTTCCCTATAGAATATTGCTTTCCTGTCATAGAGATAAGCATTGCCTAATATAATACTGCAGATATCTAATGGGACAACTTCCAAATCAACTTCATCCATAAATATAGAAGTTATAGCAAACCCGAGTTTGCAATACTTGGTAACTTGCAATTGTGTATTTTCACAAACCCAACCAAGTAGATATGGTTTGGGATGTGGCTTTGTTTCCACACCAAGATTTTTAACGATCTCTTATGAAATCAAGTTAGGTTGTGATCCACTATCAAATAAAGTATCAATGTTGGTATGTTTAGAAATCACTCTTACATGAAATAACTCACTCCTTTTATTTTCATTAATAACGGGTTGAACTTTATAATCAGAATAAGATTTACCTTGTAAACTTGTGGCTGTGATTTTCATATCATCTCCAGAGTTTGATCCCAAATCATGCTGGATAGTGGTAGTAGTCTTATTTTCTTTGTGCTTGTTTCAAAACTTCTCTAGCTTGAGTTCTCGGTGGATTTTCCAGCATTTGGATGGATCATGACCCTTTTTTTTTAAATGTGTGCATGTAGGCTTATCACCTTTCTTCACAGTAGTTGTTTGCTTTCCTTTCTCTTTACCTTTAAACTTATTTGCACCTGGCTTGACAAGTTTCTTGGAAAATTTATCAGTAGTGTTCTTCCCCTTTGACTCGATATAGGTGGCTTGGACACACACTTCATCTGAATTGTTAGGATTAAACATCAAGATTGTATGTTTCAAGTAACTATGCAATCCACCTATATATTTGAGAAGTGTTTCCTAAGTATAGAGAGAAATACCCAACACTAAGGCTCTCTTTCTAAATCCTTGTGTGCATTCCTACACACTTTGTCCTTTACCTTGCCTGCAATTTTGTCACTCCATCATAGCTTATTGTTTATACCCCAACGAATAAAATTGTTTTTCAATGCTGAAACAAACTCATACCAAGAGGAAATGAACTTACCTCTAATAAGTAGGTCCTCTTGAGTTTTTCTCTCCCACCATACAAGAGGAGTGCCTCCAAGTTTCATCTCTTGTCAGCTTTTGGATTCTACAGTAAGCCTCTATTTGCCTAACCCAACCATCTAGTTTTTCAACATTAAGTTCTCCATTAAACACAGGTAAATAATACTTTATATCAAGCTTTACTAATGGTGCATCCATATCAGATTTCTCGGAATGCTTTTTATGTGCATTGGATGAAGTACTTGAAGAACTAGTACTAGAAGAAGGCGACGAAGGAGATGGTGGAGTATTACCTGCTTCCTTTATCTACTTCTTTATCTTCTTTTTCAATCTCCTTTGGTTATCTGAAAATAACTTTTCTACCCTGTCATCCATTTGGTAGAAAGCTTTGTGAAACACCTTCTCATCCTCTACTCCATAGTTTTCATCTACCATTTCCTTCCTTTGATTTTCATGTCCAATTTCTGGATTGAAAGGCTCAAGTTCTCCTTCTCTTACCTTAAGATTGGCCCTAGTTAGCATTCACGCACTCACAATTCCTTAGGTTAATCAAGCTCTGATGCCAACTTGATCCAAATATCACGGGGTTGTTTTAACCATGAATTATGTGATGCTGTGTAAATAATTTAATACTAGTAAATTCTTTGAGGAAGACTTTAAAATGGAAATTCTTTAAACATAATGTAAAAAATAAAAGAAGTTCAAATCAACACAAATGAAAACCATAAATTGAAGACTGCTAATTGATAACGAAGTTTGGCTCTAAAGGCATATGTCTCAGGGTCCTAGCTTCCAATGGGATCGTTTCAATTAATTGCTTCAAATGTTGCAAAACTTACAAAGAACTCTCAGAGATTCTGTCTGTTACTTACAAACTACACTAATGCTTGATTAGCTTTGCCAAGGACCTTCCCTGACACGATGTATGAGAAATTGTCTCTTGTGCTAGACGAAACCACCTCATAACCGTTCTACAACCTCATGCACTCGCAATGACCATAATGATCGATATTCTCACTATCAACTTTGAACTTCTTCAACTCAAACATGCTCTCTGACTCATTTTCTCAATGAATACTTTCTATGTCTGTCTCTCTATTGCTCTCCCTATCCATGTCCAAATTGCATGGTTAAATAACGAACTGGTTTGGTTTTTGGATCTGCAGGTGTCGTGTCCAATTGGGTATGAAATCAGATTCTTTTTCCCAAATTATCACTTAGGATAATAACAAAGATCAAATGCATGATCTTAGAGGCACAAATTATGGATCAGATCAAAGGTTTATGCTTAAAATGACTTTGTCTTTTCTAGCCAAAACCCAAATCTGCAGTCATAACTTCCAGATTCAATCTGGGTCATTGATGTAGATCAATAGTTACGGATATTCTGGATCATCGATCTCGACCATTTCGATGTCAACTGTGTTGATCCTAATCGTCCGATGCCAATTTGTCCACTGTGTCGTTCCCGACGGGCTTCCCCTGATTGTTTCGGTCTCGATTGCAGAAGTTGAAAGTTGACACAGGCACATCAATTGTTCCAATTTTCATCCCAAATTTTGATTCCCCACTACGGAAGTCAGAATTAGACCGTGTGCCTGCCACGTGTCACTAGATGATTGGTCCATGTGTCAAAACTTCAAGACTCGATAACTTCCATGTATGAAGTCCATTTTTGATGAAATTGGTATCACTAGAAAGCTCTTGGCGGGCTCTATACAACTGTGTGCCTCCGACCAACATTTGAATACTTTTTTTTTTAGTAAATTGGTAGATCCACCTAGATCAATCTCCCAAACAATCACATAATCTTCAACATATTGTAATCCCAATTTTGATAGTTGATCTGCTTGGATATTTCTGTCCTGGTAGATATGTTTAAATGATATCTCTTGAAATAATACAATAATCCTATAGATTTTTTCATAAATAGGCCCGAGAAAGATACTTTTTGGTGGCCTATTTCTGGATAGCCAGTCTATCACCAGTAATTAATCACCAAAGACTTGTATCTGGTTGACACCAATTTAAGTAACAACTTTAAGAACCATCAACACCACAAGCAACTTTGCCTTGATATTTGTGGCCAAACCAATACCTACAACAAATTTGTAACAATGGTTAACCAATAAGAATATAAGACCACCTGTAGCTCCACTGCCTTGTCTTCCTTGAGTAACACCATCAAAATAACACCATGGTTTTGACATGTCAATCTGCACTGCTACAATCTTGCTTCTATGTCTTTTCTTATGTGTACGTGGGAAGCATTCCAATATAACTAAGCTCTTTGCTGCATATATGTGAGGAGAAATAAATTTGTTTTGAAAGATCATCTTATTATGAGAAAGCCATGCCCCCCATATCATAAGTACTAGGAGAGCTTTATAATCATGAAAAGATGAGTTATTCAACCAACCATAAAAAAGATCTTTTATCTCCACCCCCTCCCAGGTGAAAGATTTGCCTGTGACGAAAGAGGCATACTTCCACATCTCCATCATGTAAGTGCAACTAATAAAAATATGATGAATGGATTCTCCTTTAGAGTTACACAATGAGCATCTACTAGGTCTAATGCCCAGAAAACTAGTAAGATAATCCCAGACTGGAGCTTTACCTGCAATGGTAAGCCACATGAAGAAAATGTTCTTTAAGGAACAATTTATGTTCTAAATGTCCAATTGCCACCAATAAGAGTTGGAACATCTTCTTAATCATGCATGACTCGATATCCAAGATTAGGCAAGTATGTACCTCCTGTGTTGTTTTTTGTCCATAGTATGGAATGGGCCTCATCCACAATTTTGATTTTGCAATCTTTAAGAGATTTTATATATCTATTCCATATGAATTCTTTTTCTCCAGAAAAACCCAAATAATATGAAGATATCCATTCTTGTTGTATATGTGTTGGGAGGATCTTACTCTTTAGGGGAATATGAAGGGATGGGTAAGTGCAGGTCTGAACCCGATATTCCTTCCTCTCAATGTAATTGGACTATTTGGCTGTCAAGGAATAATGCTATATTTTGTGGTATAAAACCTTAGGTGCAAAATGTGGTGGTGTTTTGTCTCCGGCTCTTAATTGATTACCTATTTCTTCCCTGAATTCGAAAAAGCAGATCGCTAGGTGATGGTCGGGTGGCGCAAGCGACTACATGATTCTTCGACGAGGCCGCGACTCAGGATTTGGGTGGTGCTGGGGTGATATTATACATTAGTCATACACATTTTTATCATCTCAGGCTCGAATGTGGAAACAACACGAACACATGAGCTGAATTGCTTGCACTTTGGGGGCTCTTATACATTGCTCAGGGGATGGGTCTTCCAAAGCTGCAAGTCTATGGTGACCCCAAGACTATTATTGACTGGATCAATGATGTTGCTGAACTGAGAGTTTTAGAATTTGATTACTAGTGTTCAAGAACTAAAGCACTTCGTTTTGTCTTCAATACCTTCAATTGCCAACATATTTACAGGGAGCATAACAATATTGCTGACAGGCTTTCAAAAGATGCATTGAAGTTGCCCAACGATCAATTGTCTCTTCAGGAGTTTTTGGAGGATTCTCTGATTTTTTAGAATACTTTCAGGATTTACAATTAAACTTCTTTTTACAGTTCTTTTTTGACTTTGGCTACTTATCGAGATAACTATTTGCTAGTTTGGAAAGAGATTATACTTTGTTGAGTGTCGACTGTACTGTTTCTAGTTATTGTATATATTTTCTGGGCATGGGATCCACCTTATATCTTGGATATTGTCCATTGTGAAAAGGTTTTGATGATTGGGCCTGTGTTACTCTGAAAGTTGTTGTATATGTCATGGTTTAATTATAGAAGATTTGCGGTGGCAGAGTAGCGAGATAGATGTTTGAACTTTGGAAGATATTTTAGCCTTGTATACGGGTCCTTTGATAATATAAAAAAGATTGACCTTTTCTTCTTGAAAAAAATATGTGTGGAGTTGATTGGATAAAAAATATAATATAAAAAGATGTATCCTCTGTTCTATAAGAGTCTCAATCAAATGTCACATAATAAAATATAAGAACCCCATTTATAAAATAAAGAACCTTTACATTTAGTTTATTACTCTATTTTTATCGGAATCAACAAAAAAAAAATACATATTCTTAACCATTAAACCTATGCTAAAACTAAAATTCAAATATTACTCCACCCTCAAATCAAAACATTATTTCTGCACCCCTCAAATCAAAACATTATTTCTACACGAGGCAAGTTTTACATTTTCATGAAAAACCGAAAGTAAAAGGAAATTTACATTTAGTTTATTACTCTATTTTTATCGGAATCAACAAAAAAAAATACATATTCTTAACCATTAAACCTATGCTAAAACTAAAATTCAAAGATTTCTGCACCCCTCAAATCAAAACATTATTTCTACACCAGGCAAGTTTTACATTTTCATGAAAAGCCGAAAGTGAAAGGAAATTTATTCGAATGGACAATTATGTAATTTCATTTAACTAGGGTTTCATCCCGATGAAACCCTAGAAGATATATATGTGCAGTAACATAACAGAGAAAAGGCATTTTGCTTAGGGCAAGAGAGAGGGCTGAGCAGCCATGTCGAAGAGAGGTATGCTATCGTCTATCCCTTTCCCTTGCACAATCGGAGCGGAGTTAATAGAACAATTCCTTTGTAATATTGTTGTTATGCATATGTTTCTGTCATTGATTCCATGAGAAGTAAAACAATAAGCCTTATTGTATGTGTGACAGGTCGTGGAGGTAGTGCGGGGAACAAGTTCAGGATGTCACTGGGTCTGCCAGTGGCAGCCACGGTGAACTGTGCAGACAACACGGGAGCCAAGAACTTGTACATAATTTCTGTGAAGGGAATCAAGGGTCGTCTCAACAGGCTTCCTGCGGCCTGCGTTGGGGATATGGTCATGGCAACGGTCAAGAAGGGAAAGCCTGACCTCAGAAAGAAGGTCATGCCTGCGGTCATTGTTCGCCAGCGGAAACCCTGGCGCCGAAAGGACGGCGTTTATATGTATTTCGAAGGTACCCCTAGACTCTTACAATCTATTTATGAAGTTTTGTATCAAATAATCAAGCACAGACATGCCCTACCTCCTTTATGTAAAGAAACTGGATTGCCCATGGTTTTCTGTATCCTTTTAAGCTAGTATTGCGTTGATATCATGTCCCAAGGGTATTGAATTGGGACAAGGATCCACCAAGTCCTTTTTTCCATTCTTATGCCTGCGATCTTGATCTTGATATGCATTGATTAAGGGCGGTTTCTCTCTGCAATATAGATCAAAATAAGATGATCCATGCTTTTGCTCTATTTCGAACAGATATACATTAAGCAATCTGTTAGGGGTAATGACCATTAGGTTCCAGGAAATTATAGTCTTTCTTAAAGTAGGTTTTGAAGATTTTGACACTCACCTGGCCATGATTTGTGTTATGTTTTTCTTAACAAAATGCTTTCTTTAACTATTAATATAAACAAAGAGAAAGGGCACTTTTAACAGAGAAAACGGATCGCCTATGCTCTAGTTTCTTTCTGACCACCCGCACAGCCTGATGGCGAGGCCTATTCACTGTGCGATGGAAGTGCCTAGAGCTGACAGAATTGGCCAAGAAGCGCCAGGTTATTCCATGCTCATAGTACTGGGAACACCTTCCCAAAAGTTCAATTGTTGCCTCGTCTGGGACAAGTCCGAGCCCACATTCTATACGTGCCCCAAAATCTGCATTTAAAGATTGACTGCGATCAGTAAATTGTCATATACCATGCAAAGCTTCAAGCAGGCTAGTTGCTATTAATTGAAGCTCGGAACAAAACGACATTTTCCATTTATCTAGATATAAGTGCTTTCGAAACTTCCCAACTGTTTAGTCACCAATAGAATCGAAAGATTGGGGATGAGGGCAGGAACCAGTGGTGCGGGCTGGTCGTTGTCTTGATGAAAGCCCAGATTCAATTCCCTGTGGAGTGGTGCGGTCTGGTCGTTGTCTCGATGAAAGCCCAGATTCAATTCCCTGTGGAGTGGGAGGCAGATCTCTTCCTTAAAGGCCTCGTGGGGGTGGGAGGTAGATCTCATCCTTAAAGGCCTCGTGTTACTGCGATGCGATGGTGACTGTACTTTGTTGATTATGTCTTATTCAACATTAAGCCTAGTGACTGTACTTTGTTGATTATGTCTTATTCAACATTAAGCCTGGCTAGCTCCAGGTTGTGAGTTTGGTATCCAGGTGGTGCAGTTGACAATCCTCGCTGGGTGGTTTAGATAAATGCTTTCAAAACTTCCCAATTGTTTAGTCACCAATAGAATCGAAAGATTTATGTTGTGTTGTAATACCACGATCTTTTATATATATAATTGGGGTGGAGGGCAGGAGCCAGCGGTGGGGGTTTGATGGTTGTCTCGATGGAAGCCCAGTTTCAATTTCCTGTGGGGTGGGAGGCAGATCTCATCCTTAAAGGCCTGGTGCGACTGCGATGGTGACTGTACTCCCGTTGATTATGCCCTGTCCAACATTAAGCCTGGCCTCAGGTCGTGAGTTTGGTATCCAGGTGGTGCAGTTGACAATGCTTGCTAAGCAGTTTAGAAAGGTTCTCAGAGTTAGAATATTCGATATATATATATTAAAGTCCTTTTCTATAGGAAGAAGACCTACAAACCAGGTAGATTTCAAAGTACATTAAAAAGTAAACACACACAGACATCTATCTACAGCTTTATCACTCTCCGTATCAAACATATTTTTTAAAGTTAAATAAAAGAATGAACAACTTCATACTTGTATACATGGATTTATAAACTAAAATATATACTTTTAGACAAGGTAATTACATGGATTTATAAACTAAAATAAATTCTTTTAGACAAGGTAATTACAGATAATTATGTGAAGGTTAAGGTTTTAAAAACCGGAACAGGGAATTGAACTGGTCAAGGGTCAACTCGGACCGGAACCGGAGCCAGTAATAAACTAGAGCGGTTTGATTCCAATGAAATATAAAAATTTAAAATTTTAATCATAAAAATTATATTTATCATTTTAAGTCATGATGATTTTAAACCATTAGACAGATAATATGCAAAGTGTACTCAAGTCTACTCATATATATATACCATAAACCATGTATGTCTACTCATATATACCATAAACCATGTATGGATCACAAAAGTTAGAACAGAATCCAACTCAAGGAGCCAAAAGTTAGTCTTATGAGGACTGACAATGGCACTAGAATCCCTGCAAAAAGTGTCTAAACAAGAGAGGGCTCGGTCAACAGTACCTTGATCAACACTGATAGATAAAAGGTAATTATCTCCGAAATTGTTGTTGACCATTTTTAATCCATGTGTAATTGAAATACCCTTGATTTGTTCAGAAATCTGGATTCTGAGCTGCCTCCAGCAAGTACCCCAGTGCATTAATTGTCAACACATACAAATAAGGTGCCAACAGGCACCCTAGTCTGTTGGAACGATGAAGAGATATTCTAGGTAACAAGGGCTTGTTGACAAACATAAAGGTTGAGGCGTTAGAGAATAGTGTTCACCATGTCCACAGTGCCACGGAAATTTTCCGTGATTCTCAGATGGCCGGTCGGCTAGTTACGGGCCCGGCTGGCTAAGGCCGGTTTGGCAATGAACCGATCAGTTTATGGTTTGGGCCGGTTGGTTCATTGTTGAATTGGTCTCCGGTTTGGTTTAAGGCTCGGTCCGAATTGTTGAGCCCATTGGCTGGTCTGATCGGCCGGTTTTGGTTTTGGCTTGGGCTAATTTAAAAACACGGGTTGTGTTTTTAAACCCGTTTAGACCAGAACCGGAACCAGCTGGTTTGACTGGCCAGTATTCTCAGTGGTTTGGACCAGGCCTAAAATCTAAGTCACATGGTTCGGGTTCGGGTTCAGCGAGCATTAGGTTCGATTCGGGTTCGAATTTTTCGATGAGGTTCGGATGAGGTTCGACATTAGGTTCGAATATATATATATATATACTTGTTGTTTATGACAAGTCTGTTCACAAGTTTAAACTTTATGCATCTAAGAGCATGTTTCTGCTATTTCAAATTATAGAGAACATTTCATTTATCTCAGAAAATTTTATCCTGGGTTGTTCATTTCCTGTCTCCACTACACTCAGAAAATTTTATCCTGGGTTGTTCATTTTCTGAAAAATGATTAAAAAACAGTTGTTCCAAGATGTTACCCTGATTTCAACAGCTTCTAGGGACACATCAACCTGACTGCCTCTAAGAGCTTGCAAAGAAGCTTAAAATCGTCATTCCCAATTTTTGCCTGCGCTCATATGAACATAAAAATTCAATATTAAAATTTCACACAGAATGACATATGGTGTCATGTTTAACATACTTAACACCAACTCAGTCATTTGATGAGCATAAAGTTCATTTCCAAAATCTTACCAGCCATATTGGAGATTCAGGGATAAAAAATAATCCAAGAACCAAAAGAGCACAAGGAACTGCGTGGGAAAAGAATGCCAAGGCCCAAAACCTATGTCGTTGTAAACTTGTAGTTGCCGTAGTTGCCAACTAATCGGTGAATCTCCTTCCGTCAAAATGATGGTGAACACTGAATCCGCGCGATGGTGAGGTGAATCACTGAATCGGTGATGGGTCTACCGTTTTGCATCTGCGCGATACTGGTAAATGAATCACTGAACCGGTGATGGGTGAAACACTAATGATGTTGCAGTCCTGAGTCTTGCAGAGATCGGGCCGCGGGCGGAGTCGGACAGAGTTGCGGCGGGTTTGGAGCCTCGGGTGCTAGCCTCTAGGGTATCGGGTGCTAGCCTCCAGGGTAATTTTTTTTTTAAATTGTTTTTTTTAATTAAAAATTCGTTTTTTTTAAACATTTGTTTTTTTTAAATTAAAAATTCGTTTTTTTTTTAACATTTGTTTTTTTTTAATTAAAAATTCGTTTTTTTTAATTAAAAATTCGAAAATCGTTTAGGTTCATTTAGGTTCGCCATTAGGTTCTGGTTCGCCATGATTAGGTTAGCCATTAGGTTCGTCGAACCTGAAATTTTTTTTGAGGTTCGCCGAACCTCGAACCTCAAGGATTAGGTTCGGCGAACCCTGTGACTTAGCCTAAAACTGAACTGGAGACCAGTTCTATAATGAACTGGCTGGCCCAAGTCCTGAACTGGTTACTGAAGCGGTCTTAGCCAGCCGGCCATCTGGGAAAAAACGGACACCTCCGCGGGGTTTACCTGAGACATTTGATGTATCCATGGATGACGAGAGACCCATCTATGGTCCCTTTTCTGAACTATGTTATACAATATTCGAATAAGAGTCCTGAAAGCTGAAATTATATAATTTTTGAAGTTTACTAGTGACATTTCACAAATCCATTGATGACAAGAGACCCATCTATGGTCCTTTTCCTGAACTACGTTTGTATATGATATGCGGGAGTTCTGAAATCTGTGCCTGTTATCTATGGTGGTTCATGTTTCAACTTTCAATCGATATGGTTCCTTATTTCATTTGGATGCCCCTTATGAGGAAATTTGTGTGTCCTGCTAATGGTGAATACAGCAGTGCAAGAACAACGTATGAGCCGGCACGAATTCTCCACATAGATAGGTTAGTTATGAGGCAGGGCAGAAGCTGAATTGGTGATACTATCTTCTATCATCTATGTAGTGCCCTTGGTGCCATTTTGTGACCCATACATGGTTTAACTTTATGGTATATAATATATATATATGTGTTTTTAGTCATCCAATGGCTTGAAATCATAGTTTGGAATGTTAAATATAATTTTTTGGTATTATTTAATAGGCCAGTTCATTGAAATCAAACTGCTTCGGTTTATTACCGGTCCTGGTTCTGGTCCGAGTTGACCCTCGACTGGCTCGACTCCCAGTTCCGAGTTTTAAAACCTACTATACAATATCTTTTTTCTTTCTTTGGAAATAAATCTCAAGAATCGACTCCCAGTTCCGAGTTTTAAAACCCACTATACAATATCTTTTTTTTTCTTTGGAAATAAATCTCAGAAAACTCTTGGGCACTTCTCTCTTCTAATTATGGTACCCAGTGTAACGTGAACTGCATAAAATTAGTATACCTAGCCCTGTGGGAATCAAACCAGGCTCCTGTACAGCATCTGTACAGCATCTTGGAAACAGTGGCATCAGCTGATGGAGCTATCCCTTAGGGCTTATTAATTTTCTAATGATTTAACAGTTCGTTCACTTTATCTTAAAATATCAACCAGTGCAAATGTGGCCCAAAGATGCTTTTTGCGATTCACTTTTATTTTTCACTATAAAACATCTATTAAAATTTATTTTTGACGAGTAGAATAGAGGAGTTAAATATTTGTTCGAAGTACCCCAGTGAATGGAGGGTAAAACACGGCAATCAGTGAAAGTGCTAGCCTCATTCTTAAGACAATGTAAACCCAGAATGCAGTGTAGCCTCATTCTTAAGACAATGTAAACCCAGAATGCAGTGTGAAGTTGGATTTATGTCAATCATAACTCGTTTCATATATGTGCGGTGACAGGAGAAAGTGACCCTAATATATGCTGTCATGGAGTTTGAGTCGTTTCCTATATATGCGATGATAGAATTTACCCCTCATGGTATCCTGTCTTTTTCTCATTTGATAATGAATGCCATTTGAATATTGGATAGTTTGAGATTTTTTATTTATACCCAATTGTAAATTTCTCTTACACTTTGATTTGCCTGTCATATAGTGAAAATTAAACATAAATTCCGAATGTTGTCAGTTCTCTTATTTTTCCATTGGTTGAACTTGAGGTTTGATTAGTCCAGCTGTTGAAATATCTAGAAAGTACAGTTCTTGTAAAGGCTACGAGAAGCTCTGCGCCATTAAGGATAGAAAGAGCTGAGTTGGTTTTGTTGCCAGTTCATATAATATTTATTTTGTTTATTTTTCTCTTCAGACAATGCGGGCGTCATAGTAAATCCGAAGGGAGAAATGAAAGGTTTGTGTCTTTTACCAAATTATCAATTACTCGTTTATAATTTATACAATGTCTTATAGCTTTCAGAGATAAAAATACTGTTTTTCTGAAGTTTTTCATGCCAAATCGAACTTATATGTTTGTTTGTTACAGGTTCTGCTATCACAGGGCCCATTGGGAAAGAGTGTGCTGATTTATGGCCTAGAATTGCCAGTGCAGCAAATGCTATTGTGTAATTAGAGGGATTGAGCAATATGCTTAATAGTGTTGGTTTGGTAAACATCTTTTTTGGGGATTTTGATCGTACTAGAAATTTTAAAGCGGCTTAATATATGTTGCAGTGGGATAACTTAAGAAGTCTAACCAGTAGAGTATTTTTTCAACTTTAAAGCTGCTCAATTTGTAGCGCAATAGGACAACATATTATTCCATCATGTATGTGAAGGTTTTGGGTGCGTTTTGAGTCATCAACCAGGTCTTTAGTATTTTATTGCCATTTCTTAGTTCTCCGTTTGTTATTTACGAAGTTGTGATCGTTGTTTGGGATATAAATGGGGTTTATATATAAATCTGCTCAAGTTAGTGATTGACAATACTTGATCCATTTTATTTGTGCTGCTGCTGATGTTTTGTGTTGAAGCTCTAAATCTAACCAATGTTGTGCAATTGTAGTAATGGAGTTCACCTTTCAAATGTTAGGGAAAACTTCAAGAGCACTTTTTTGCGCACACATGACCCATGTTAGGTATGAAATTTAAAGAGGTGGTCTGCAATGTGCTATTAGGAAAATAAATTTGTAACTTCTTTGAATGGTTAAAGATAATTTTTTCACTTGGAGTTGACTTCACTTCAAAAATTTAAATAATCAAAATTATTTAAATCAGTTAAATGATTTGTTCACTTGGCCTGTGCTCTCTTTTGTAATGATTAGCTTTCATGAATTTCTAAACATCTTTTCATGCACATCAATGTATCTATGGGTTCGTGGCTATCGTCGATGTAATATTTTATGATAATTGCAAAATTTACTATTATAATTATGCAATAGTCTATAAAATTTGGAAAGCTTCTTGGCAAGCTTTTTGAACACAGGAAGGAACAAGATCTTAAAGTAAACCTAGTATTTTCTTTTAAAGATCTAATAGACCAAAAAGATGGTCTGAGTTGGTCTCTTAATCATCATCATCATAATTATAAAGTTTACTATTATAACCACTTTAAATATAATTGTTCTTTTATGTTAAAAGTTTTTTTATAGTTGAATAAATAACTAATAATTATGAAAAAAACATATGGTATTACATGTCACACACAGGATAATAATTATGGAAAAAACATATGGTATTATGTGTCTCACACAGGATATCATTCACTTCACTGCCTTCGGTTGGTTGACTATATTATATTTTGAAGGGTGGTTGCCCTGGGTTGACTATATTATATTCTGAAGCGTGGTTGCCCTAATTATATTATATTAATATATTATATTTTGAAGCCTTGGTACCTTAACTATTTTCAGGTGTTTTTAGATTTATGTGAAAACAACTATAATAGACCCGTATGGTTAATATCTAGTTATATTTTCAGGTATTTTTAGATTTATGTGAAAACAACTATAATAGGCCTGTATGGTTAATATATACTGTTCTATTTGAGTTTTGAAAATTAATTTATTTGAGTCCACAATAAAATAGTCATTTCTATTATTATAAAAGGAAAATTACATTCGGTAAAAAAATAATAAGAAAAGGAGTCTTGTGTTCCAAAAAAACCGATATATAGCCTTAAAAAAAGGCATAACAGGAAAATGTTTCTTTGCGTTCCAAAGAAACCAGAAATATTGTAGACATACAGCAGTTGGCCCCTGTCTACAAAGCATATGTTTTGAGCTTTAAAATAAATTAAAAAAAAGCAGCTGGCTCTTGGTCCGCAAAACATATCATATTTGAGCTTGGAAATAGCGAGAATTTTTTTTCTCCATAAATCATTTGCCTACCTGAAATTTCAGCTATATGTTCATTATATTTTGTTAACACATCTATTTTCCATAAATCATTTGCCTATCCTTTCAGCAATTTGTTGATTATATTTTGACAACACATCTGGTAAGAGTCATCCAAAGTGCCAGTTTACTTTTAGTATTTGTACCAGGACTACAATTAATTTATAATATCTATTTCTCTACTCATAGGTGAGCCCCAGCCTCGTTACAACTCGACTAAACCTGCAAAGCCCTATCGAAAAGAACTTTTCACCCAGTCCACTCTAAAAATTGCAGCAACCTGTCTCCTCCAAGAATCATTCAAAGAATTGTCCTTCACCATGCAAGATTCTCTAAAGGCAGCTACAACCTTAATATCCACTCTAGTAGCACTGTGAATCTTGCCCTCAAAAAGAAGAGACTTCATGGTTTTCCAAATCTCCCAACAAATCAAACAAAGGGGGCCCTACCCCAATCTTAAACATTAGATGGCCAAAATCTATATTAGGAAGATAAGGTAGGATTGGAGCAAATCCCACACAAAGGCACATACACCATGAAGATTTTGCCAAGGTTGATAGTAAAGGAGCAAAACATAAATAGGTGGCCCATCGACTTTTCACTTTGATACATAGGACAAATATTGGGGTCAATACCTCCCCATTTCATATAGTTATCTTAGGCAAGGATACGATTACCCAAGGCCAACCAAATAAAGAGCTTAAGTCTTTAATGACCACTTGCGAACCTTTTGAAACCACCAACAATCCTACACCATCACATTCGCCAATAGAGCATCATAAGCCAAATTGGCGTTAATAACACTTGATTTCACGTTCCACAACCAAATTAGAGTTTCTTTGCCAATAGAGAGATATTTACCTCCCCGTTGAAGACCTCGGATAAAGCTGTCCCATTCTTCTCTCAAAGATCTAGACAGACCTAGCTACTGAGCAGAAACCCATTCATTCCCACTAGCTGATCCACTACCAATAATGGCCCCCTGATATAGTGTGAAGTATCCATTATCTTTGAGGACAACAATTAAATCCAAAGATAGTCTGAAATTATTAGGACCAACAATGATGGGGTCATTACCCACTCTAATCAATCTACCATCTCTAGGTTTCTAAGCCAACCGATTTCCAATGCTTCTGCAAACAAGAAAATATTTTCTAGAGCCCGTCCTCCTAGATGTTTAGGTCTAGCCAACCTCTCCCATTTTACATTAATGATACATATTAATTGAAAAGAGAGTAGTCTATTTGTTAGACGTTTTGGTCTTTTCGGTGATTTTTTAATTGAAATCCGGTGAATTTTTCTTTACAAAATTTAAATTTTGAAGTGTTTAAATCATGTTTTTGAATGCATAAATGAATTCAGCATCCTCAAATACCTCAAGGGCACTTAAATTGTGCAAGTTTAATAACTATCATATGCTTTTTCAAGAATTAATCTAAAATTTTTGCTGTATTCTGTAATAAACGAACAGAAAAAATAGCTTGGAAAAAGTTGATAATGTCCAACATTTAGCCACTGCATTGAAAAGGGGCAAAGGGAAAATTAAGTAACCAATTAGAAATTTAGTTGGAGAAAATGCATGCTAAACCGTTGCTTTTCTCTAACATTTTGTATATCTCTAAAATACAATTAACTGAACAATAAAGAAATTTTGTTACAAGTAAATTACAATGCCTAGATCCATCTTAACTCCGGATTGAAAAGGGTGAAAGGCAAAATTAATTAACCAATAATTTAGTTGGAGAAAATGCATGCTAAACCATTGCTTTTCTCTAACATTTTGTATATCTCTAAAATACAATTAATTGAACAATAAAGAAATTTGGTTACAAGTAAATGACAATGTCTAGATCCATCTAAACTCCGGATCTACCATAAGCCAAGAGGGATCAAATCCCTTGAGGTGCAAACCTTTATCTGGATCATGGTAGATCTCCAGTTAAGATGGATCTAGGTTGGTTGTAGTCCAGGGTAGTCACATGAAATTTGAAGATGATCACCATTACTTATTTAAAATTCTCTTTAACTTAAACCTGATATTAGAGAGGTGGAGTCTTTGATGGTATCAATGATTCAAAGAATGGAATAATTGACATCAATGCAACAAATAGTAAAATAATTAACACCCCAAAATTCAAATCAATTTGGTTTCACTTGGATTATTAAACACTGAACGCTCTAATATTTGGATGACACAGTGATAACAATGATTTCATAATTTTTACTGTTATGGTGTTGATATCAATGATTCAAAGAGAGGAATCACTAATATCATACTATATTTTTATTGTGTTTATATACATATTGCCTTAAAGTTTTGTGTTTCTTGCATTGATATCAGCAATTTAAAGAGAGGAACCAATACTATCAATGCAACAAACAACAAAATAATTAAAGTACCCTGAAAATAAAAAGCAATTTGATTTCACTTGGATTATCGGAGACTTAGCTCTCTGATATTAGGTTTAAGTTATATAGTGATTTTTACTTTTGTTGATTGATATAAACGATTCAAAGAGATTAATCACTAATATCAATGCATCAAAAACTAATATACATTGTAAAAACCTAATATTAGAGAGTGGAATCACTTAAATCAATGCAATCAAATTGCTTTGGATTTTTAGTGATGTTGTCATGTTACGTCAGTGCATTCAAATTGCTTCAGATTAATAGTGACTCTATTATTTGAAATTAGTTTTAAGTTACAATGAATTTCATTGTTTGTTACATTGATATCAATGGTTTCTCTCTTTGAATCATTGATATCAACGCAACAAACAATAAAATTCATTATAAATTAAACATAATTGATATCAATGTAACAAACAATAAAGTTTACCATAAATTAAACCTAATATTAGGGAATGGAGTCATTGATATGAATAAGTGAAATCATATTGATTTGGATTTTTATTGTAACTTAAACATGATATTAGAGTGGAGTCACTAAAATCAATGCAATCAAATTGCTTTGGATTTTCAGTGATGTTGTCACATTACATTATGTTATGTCAGTGCATTCAAATTGTTTTGTATTAGTAATGGTTTCACTCTCCGATATCAGGTTGAAGTTATAATGAATTTTACTATTTTTTACATTGATGTCAATGATTCAAAGAGAAGAATCATTGATATCAATGCAACAAGCAATAAATTTCACTATAACTTAAACCTAATATCAGAGGGTGAAGTTATTGAAATCAGTGAAATCTAAATCACATTATATTTTTAAAACTAAATTTATTATATTAAAATACACATGAATTTGAGCTTTGACCATTTATTTTGCTTACATTATCAATTATTTTTAACTACTTTCATTTTGTTCCTTAATGGTGATGGATTTTGTTAATTTTTAATGGTTGATGACAAATTTTGACTTAAATTCACTGGAATCAATGCAACTTAGAATCAAATATTTTATGGATTAAAAAAATCAATGCAACAAATGATAAAAAGCACTAAGTGTATCACTTGACCTATAAATTGCTTATGTTCATTTACCCATTCTCACTTATTTAACATTAATAATTTATATACCTTTAATAATTTTATATTTTTTACATTATAACATTATTAATAGATATAATTTTATCTGACTATCACTTAACATAATTTTAACTATTTAATATTATATAACTTTTCACATTGTTTTTCTTTTACTTTTTCATCCCAATCTACCATATTAAATAAATAATTTAACTACTTAACAATGTTTTATTTCTTCATTTTTTACAAAGTATTTTTTTTCAACTTCATTTTTATATTGTCTTGCTTATCACTTTTTCTTTAATATTTATTTGGAAGATGTTACTTTTAAGTATCTAATATAAGTTAGGTATACATTAACTTATTTTACTATTTTACAACTTAATTTGTCCTATCCCTTTAAAAGCTATAATTAAATAAAAAGTGACATACATATCCATGTAGCTAATTTATATTGACCATGACCTATATATACAATTATAGTAAAATAACACCCATACCTATATTTGTGATATAATTCAAAGGTACTATATTTGGGATATAATTATGGGGTACTACAATATAAATTAGCTACATGGATATGTCTGCATGTCACTTTTTATTTAATTATAGCTTTTAGAGGGATAAGACAAATTAAATTGTAAAACACTAAAATAAGTTAATGTATTGTGTGCAAACTTATGGATTGGCACGATGTAAATTTTAAATGTGTCAATTGAAGAGTTCCAACAAATTAAATTGTAAAAGAGTAAAATAAGTTAATGTATGCCTAACTTACATTGCATAGTTAAAAGTAACAACTTCCAAATAAATTTAAAAAAAATAGTGATAAGTATATGTGTAATACCCGGATGTGGGTGCCACACGTCTTGTGGAAGGCGTAATGGCCTCGAGCTGTGGGATGACAAGGTGGCACCTCGCATTAAGGGCCCTTGTCATCCCCCCTCCAAGCTACAGTTAATGCACACTAAAGGCGAGGACGCGGACATTATAGTTGGCATGGAAGGAAGGCCTCAACATTCAATCACCCCATCTGGAGATGGGAAGTCGGTCACGTCAAGGGATGACAGATCTATTTCTACGTCTCGTCGGGCATTGGAAGGGACATCGTCGCCTTAACTCTCCTTTAATGGTTTTTGTGTTTATTCGTGCTACCGACCAACTTATGGCTCTTGCGAGGGAAGTCTCTGGGCTTCATTTTCTGTTCTTGTACTTGGCTTTGTCTTACAACATCTCCTCCTGGTTCAACTCCTGTCTGCCTCGCTGGTCTTTTCTATAGCCTAGTTCTTACCCGCATTACCATCCTCGACCTCCATCTTAGGACAATTGCAGTGTCTTTCCCCAATTTGATATTGGTTCGTCAACGCGGTTTTCTTGGCACACCAGTTCTCATATGATCCATTAGCTGATATAGAGGCCGAGAGCTAGTACAGGCTCCAACGTCAAGCTGAATCATAGTGCAACCATGTCCTGTCAACGCCGCACCCCCTGTCGAGGTAGCAATGACAGAAGTCAAGCTCAACGAGGTTTGAGTTTGAGGCAGGAAGATGGGTATGACATAGGTGTTTCCATGCCGGTGCGAACACTGATCGATGAGTGGGAAGCCCAGTTGGTCACTGAACACTTGGACAGAGGTATCGGAGGCAAACATCTCAACCATTACTAAATTGTCAAGAATATGATGGGATCCCTTATGGAAGAAATGGTTAGTACTTGGTATTACACTCGCAGTACGATTCACCAGGGAAAAACTAGACCGATAGAATTTGATACTCAACTCAATAAGTGGGACGCGACTTCAAAGTGGAAACACTTTGCATTGGGTCTCTGCACACTAGGAAATAATGAAGGGGGTAGCGGTAGCGTCACTGGGGCACCTACGACTTCCTTGGGCAAGAGCTCAGTCCCAAAAACGCCCATCATGTTGATTGTACCTTTTCCAATACCTTCCACCATCACTTAGTTGAGCAACAAGCGTGTCCGTGATTTTGAGGTACCAGTTCCCAAATCCTCTCCTCTTCCTGTTAAGTAGCTGAAAAATAGGAATGCTGAAGATTTCCAGGGGGTTGTCCTATCATTGAGGAAAACTCGGACCTTTAAGTTTGGTGTTGTTGAAAAACCCGCAACCTGTTTGGCCTACCTATGTTCTACTTGCTTAGTTACGTTACTTTCATTTTTTTAGTATAATTATAGAATATTGTTTAATTGTCTATGAAACCTATCAGTGTTTTGAAGTCTAATACTCGCCCCCCATCTTCTGTATGGGTTTTTTGTGCCATCATTTTTAAAGAAAAAAAGACATGCTTATAGTTTTGACAGGTTGGGGTGGTGGGATTAGACCACCCCACTACTATATCTAGGATGTATTTTTGAATGTAACTTTTTGTTTTGATTGATTAATACAAATGCATACTTACAAAAAAATAAGTATATGTATAATAATAAGTGTATTTCAACTCAAGTGTTCTAGACCAGCCCACATACCTTCAGGTCTTATTTATTTGGATTTTTATTTTGTTTAGGTCCAGATGAATTTAATTTTGTTTTTCAAAATTTATTAAAGCAGACACAATTGTGTTTTTAAATGATTTTTTTATTGAAGCCGACATCATATATATATATATATTTTAAATTGGAGACATCACGCTATGCGTTATGAGTTATGTGACAACATCTCCCCCATACTAGGTTGTAGAACACCTCTTATTGCAATAAATTTATTTCAATCATTATTTTATTACAAATAAGTAAAGGCACATGCTTCCCACAAGGAATATTAGTATTTGCCTTATCACAAATGTATGCTATTTAAAAAATGGGTATATTTTATATTATAAAGAAGTTGTTTTAAATCCATGTATATGTAGAGATACAAAGCATTAAGAGTCATATGAAATTCCTCTACAAATTTTGTTGAAAATATTATAGCCTTGTTAAAAAAAATCCATAGTATGCATAGTCTTTTGTAATAATAATAATCATCATCATTATGGTCATAATCTAATTTTAAGTTTATGACCAAGCCATACACCAAATTGGTGTATGCAACCCCCTTGTTTGTGGGACAAAGGAACCCCTCAGTGCAATGGTTTGATTGTTAAAGTCTACAGAGGTGTACATACCCTACTCCCCTTTGAATTTGAACCTATGAACTCCTAATAGGAAACACATGTTCTTATCCATTAGGCCCACTCAAACTATAATATAGATATATTGCTTAACACATTGTCTCAAAGACAAAATACAAGTAAACAACTTAAGATAAATTAATCATGACCAAATTTATGAATGTTGTGGGACTCCTTCACTACTGTTCACTAAAGGCGGTTGCTGTCCATTGCACATTGTCCTCCTCTACAACTTATATTTCATTGAACCATTATCGAAAAGGCCAAAAAAGGAAACATCACTCTGGTCACCTGAGTTAACTCCAAACAACAAGCTCCCCTTGCAGACAACACTACGCCCAAGACTCTTTGAAATATACACAATAACACCAAATTTAGTTGGTTTAATTATACAAGCTTGGAGAATAACAATGGCCATTAAAATACATAAATCTCTATCTTCTATGCGAGAACATTGAGATTGTTCTCCCATTCTATATAACCAAAGTAGTAGATAGGCAGTCACAACTAACCATATTTTTGTGCTCTCTTGTAATTTAGAAAGAGGAAAACAATATTTTCCTTTTTTCTTAAAAAAAAAAACCACATAAATATTAGAATTTTTTTATTACAAGTAATTATAAAAAAATGTACATAGTTATTGAAACTAGAGCCACATGGTGGCTACATGTTCCTTTTGATACCATAACAAACAAGATTTCAAGGCACCCCAAATAATCTTAAATAATCTTATTGCGTAGGCTACAAAATATGCCAAAAAGCTCCAAATACAATGTAAACAAGTGTTCTACTTTTAAATAAATGAACAAGAAACTACTAAAAATAAACATGTGACTTCTTTTCTCCTGCTTTATTACGAGTTTGTCATTACATTTTTCCAAATACAATGTAAACAAGTGTTCTACTTTTAAATAAATGAACAAGAAACTACTACAAATAAACATGTGACTTCTTTTCTCCTCCTTTATTACGAGTTTGTCATTACATTTTTTAACATTTAGAGATCAAAATGGAATCATGCAATTCCTTGGAATTATAGAATGCCTTCAAATTGTGAAGACTTTATTTCAAAGTTACCTTCTTAATAAAACTGCATTTTCCCTTTTTAAAGATGTGGAATGTCCTCTATTCTTAAACAACATTCAATCAAACTTTCCACTGCTTATATTATATAAAATATAGTATAATTCCAAGGCATATATGAATCATAATGAAGGAATTAGTTGGCATTATAGGTCACTAAAGGCCTATACGATTATATTACTAATCCTTATTCATAAATAAGGCATTATATTTCTAAATCCAAAGCATTGGTTTGAGTATACCACTATTTCAAACTATAAAGCTCTATTTAAAACCAAATACCATATGAAATATTATAATGGCTGGTTGGCATCCCAACAACGCCATTAAATTTTTAAATAAATTTTAGGGCCTCATTTGAAGTTTTGTAAATTAGGCTTTTAATTGATTTTGGTTTGTGTGTTTGATATGAAAGTATGTTTGATGGTTTCTTAAGGCATTATGTTACGAATTCCAAGGCATTGGTTTGAGTATACCACTATTTCAAACTATAAAGCTCTATTCAAAACCAAATACCATATGAAATATAATAATGGCTTGTTGGCATCTCAATAACGCTCTTAAATTTTTTAATAAATTTTAGGACCCCCATTTTAAGTTTTGTAAATAAGGCTTTCAATTGATTTTGGTTTGTGTGTTTGATATGAAAGTATGTTTGATGGTTTCTTAAGTGTTAAGGTTTTACACTTCTCATCATTATTTTTGCGACTTTATTTTTGGTGAAATGATGACTTGGTGAAATTAAGTCGGTCGAATATTTTTGCTTCCTGATGATTCCTTAATGCTTGTATTTGCAAGCCTAAGTTGATGATGCGACCTGATTGAGTAGAACTTGATTAACACAATCATTCAACAAATTTTTCTAAGGTTTGGTGTATCATTGGATTTTTGAGTATTTTGGCGGATTAAAATAAATTATTTAAATGCTTGATTTCATTGATTTCGATTCATGTCTTGTAATATTTTTTTATCAAGGAAAGGAAGCATGTCAGTTTTAAATTTGTATGATTTTATTAAGCTTTGAACTTCTGCTTAAAATATTTCAATGTTATTTTCATTTCTTTGGCATAAAACAATTAACTCAGTCAAGGCTTTCTAAAATAAGCTCTTTTTAAGCCATGAGATGTTATATATCAATGAATTGAAGCAAGTTGATGGTTTTCACTTTTTGAGGTCTAATACCATTTACTTAGTTGATGATTTTCTTAGACAGCTCAAGGAAAAAACAATCATGGGGGTACCCCAATATTTTTGTGATTTCTTGCTCTTAGTGTCCTCTTGATGGTTTTTTGTTGGCATGCTTATATGTCCAATAATGCTCGGCGCTTGGTTGAGGCCATAACATAAATGTTTCCCCTAAGTCTCGAGGAGTTAGGAGAGGTAGATGTGAAGATCCCTCCCCCCGAATCGAGATCACTCAAATCCTTGAAAGCCTTTCAAGATCTAAGAAAATATTTATGTCCCCCAACATCAGTGTAGGATCCATTGCATTTAGATAAAGAAGTAGTCTCTAGACTAGAGTCACTTGTTTCAACCTACACACACTAATCATGCCATCCTTCCTTCCGAAAGACACATGGGAAAATGTACCTTCACATTAAGAGGAGGTTCTATAGGTAGAAGAGACATCTATAGGCCCTCGATAGTTGGCTAAATTTTGTATAGATAATGCAATGTGCTCTTTGGGATATTCTATGAAGGTGTGCTTCATTGTTTAAAGGTGTTTATGAACACCATATTTCTACTCAATTACCATGGCCTCATCTTAAAACCCTAATAGTCCACACTTGAACAACCCCAAATCGACATGTGCACTAGATCGATAGGTCAGTTTTAGTGCACACTAGTTGATTATGTCATGAACTAGTCCCCAACTGCAAACCCACCAATGAGCCATTTCTAGGGAAAAAACACATTAAAAGGATAAAATGGAAGTCACCCATAAATGGTAACAAGAAATTCTTAAAACTTTGACATTCTCTTCATCTCTCCTTTTCTATCCTTTTACTTAATTTTTAACAATACTATGTATAGTTCCATGATGTTTGCGAGTGGCTCCAACCTCATCGAACTTCATAAGAGGAAGTAGATTTTTATATCCCATTTAGAATTTAGCAAACTTTATGATTTTCAGGATTTCAACATTTCAAGACTAGCGGGATCGAAACATTTATGGACTAGATTCTATCATGTATGAGGGTATGGTATTGGTATTTAATCAAAAGCATCGAGCTCTCTACATACCTTAATTTTGGTGTTACTGACTATTGAAGTCATTTGTCATAACCCGTGTATACAATTATAAAGAGCTCAAAGCAAGTTCTTTGAAAGGAAAAAAGACCGAGGTCAAATTTGATGTCCCTCTCCAATTAGTGTGTCAATGGGTTTGAGTCCACCCTCAATATTGACATAGATTCAGTACAACCCTTCGGCAGAAAGGGGCTCTGACACATGCAAAATCCTTATCCCCTCCAAGAGTCACATGAACCCCTATGAAAGGAGAGTCCTTAACCAGAATTAAATCTAACGCCCCAAGAGTATATTCATAACATGAAACAATAGAAAATTAGGGACCCTTTACATCAAAAAGAGAGTGAACAATTGGAGAGGTTGAGGACTTACCCATAAAATCACTATCCATTATGGCTATCTAAGCACGAACTTAAGGAATAATCGAACTGGTCGCATGACCTGAGTTCATGGTCCAGTCCATACTACCTCCAAACATAGGAGCTAAACCCTTCTCAAGTAGTAAATCACTAACATAGAGATAATCCACCTCCTTCAAGTGATATAAAACCCTATCCATAGAGGTATCTTCATGTGTGAGGTTTGTCCCCATTACTAGTGTCTCCTCTCGAGAGTCACTACTTTCAACAGGTTCGATCAGAGGTCTGAGACCGTTGATGATAGTCCCATAGATCGTTCCAATAGGGAAGGTGTGGATAGATTTGTTGAACAATCGTGTATTTTTTGTCATCTAGAGATTCTTTATGAAAGGAGAGGGACAATCCCTCACTATATCTCCATAAATATGAGAACGGTTTCACCTGAAAGGGACACCCACATAGTATGGGGTTTGTACATGTACCATATCATCGACTGTAATGGCCAAATTCTCAAACAGGCCTTAGAGAATATCAATTTCAACCATGATTTTAGCATATGACATAATACCTTTTTCAAGATAGTTGTAATGCACCTCGCATAAATTCCCAAGAGCCTCCCCAATTTTCCAAAAAAAAATAGGGTTTCATAACTCAGCTGGTAGCCCCGGTAACTTCACCCAAATGGACAAGGTGGATGTTTTCTCATGCCTTGCATCAAATAAGGGTGTACATCTCCGTAGGTTGATGGCTATTGGGCCCCATTTCCATACCCTTGATAGAATCTTATGTACATCATCAAATTTATGTATAGAGACACCCAACTATCCTCTGGAAAGAGAGAATACCTTTGGAGCATATCCAAGAAATGGACTCCAAGTAGATGACACCCAGTCACGGTAGGTCTGCATGGCCATCGTACTACCTCCAAAACATCCCACTAATGCTTGAGCTTAGAGAATGAGACCAATTAGACATCGACAAGTCGACTCCTAAAGCAAGATTTAGTTGGTTTTCCTTTCGCTTCATGCACTTCTTCAAAGAAGTCTGATAAGGAGATACCACCCAATGCTTAGACAACGTAGAGCCATAAACCCTTGTCTCAGAGGAAAACCTATAGTCTCTTGGAGTCGTCTCGAGACTATCCCATTCAACTTGTGTACATAAGCCCTCCAAAACAAAGACCTTATTCATCGTAATAGTAGAAGGAACTTGAAACCCTAGAGAGTCTCTTAGTTTCTTTCCATCTCAAGAGATGAAACATAATTTTTCTACATAGGGGAGGCAAATTTTAATAATCTTTAATTGTTAAAATTACATTTTTAATACATAGTCTAAAAATTCTAGAATATGGATCGGAATAGGTTGATTTTCTGGCACAATTTTATAAAATTTGGTCGGAATGTTTAAAAAAAGATGTTATAGTTGTCAAATTTTGGAATTTTGTGTGCCCCAGAGTTTTTGAGGGTGCTGAATCCATTTCTACCATAAAAATTGGGGTTAAAAACATAGTTACATTCCTATTTTGTAAAATAAAAAAACACCGGATTTTGCTTAAAAATGGTCTTCCGATCCAAACAATAAAATTTATAGATATCTCCCATTTTTTATATATAAATAAAGTTTATAAACGTTTAATTAAATTTTGTGGCAACTTATGTAAATGAAGTTTACACATAGATAAGATGATGATGAGTAAAATAAAATATATTTATATTTATATAATTATTTTACATCTTCTATGGCTTTAAATTTACAAGAATTTTTAAATTTGAGATTATAAATGATTTAGTAAGTTATAATCTACATTTTTCTATTTTCTTTTATATATTTATTTTGATGAATGAACATAATTTTGTATTTTGATTAATTTTATATCATCAACATAGATCCATCTTAAACCCAAATCTATCATGTACATAAAGGGATCGATTTTTTTGAAGTGTAAACTTTTTTAATCTTAAATTTTGTACATGGGGAGAAAAAAACTACACCTAAAAAAATTTGATCCCTCTTAATGCTTGATAGAATCTGGGTTTAAGAAACACCTATGATGATATTATTTTTTATTATTTTATGAGCCAACATGTTATATATATATTGTGAGTTGACATGATTTTTTAACTAATTTTTATATTTGGTAACATTACAAAACTTTTAGTTACTTCATAACATCTCTCCCCATACTAGGCTATAAAGCACCTCCCTATTCTCAGTGAAATCAAAGAAGGAAATGCCATAGCCTATAATGTGATATAACCATTAATGAACATCACAATCAACATACTTCAACTAAAGAAAGTCAAACACAAATCAATGTTATTTAAATTTTGAAGATTTTCACAATAAAATTACATAACCATTGAGGACATGAATATTGCAAAGTGACATAATAATTAAGGATAATCACAATCCAACATAACTCTTAAGAGACATGATGATATGCCCATTGAGTAACATTGCAATCACCATTAGTGAACCAATATGATTACTGCAATATACTATCTAACATAGAGTAAACCAGTATAGATCCATCTTAACTATGACTCTACCAAGTGCAGAGAGGGATCAAGTTCTCTAGAGGAGCAAACCCTTTTTAAAATCTAGATTTCCAGAATAAATTAGAATTTGAAAAACATTTTACCATCAAATGAAGATTTTAAACATTTATCCAAATGACTTGTTTTACTCTGTAACTAAAAATGAACATTTACATGTTAGGGTTAACCTACTTGGGAATGAGCAAGGATGTAAGTGGTTTAAGGCACATAATTTTAGTGGCCCGTGGTTTCTTGCTAGTTGTATTTGCATTTCAAGAACCTTATAAATATGGTTGCAATATTCCATTGTAATGTGTCAAAGTGAGTAGAGGTAATTTATTTTCTATCACATATTTTATTCCTAACATTATGTTAGCTTAGGTTTCAAGTCAACCAAATTTTAAATTGAAATTTGATATATAATTACATAAACGTGTTTTAAAATTAAATTTTATATGTTCTTGGTTTTATAATTTTCCTTTTTACTACTCAAGTGAATTGTATTTTACTACTCAGTTTGTAAGATTGTGAGTATTGCCTTGGTCGTATATTTATATGACTATAATATTTTTTATTTTTATTTTTTTAATTATAAATTGACATGTTATACATTTTTTTTAAAATTTTTTACTTTATATTTTTATTGAGTCGACATGTGCCATGTTAGCTTTACAGACGAGACACATCTTGCCCATTTGAGCTGTAGAAAGCGCCTCTCAATGCAATCAACATTAACTAAACAAAATAACTACTACAATGTGATAAGGTGATTGAAAAGGTTATTTAGATTTTTTTAATCAAATTTAATTTTTAATTGTTAAAATTTCACTTTTAGTACATAAAATGCATAAGAAAATTTTATAGCAACTTTATAACTAAACAATATCTCAACCATTAGAAATATAAATAACTATATAAATAGGTTATTTCCCCGAAAGGGCAAAGGTAGGTACGTTGATAGAAAAAATGAAAAAAACAATACACATTCACTACGATAAGAACGACGAGTAAAATAAAAGATATTTATATTTATATTATTGTATTCTTAATAGGGGATATATATAAATTGGTGACGGTTATTAAATCATCTGGTTTATTTTAATTTCTTAATTTTGTTAAAGTTACACTATAGTTGGAGTATTATTTATTTATGTGTAATTTTTCAAAATTGTAATTAATTGTCATTTTATTAGCTCAAATAGGTGACGTTTGTGTCGATATTTGTGTCCCAAGACCCGACAATGGATTGCGTCAGCATGGTAACTTGGGATGTTGCATGGTGTCTGCAGAGAATTATTTTTATTGGTATTTCTAAATCTCATCTCTTTGGATTAAAAATTCGATGTTTATGACCCAACTTCTCGACCTACACTCAAAAAGTTGGGGTTTCAAACATGGGTGCCAAATGTGTTGTGTCCTGAATAACATGCGTCAATTGTGTTGTGTTCTAAATAAAAAGTGTCTTGTCATGCAATTTTATGGAATAACATGTGTCAAATGTGTTGTGTTCTAAATAACAAATGGATTGGCATGCAATTTTATCGAGAAATATATATGATCAAATGCAGAGATCCAACCACGTCTTTCTAATTCAATGTTTGATATATATATATATATATGAATTGAAATGGGACTAATATTTGTCTATTAAAATTCGAACAATAGATAGATTCTATACTATTCGTATCAGGGATTTATTTGACTGCATGAATAGGGTACAAGATTTATTACAGAGCAACTCAGTTACTTGTAAACTCTGAATCATCATTAGATTCCAGTGATTTATTTGACTCAATGAATAGGGTACATGATTTATTAATGAGAAACTTAGTTACCTGTAAACTCTGAATCTTCATTGGATTCATGCCCACGAGCGCTTGGCGTGCAAATTCTCGATCGGTCTTCCATGTGAGTTCATTGACTGTGGCAGGTAATATTCATTTCAGACATTAATTTTTTATGAACCCCAGTACTAAGGAGTTGAATTGACTGTAGAACCAAAATACAATCTCACATGCTAAGACTTGTGGGCACAAAAAACTGATCAGTGGATTGTCTTCGACCACTTCCAGCATTCCTTGCACAATCTAAAGGGGACTCCATTGTTGACTAAGTCTCTTCTCGGAATTAAATGGACTTTGCAAACCCCAAACGTAGAGGTGTTCGATTTTTTCAACCGTTTCAAACACGGCTGCAAATGCATCATCAATGGTAGGTGCAATCATGTTGGAAAAAGACATTAGGTTGTGACCTTCAAAATCTAGGAAATCTTTATGATTAGGTATGAGTTAATCATCTAGTATCCATCACTCTAAATAAATACAAATGGATGTCCATAACATTGAGGATACGTCACTTTCAAAGATATATATATATATATATATATACGTGTTACCCAATCCTTGAAGTTTCCTACAGAGTGTGGCAGGAATGCTAGTGCCATCCAATGCAACAACAGTAAGTCTTTCCCCTCACCCCATTTCTTGAGTTTCTTTTCATATTTCTTCTCAACCCTTCTTCTTCTTATTGCATTTCAGATTTCTTCTTCTCATGCCTTGATATTTATTCTGGGATTTGTGATTTGTGCAACAACATATGTGGGTACTTCGTCTACTGGCAACACTACAACTTCAACTCCTCCTTCGCCTACAGGCCAGGACTACTCCTTTCTTTTTCCTGTCTCATTAATCAATATTTCCTTCCGTTGAGAGAGAATAGAGTTAAAAATTTAATGAAAATGGGAATTTTATGGTGAACAAATTCTACCACGACAACCACAAAGAGCACCTCAAACGCGGTGGCATCTGTATCTGTGAAAATGTTGCCAGTGGCTTCTTTGGTGTTTGTGGCAGTGGCATCCACTGCAGGATTAGAGGGTCCCTGCCTCCGTTGATTAAATAAAATTATGGGGTTTTATACTTTTCACGGTTCATTCCTCACACTCATTTTGTGATGGGAAGATTTTCTGCTCATTTCATTTGTGGACTCTATTGTATATTATTATGCATGGCTATGCATCTGCCTCTACAAAGTATTTATTACTAGTATTTTATAGATACTTTAATTCAATATGACTTCGTCTCGTGGAATTTCATATTTTTGGTCTTGGTTCATGAGATGCATGATTTTAATTTTGAATGCCGAGCTATTTAACACATATTTTATACTACTGAAATTTCATTGGTATAATCATTAGAATAAAAAGGATATTTGATTGTATTTGTTGAGTTAGATGACTCTTTTAAATAATAGTTTAACAAATTTTAGAGAGTGTGCTGTTAGTGGAGATGCTGATCATGGGGCATTTTGTCCATCTTGGAACATTTTGCTCAGTCAAGTGAGCAAGATGTTGGTTATGGGGCTTTTATCCATGACCAAAATGCTGGTTAGGGGGCATTTTGACTACCTTGGAACATTTTTCCTGTCACCCGTCGAATATGGTTATGGTTAGTATTTATAGGAAATTGTCAACAAATAATTTATCAAATACAAATTTCTATATCCTTGGAGCCAAATTTTCTTAATTTCCATCAAATGTATATAACTAAATGTTTTTAAATTCCAACCTTGACTATGGAAGTATTTTGTTTTCCAACCCTAATTACAAGTAGAAACCCTATTTTTTTAGCCCGATTTTTTTTATATCTTTTCTTGAGCAATGTTAATCTAATGTTTTTAAAATCCAACCCTGAGTGTGGAAGTAATTTGTTTCCCAACCCTGATTGCAAGTAGAAACCCTATTTTTAGAGGCTGGTTTTTTTATTATATTTTCGTGAGCAATGTTAATCAAATGTTTTTTTAAATTCTAAATCTAGAGTTTGACTGCAATTAATTTGTTTTCAGTGGGAAAACTTTTGAAAACCCTATTTTTCAAGACAATTTTTTTACATTTTTTTTTCTTGAGCAATGTTTTGGACAACCTTGCAGTGGAGTTTTTGTTTGGAAACCCTATTTTTCAGCCCCCATTTTTTTTCATTTTTTCTCCAAAGCATTGCTTTGGAGAGCCTATTTATAGTAAATACTAAATGGTCCTAAACAATAAGTAAATGATTTTCAGGTAACAATGTTTGATCTTTTATTGGGAAATGCTTTGGAGAGCCTATTTTTATGTAAATAGTCTTAAATAAGAAGTAAATGATTATCCAGGTCAAAACAATGTCTAATGAAAATGCATAGCGAAAACTAAAAATCCAGAGTAGCGCAAGATTATGATTTCAACATGTCACTAATAGGAAATATCACTAACAAGAACATGTCACTAAACAAAAACTCCAGAGTAGCATAATGAAAAAGTATAACGAAAACTAAAATCCAGAGTAGCATAATGAAAACTAAAACTCCAGAGTAGCACAAGATTATGATTTCAACATGTCACTAATAGGAACTGACACTAACATGAACACTATGGAAACTTGAGAGTAACAAAAGATTATGATTTCAACATGCCACTAACATAAACACTATGGAAACTATAGAGTAACACAAGATTATAATTTCAACATGTCAATAACAGGAGCTGTCACTAATAGGAACACTATGGAAACTCTAGAGCAACATAAGATTATGATTTCCACAACACAAGATTATGATTTCAAGATTATGATTATAGTTCATGTTTGGAAAAATGACTCGACTTTCACATTCGGGATATGTGTGCAAATTTTATATTTACTAGAAGGCACAAAACAAAATAATGGCAATAATGAACATGACTAGGTCTAAATTTTATAACTGTTTTAGTCAGTGGACGACCCATACTACATCTTCTTGGATATGGAATTCCTTGTTGAAATCATTCCATTATATAATTCCAATTTAGCAACCCCTACCTTATTGGATTTTAATAAGTGTTATGGTTCTTTATCACATTTTATGTCTTTGATGGGGATATATATGTTATATCTCGAGGGTTATGGATCTTTACCACATTTATGTCTTTGACCGGGATACATATGTTATATCCTAACGAGATATATGTGTTGGTTGACTATATTAATTTTGGGTATGCCACATGCCCCAATTTTGCAAAAATAATATTATCTTATTTGATTTTATTTAAAGACAATATGTTAAATTTTATGCTAAGTTGTAATTAATGACTCAGCAGAGTTAAGGATATTTAATGTAATTCTGAATATTTTTATTATAAATAAATAAAGGTGGAGACAACAACTTAGGAGAGCTGTTAAATGAGTGTTTATTGGTCAAATTGGTAGAGGAGACTGGGTGGAGAGCAAACAGACATGTGGCAGCATCCTCAAACCACTTCCAACTGTTGCAGGTGGCAACCTACCTACAATTGGGGTCATGATCTCCCAAGAAAGTGGGATCAGAGCAGGTGGCTCAATTAATGACAACTGACCAAAAAGACCTAGGTAATCTTTATAGAAATGCCAATTGAAGAGAGCTGAGGCTGCTCATTCTAGAGAAGTGATCATTCAGGTGAATGTACTTCAGAGAAATTCAATGGCAAGGGAATTTGTGGAAAGAGTTTGAGGGGTTAACTGCTAAGTGATCTAGTGCAACTTTTCAGCTGAAGGATCTTACTGATGAGTGCAGAGTGATTATTGAGTCATTGGACTAGTTTATTGTTTGCTTGCTCCACCAGTTTTCAGCCAAGGAGACCAGAAACAGGCTAGGGGGTCCTGAGGAGGCGTTGTTTGAGTGCTCTCTAGGAGTTGGTAGGGAGGAACGACCTCCTAACGCTGTTGTTGTCCATCTTAATCAGGTTCTACAATCTTTTGTTTTACTGTGTTAGATGGTTAAATATGGATTTGACTGCTAAATGAATGTTAAGTATTCAGTTGTAAAATGTTAAGAGTTAGTAATATTTTTGGATTAGTGAAGGAATGAAACTGAATAGATGAAAAATAAATTCTAATCTATGTTTTTCCACGTCTGGAAGGACCAGACCGTACTCCAGCACAGATAGAGTGTTTAAGTAGATGAAGAAAATGATAAGAGACAGAATTGAATAGATGTGGTTCTGCAACATATAATAGTAGAGTAGTTTATTTCAGAATGTAGATTATTATCAAGAAATAATAATAATCTAGTTATCCGTGTTATTGTTTTACAAGTTTATTTATGAAAATGCACTAGAAAAGAAATAGCAGTAAACTAGTACAGGTAAAAGAATTATTATAACAAGAAAATATACTAGTGGTTAAGATATTGTGGTTACATACAATAGTTTATTCTTCTTTTTATTTAAGTTAAAATATGCTGGAAGTGAAACTATGTCATGATATATATATATATATATTTCCTTGTGTTGATTCAATAACTTTTTGCAAATGCAGTAGAAATAACCCAGTCAACCACTTTATTATATTATGCTAAGTACATAATTAAACTATAAATACTTAGTTATGTACTAATAATATCAACTAAGTATACAAATATTCGAACCCAAGTAGGGTGTTATTAAAATAATTAATTTATAAAGAATAAACTAAGTACATAGTTTATGTACATCTTATCAAAAGAACTCTAATAAACCCTATCTGTAATTTATTACATAAAACAAATAGAATATGATAATAATTAACATATAAATAAACAATTATTTACGAAAAGAACTGTATTAAAAATTACAAACAGGATATACGTGTAAAACAAAACTACAGGGTCGAAACCCTAAACAAGTATTACATTTACAAATGACAAACATTTAAGTTCTAATCCAATTATTTGGATTATTTAATTAAATAACAACTAGACAATTATAAATTATTTACAGTCCCTTACGGACAAATAAAAAGACAATTGTAATATTATAAACTGGAAATTTCCACAACACACCTGTAGCAATAGTTAAAACAAATTTAACAAAGTAACAGAACCTATAAAATAATAAATTGTAAGATTTATTTTAACAAGGGCTTCTTACAGGGAAACCCTAACTCGTATTCTGAGCAAACGAGTAAAATTTATAAACTAACCATGACTGAGTGACTGTCTTAATACATTAACAAAAGATTTTATGAAATACATTAAATAGTAATAATATTCATTCACAGTCAAATAGGGTAAAAACCCTGAGTACACAGAGTATCAAATAGTAGTACTGTAAACCGAGTCTGAGCTCGAAGACAGAACTGTCTTAATAAACTATTGTTTACATCAACAAGCCATAAGGATAAAACATTAAACCAAATACAAAACCCAGCTCATGGCCGGGTTTACCCATCGACTAGCGAGGGTTTGAAGACCTGTTAAACAGTAACAACCTTTAAAAAGAGACTGCACATCTAATGACGAAACTAGAAGAGTTTCCAAACTTAGGGTTTCTCCAATTGACAACCCTGATACAGGTAGGGCAAGAACCCAACATTTGATCATAGGGCTTACCTGTATAAATCCACGGCCTTCGAAGACAGTCAGTGTACACTTCTTCACAATCGATGAATGTAGTCTCCAGTCCTTGTAAGGAGATTTCATTACAAGGTGTCAGTACATGAAGTACTTATAATATTGTATACCCTATTGTAAAAGAAAAACACATGCTGTATAATAAAAACAAACATTTAATAAATTACCTGGTGTAACAATGTCGAGCAGTCTTATGGAGGGACTGTCACCAACCGCAACGCGTGCACCTAGTCTTCCAAACCCTACGATGAAGGCAAAGCACTTTCAAACAACAAGTAAACTCCCAGCTTCACAAAGCAGTGACAAACTGTGGAAGGAGAAAACTGGAGTATAGACAGGCCATAAGCCAAGTGATTTGAAACCTACAAACTCGTGCATGATAAAACCCACAGTTACAAAGAATGGCATTAAGACTAAGCACTGACAACTACAACAACAGCCACTCAAAGCTTGGAGCAAACTGGAATAAGAAAGAAACCACGGCCGCCATGAAAAGCTAGCAGAGCAGCCCGAAGGCAGCGCAAACTGCGGAAGGAGAATGATAAGGGTTAGGGTTGTATCGATTATATATATCTCCAACACTTGGCCAGGAGGAGACCACGTGTTTCCAATCTTACAAATCATGCAGTGGGTCGAATTCAATAGTTTTTCCTGCAATCCAATAATAACCAATTATTTATAAAATGATTTTTAACAAGCGATGCATAAAATATAACGTATGCTTTTGTTATCACGTCGTAAAATATATAGTGCTTATCGTATGGTTGTTAGCTCATCATTGGCATTGGGATAACAACGTTAAGTTAACGTTGACCCTAGTATGTGTAGTAACCATTTGTTATATGGAAGAGTCCAAGTTGAATTGTTTAAAAACATCGAACAACTTTAATTTTCTATATTTAAATATATTATGGTCCATGCATGGTTATACTCTATTAAAACAACAATTCAAGTTGTGACAATTATAAAGTTGCATAGCATACTATTGAGTATAATCATGGACTCTTTACAAGCTCAACTTTGTTTTAGACTTGTATGTCTAATAAACAAAATAGTTTATGTATGATCATAAGCCTTATAAAAACCAACCAATCAAATAGTAGTCAACTATAAAGTTGGCTAGTATAGTAAAAGAATACATTTATGAATTCTTTTACATAGTTCAAATTGGTTTAGACTTTAATAGACTATGGTTGTTTCTCAACTTGGCATTTGCTAGTAATTTACCATGTCTATATAACTGGTAGAATGGTTTTATGATTATACAAAATAACTGGTGCTTAGCATAGAATAGAAGGTTGATATTTATAGAAAACATCAACCTTAGAAGCTGTTATAGACAGAACTTAATACAAAAAATGCATTATAGTAATAATGAAAATTATATGGAATAATCTTACTCAAGTCCATAATCAATTGGAATAACATGGCCTGACTTAGGTTTAAGAAGTAAAAGATAAACAATTGTTCATGTGAAACAACGCAGTTGTTTTTACACTAATTACACCTATATAAAAAGAAGTTTTACAAGCTGGAAGCTTCCCTACAAAAATGAAAGTACCGAACAGCTGGATATTCAAGTAAATATTGCGATAATGTATATGATACAATAGGACAACAAGTATAACATTGCAGAATATGCATATCAAAGTAGAAGTTACAATGTAACAAAGATTACAAGTTTTAAGTCACAGTAAATATCTTTACTATCACTAAGTTCGATAAATATAGGAACTCTTTTATTTGAACCTTGCTTACAAAGAAATACTGAAGAAAACAAACTACTTTACCTCATTGAGTTGCTTGGAATTTATTAGCTTATATACTAAGCACTTTTAATTGCAAATAGAAACACTTCTGGATACTTTATGAATTTAAAACGTTTACTTGTTTGATCATACCTGTAAACCTGTAAGAACCAATAATCTTTCTATGTTAGCATAATTGCTAAGTAAGCCCAGGACTCAAAGTTAGATTCCACCTACTTGTCATAAAGAAGACTCATCAATAAACTAAAATAAAACAATACGCAAGTAAACCTTACTCTCGTTACAAAAAGGAAAACTGTTTAGTTAACATAATTGAGATTATGTAATACTAATCAATTGACTGTTTCTTTTTCTGCTATCCTTTAGCTGTTAGTAAACCGCAGATTCAACATTTTATGTTATCTCAAAATTTTAAATTTTTGTGAAAATTTGGGGTTTTGACAGGGTAACTTGAAATTTTTTGAGGTTTAGACTAAGGTTTTGTGATAGTGTGCAATAATTTTTATTTACCGTTTTTTTAGTTGTGGATTTTAAAGGATTTTTTTGGATTTTGTTGACCTAGGTTACTGTGCCCTAAGACCTAGTGTCGAATACATGATATCAACCGTTGTTTAAATGCTAAATGTAAGTCAGAGTTATTGTTGATGTTTTCTTGATAGATGTGAGTGCAGTTTGGACGTGGCATTAACCAGAAGAGATCAATACCTCATCGAGAAATTACTAAGCCATTCTTACCACTGCCCAATACCACTTACAGACTCTTAGTTGCTCGTATGAAGTAGATTTGACATGTTGTTGGCATGCATCCTAGCTTGTATCGATTCCAGATTCCAAGCATGTGGTTAGAAGATCCACCTAGTGCCAAGTATGGAAACATTGGTATCTACGGGGAGAAGAACGTGTTGTACCAGCTATAGCATGGATATCTTCTTCCTTTATCGACCGTTTCAACGCCAAAAGCAAACAATTTTTAGTTACCACGTTTTCGATGTGCGAGGGATTGGGGCAGATGCTTGAAGGATGGGATCAAATATGGGTGCACAATGCTATCTAGAAACAAACTGGGTTTTGGACTGAAGTAATTTCTGTTTTTGGAACTCCTCCATTAAAATTTTTTCTTTGAACTTTGAAATTTTACTGTGAAGCCGTTTTCCCCGCACATAAGGGATTTTGGGATTACGATAATGGGCTACATTTTGGGATTATGATAATGAGTTGCCGGGATTCTGACTATTTGGAGTTGGAACCAATGCTCATTAGTCATCCGTGAGGCATGTTTATATGTTGGGGAAATTTTATTGGATGTAATGTTTTGAGGGTTCTCTGAAACATTTTTGTTTTTGTTGGGTTAAGAGAAGTATTGAACAGGTCTAATGGAAATTGCTTATCTGGATGATGTTTCAACACATATGAATTATGCTAATCAATTATACTTCTTAACGATAAAGATCCAAAATAGATGTTCATGGTAAAGATTATTGTTTTCCATCCCGATTTATGTTATCTAAATGGCGAGGTTTTTAATGGTGGATGAAGTCATGAACATAACTTAATTTAAATTTTAATTCCAAGTCAGATGTGTGTTGCAGCTCAAGTTTTTTGTTTTTGTTTTGGGATCTAACATAACTACATGTATTAGGTAGTTATTGCATTCAACACTTTTTTGTTTATCAAAAATTAATTGAAATTTGACACAACTTGAGCAATGGTGAACTTAATGAATAAAATTGTTTATTCTTTTGTAAAAAATTATAAACTTATTTGTATATGATATTTGTTTACAAGATTTAATAAGTGCTCCATATGTTGAACTTAAATGGATTTTTTCTGCCCTTGTTGCCTTTTTTTTTTATTGACACTTGTTCATTTTTTTGAATTTCATTGGGAAAATTCCAATATGAATATGAACTAGGATCTCAATTTACCCAAGGAGGTTTGTACCGGCTACTTAGCAAAGATTGGATTATGTAATATACCCATACACTTTTTTAGTAATGGATGGAATGTCACAATTGGCTTATTGTTATGAACTCAATACACAAAAAAACATGATAAGATTGGGTTTGAACTCCTTGTTCAAGATAAGACAAGATAACAATCCCTTATTTGGAAGGCCTTTATCAACCATTAGGGCCAATTCTTGGTTGAAAGTTTTGGCCATCAGGTGATACAATTACGTTAGCTTTCATTACATTCTTTTATCTGTAATGTCCCAAGTTTGGTGTACAGACTTGAACATTCTTCAATTCTGTAAATTATATTAAAATTTCTAAACTTGAATTAATTTACACAACGACTTCTCAGACTGGGCAAATAAGGGGTTTCTTCTGGGAAATTTGTAGACAAAAGGAGTGAGCAGTGGACAGAAAACAAAGATATGCCATACATGTAATTTCCTCTCCCCTAACACATTTATATATGGTGCCATTTAGGGTTCAAAGTCCACACTGCGGAAACCTACTACCACGCTTCTAGGCGGCCAAACCGTGAAACTAAGGAGAGTAGTTCGATCTGTTTCAACCAGGGGCTTCTGGGAACTTGCAGAGTTTTGTTCCAGAATTAATATAACATAAATAAAGTATTTATATAGTTTATTGATGGTCTGGAAAGTTCTAAGAAGTTTTGGGTGAATTTGGGTATTTTTGGCAGTTTTGGCCAAGGAGAACCCTACGCAGAGGAGGATACAAAAACATGGTACAGACCCAAATAAAAATGGTTATGGAGTTGTATATGGGAAGGTGGTCCTGTTGGTGACCCACAAGAACTGATAGAGCTCATATTGAGTTAACAGAAATGGTTTTACATCAATTTTACCAAAACTAGTTATTAAAAGCTAATAATCTAGGTAGGGTCTAAAACAAACAGTTAAATAATCTCAAATGCATTTCTGTAAAAAATGAGAACTGTAACAGGAGTAAATATCAGTTCATTGAATATGTAAAATCCCTTCAATCATTTCCCCAATCTGATATATTCCTTATAGCACTCTTTTTTATTCATTTTCCCCCATACATTGCTAAAATAGGCCTTTTAGGCAAAACTGAAGACAAGAATCTTTATGGGAAGAGATGTTTCAACCTGATACATGTAATTTAAAGAATATTATGACCCTACAGAACATAAATTACATCATTTGCTGACCATTACAAGGATGCTCCAAAAACAAGGGGCAGGAGGCCCGGATAATGACTAGCAAGGGCTGTGAGCATAAGTGAAGCTAGGGCTTCACTAGATATGGACCTGAACTTGATGGAGGCTGCAAATAACTATGTAAATCCTTCAATTCCTGCAATATAGCGCTCCACACCTACACTGGAAGAAAAGGGGATGGAATGAGAGGGGAATGGAAGGCTGGGGCTCATCTCCCAGTAGTTTGAGGCACAACACTCAAAAGTAAAGCTCACATAAGCATTCAGCAATAAAATCAACAACCAAACTGAAGCAATGGGTTCGAATTGATATTTTATAGACTTATGGATGACCTGCTTAATAAGTTGAGGCCAATGGTGACCTGTGAGAGCAAGTCAACCCCATGGGTGACCTAACCCTAGCCACAAAAGCGCCCCCTTTTGGAAATTAGGCAAGTAGGACCATGTGGAATTGTTTCCAATTCCAAATCATCCTTCACAATTAGAAACTGCACCCTCCATTCGTTAAAAGCTGCCTCTTTTGAGTTATGACAACTTTTTGCTTTTCCTGGGTCATAAGGAAACTCTTTATTTCCTTAAAAAACTTTCCTCTTTTACCTCTATCTGCTTTTTCTGCTTTTAGGAAACTTCCCTTTATTCTCTTGATTGCTTTTGTCATGGACTTTCTTATTTTTACCAAGGAAAGTTGACTATCTTTCCCCAATTCACCGTCCTGACATGGCAGCCTTAATTCCACATCATTATTGTGCATAATAAATAAAATTGCTGAAATAAAATTAAATACATGCCTTAGAACAATTATTAGTAAAAATTTATCCTAGGAGGAATAATTAATAACAACTTGAGCCCCTAGGAACTTAGCATGGTCAACACTTTTAATGGTCAATTTGAGAGAACATGACATTATCACACAAGCTCATGACTATTTTTTATTATTAGATGCTTTCATGTGTATATCTATATTTCTTTAGAGATGTTTCAACGAATGCTTAAACTATGCATAAATCTTAAAATTTTATGATTTTTAATTTGGTATGTCCAAAACTCTGTTCGCGATAATATGTGTTGTTTCATTGATTTCATTTCCCTCTTTATCTCCACTTCATGAATATGCATTCGGTTCAATAGGAAAGGCTACCCAAGTTTATCCCTATTCTCCAATAAATGTCACAAAAATTCTCCAATAGAATTATGTTTCCTTGAACATAAAAGATAAAAATACTAAGAACCACTTTATACCCGTTGATACAACTTTTACCTACTGGTTGAATTTTTTTGTTTGGTGAGTTAATTATTTCCTTGCATAGCAAAACCAGGTTCACAATTTTCTTCCATCTTTCTAGTTGGGATTGAATATTCCCGAGCAGAGCAAAATAGATTCATGATTTTCTTCTATCTCTGGTGAGGTTTGACTTGTTTTCTTGCCGAATAAATAAAAAAATCATTATTACAATTTTTATTAGAGAAGTTGAACAAGAAAAATTAAAAAATGAAAGTTGCCAACAAATAAAATTATCTTAGTTTATTTCTATATCTGATACTAATGAATGACATGGTTTTGTGGTGTCCATGCCAAAACATAAATAGATTTTGGTAAACCTAAAATGGGCTTTTGATAGCAAACTATTAGGATTTTAATGTGTACTTCTCCAACATATAATTCTCAGCTTTTGAAAATGGAAGTCTTTTAGATTCCTTGATTATTAGGTTAACCCAACACAACCATTTTGCACAAGGATTACTTGGAATGGCCAATAATACAATTTCATTTTGAAGCTTACAACTTCCAATAAATAATTTTTTTTTTTTTAATATTTGACTTGTAGAAGCAAGTAAATGAAACAACTCCAACCTAGATTTGGAGAGCAACTAATATTCCACAAAATTGATTATTATAATCGAATACTATTAACCTCATTGAGTTCGTGTTGAAGAGTTAGGGTTTCTTTTGGGAGTGAGCAGATAACTAGGTTATTGCAACAAAAAATAACTACATCTTGATTGGGAAGCATCTTGTACATGTAATAAATATTCCTTTTGGGAGTGAGTATAACTAGGTTATTGCCACACAAAATAACTACATCTTGATTATGAAGCATCTTGTACATATAATAAATAGGGCGTTAGGCTTCCAATCAATAATTAAGGAACAAACTCTTCTCCAAAACAATCCTTCTCGGAACATAGAAAGAATCTCCTGATTTATCTTTTGTAATTTCTTCTTGACATTTAATGTTCATAATTTCTTCTCTCTTTTCTTCTCCTTAATAGGTATATCCATGGATATATAGAGGTGGCTATTACTGGAATTTTTATATCAAAGCTATATAGTATTCATTTGCCACATTTACAAAAAGATAACATATTTTTTCTCTTTTAATAGCTTAAAGACAAAAAAATATTCAAAATCTAAATTTATCAAATGCATTTGTATGCATATTTGCCTAGACACTTTGTTTTACAGCTTCCATCTTTTGGCTACACTAACTACCAACTTCAAGGACATTGCCACCTGGCGGCTCTTGTTATTATATAGTTTTATGACTTTACATTTATAAGGTTTTTAAAAATTTAAAATTATATATGATTTAGTAAGTTATACAATCTCTCTATATTTATATTTATTTTGATGAATGAACATTGATTAATTTTATATTGTAAAAAAATTAGTTCTTAAAAAATTTGATCCATTGTTACTTGATATATTTAGATTTAAGATGGAAATATGTTATATTTTTATTTATTTAAATTTTATAAGTTTATATAAATTTTTTAATTATTTTATATTTAATTTAATTTTTAATTTTATTTGACGAGATTTTTTAATTATTAATAATATTACATTACTAATATTTTGCTACACTCGACCCAATTAAAAAAAATGACATATTCATATTGAATAATAGATTAATTATACCAAAAATATTTAAAATTGACATATTGATATTCAATAATATACTAATTATACCAAAAATATTTTATTCCATAACAAATTTAATTAAGACTCCTCCTATATGTTTATTTTAGGTTAATTGGTTTAAAAAAAAGTACAAAACAAAACTATAAAATAAAAAAGTGTATATTGATTTTTTTTCAAGAGTTAAAAGTGTATATTGATTTTTTTAATTTTTAACATATTAATCAATTTAGTTATATTTTTTTTATTGGTCAATCAATATCAATAAATTAAAAGAATTGAAATCATGTGCGTGGGTTGGAGCCTGGGACCATTTTGAATTACGGAGGATAAGTTTTGGTTATTAGATTTTTATTTTGGTTGAAAAAAAATCCAACATTATGACTTAAAGTTTACGAGGATTAAAGGTTATTAGAATTATTAACATGATAAGTGTTTTTAGATTATTAATTGATTGGATTATTAATTTGAGGAATGTTTTAGACTATTAGTGTGCGGAATTTTTTTCCTGAGCTAGAATAAAATGCTTAACAAAAATTGGAAAAGAAAAGTTTGTTAATAAATTTGTAATAAAAATGAATTTTATATGATTTTAAAATATGTTAGAATTTTTTTTTACATATCACATTGCCATTAGACTTAATTTTCACTTTTGATGGACACACTTTTTAAGCATTTTTAACTTCACACACCTACTTGACTTACAAGGACACACTTTTGTATGCAACCAACTTATGACCACTTTTAATGGAACTTTATAAAATGAGTTTTTTTGCCTATTAACTTATAATATAAAAAAAAACACTTTTTACTAACCTGTAACTTGGGATAAACCTCCACACAACAATATTGTGACAAGCTCAAACTTCAAACCTATTTCACTTTGCAACTTGATTTCACTCTGCAACTTGGTATATAAGACCATTTCAAAGATTGCAGTTACTAGACTTGAGCCCTTTCTGGATAGGGCCATTTCTGCACAACAGTATGGGTGTCTCCATAATAGACGCATTATTGAGCTTGTTGGAATTACACAGGAAATTCTGCATTCCATCAAATAGAAATAGAAAAAGCAAAAGGTATTTGTCCTCAAACTGGATCTGGTCAAAGCTTTTGACCGCGTCAACTAGACCTTTCTCAGACTAGTCCTCTTACAAATTGGACTATGGTGGATGGGGTTAACTGGATCATGGGTTGTATTTGCTCCTCAAATTTTTCTGTTTATCAATGGCACTCCATCTAGTTTTTTCCCACCCTCTCGTGGTATTAGACAAGGATGCCCTCTTTCGCCCCTCCTTTTCATTGTGGTGATTGAAAGTTTAAGTCTTCTCATTATTGAAGCCCAAAGAAGAGGGAAGATCACGGGGCTCAAAGTTTCCTCTAGCTTGTTTTTAACATACCTCCTCTTTGTGGATGATGTTATCTTGTTTGGGTTGGGGATTCTCGAAGAATGGCAAGGCTTTAAAGATATTTTGCAACTCTTTTTTTCGGCAACAGGTATGAATATCAGTAATGAGAAGTCTTCCTTCTTATTTAATGAAATCGATGATGAAGCTAGAGCTCAGATTCACTCCTTACTTCCTTACAAAATGGAACCTATCTATGTTGGTTTCAAATATCTTGGCTATCATCTCAAGCCTCTGGGTTATTGCACAAATGATTGGCGTTGGATCATTAAAAGTTTTGAAAAAAGGATTAGCAACTGGGCTTACAGATTGTTATCTCTGGGAGGAAGGTTGATCTTGGTCAGATTAGTACTTACGGGGATATAAGTGTACTCGTTTTCCTTAGCTTGGATCCCAAAGTCCATTGTACATTACCTCAGGTGCACCATTTTCAATTTTCTCTGGGGAAATGTGGGTGGGAAACACAAGATGCACCTTGTTGATTGGCACACCATTTCAAAACCCTATGAGCTGTATGGTGGTGGAACATTAAGAATCTGGAATGGTTTAGTCTGTCTCTCAGAATGAAAAGTTGTTGGATGACTCTTAATGGTGAGGGTATATGGATCCATATTATTAAATATAAATATCTAACAAACTTAAATAATAACAACAAACAATATAATTATGTATTAATATCAATATGTATTAATATTAATAATTCATATTAATATATATATATATATATATTGTTTGTTGTTATTATTTAAGTTTGTTACAACATCAATATTTTTATGTCCAAGGTTCTTCATATATCTGGAATGGATTCATCAGATCTCTTTCTTGGATCACTATGAAATTGGGATGGAAGGTTGGAGATGGCAAATGAATTAGGCTGAGTGTTGACCCTGTTGCTAGCCTGAACTCTTCCTTTGTTCTCTCGAAGGACCCTAGGGGCTATTTGATAGACTTTGGCATTTCTACCCTCAATCATGCCGTAACTTGGGGGTTGGTACAACTTCTCAGTCATACTAGTTATTAGGCGACGACCTGGACTTAGGTGGCGATTGGAAGGAGTAATTGACTGTTTATGTTAATGGACTAACACATGCTTGCATCATAATTAAGGAGATTAAGAACTCTTTGTTGTGGATGTACATCAAAGCTACATGTATGGTCACAACTAAGTTGGCTTATGAACACATTACCTCGCATGCTTACTGTTACTCCGGTTAGTGCTCTTTCACGCATCTAGACATGTGATGTCCCATTAAAATTGATTTGTTTCACCTGGATGAGTATGGAAAATCACATAAATACCTGGGATAATTTAATCAAGAGAGGTTGCGCCGGGCCCAATAGATGCTTAATCCTATGTATAAATGGTGAGGAATTTGTTAACCATCTATTCTCTGTATGCTTTTTCACTCGAGATATTATCAACAGATCACTCAGCAGGATTCTTCACTTTGTGATAAATTAGAATGATCCTTCCTTTTTGGAATTATGGAAAGCTGGTTCAAAAGAGAAAATAAATTTCTCTACTTAACTTTCTTCATTATTTGGCACTTGTGGCTCACCAAGAATATGCTAACTTTTGAAGATAAACCTCCTGATATAATATTCCTCTGTCACAACATTGTTGAACAACTGCACACTTACCCTGTAATCACCAAATACAAATCTAAGTGGAGATGCATTGGCTTGGGTCATGTTATAGCTTATCCATCTGTTTTTTTTTATGGGGGGACAACAAATCAGATTGGAGGTGCAGGCATACATATGTTGATCAGTCAAGATCATTGTTTCTGCATTAAGATGGGGTGTGGTCACAATACAAACACCATATCTGAACTCCTGGATTTATGGGTGTTGCTATATTTTGCAAAGGAACTTGGCATACCTTCTCTTCATGTATATGGGGATTCATCTGTTATTATCAACTGGGTCAAAGAGAGGGAAACTCTCTCAGCTCTTAACTTGGAAGGATGGTGTCACAATATAAAAGAATTGAAAATGTTCTTTCTCACCCTTGACTTTCTTCATGTCTACATATAATACAACGAGAGGGAAGATGGCTTATCCAAGGAAGCGCTCTCCATGGCCACTAGCCTTTTGAGTTTCACTGAATTCTATGATGGTGAAATTATTGGGAATGGTTTGCTTCAGCTCTTTTGAGCTGGCATAGATTCTCCTACCCCTTTACCATTTTGGTACTAGCCTTTGAGTATGGTTGGTTGAGTATTTTACATTTTTTTGATGTATGAGGTTGACTTTGTTTCTCCTCACAGTTTATGAGATTTGCACACTCCCATGAGTGCTTCCTTGGATATGCCACCTCTGGGCTCTTTTTGTATTCCCTTTAGACATATTTGGAGGTTAGGCTGGAGTTAGTAAGGTTTTGATTTTGTCTTGGAGGATTGGTACGAGCTAGTTTATATTATTTGATACTTACTTGAGTCGACTCACTGATTGAGTCTTTGATATAGCCATGTCTTTCTGTGGCATGCTATATCTTTGATTGCACCTTGTAACAGACTTGAGCCCCTATGGGTATGCTAAGGATTTGATACTGCTTATATTGTGATGCAACAATTACCTTTGATTCCTAATGAATACCAAGGAAAAACTATTTTCGTCTGGAAAAAGATCACAATATCCTATAACCAAAATATTTAAGTAAGACTTGTGTCTAGCAAACTCAAACTCTTACAAAATATTTAAGTAAGACTTGTGTCTAGCAAACTCAAGCTTTTACACGATGAAATATCTGTGAATTCTTTATGTAAGATCCGCACCCCTACTTTGATTATTTTACAGTGAAAATAAGTAATGCTATTTATCTTCCTAAGTTGTAAATTATATTTGTAGATTTAGGAGACTTAGGGGTTTGAATCATGACTGGGACATTAATCTATTAGAAGAAGGAGTAAATAGCTAAGAAACCATGAGGTGTGGGCACTTAAAAAAAATAGTGTTGTTGAGAGTAAAACTAATATCATACCTCTATAATCTATTTACATTAATTGACCTATAAGTAGTTAAATAGTACTCTTAACTTAAAATGATTAATATTATCATTATGTTAGGATATTGGAAAATATATATCTTGTTATTGGATGCATATAGAATGTTAGTTAAAACAAGAAGTAAGCTTAATAGAAACATAATGTAAATTGAATGAATAGTTATACGAGCTATGAAAGAAGCGAAAACTACTTAAATGTTTAAACAATTATGGTAAAGGAGACGGTTAGGGTTCTTTCCTAAGGGAGGATTCAATTATGGGGCACGAGCCATCTTTTTGAAGAAAAGGGTTTTCACATTCGTATATGATGTACGTTGTTGAGGTTAAAAGGGGCACCATATCATGGTGATTGGGGTATCTTTGGTATCGAGAGTCGAAAGGACTGCTCTGTCTCTGTCTCTGTCAATGGTTACCAAACCTATGCAAAAGAGTGGAGGGCAGATTCAGTTACGGGTGCAGCTGCAACTCAGCTGGATAGAGTTTGTCTTGGAAAGGCCTGAGTCCTCAATTATGTTACTATTGATGTGTGGAAGGATTGTTTTCCGGTCATGGAACCAACCATCATTCTGGTTTTACATCTCCTCTCTTTGGTTATGGTTAACTGCTTGCAAATTAAATACGTTATGTATAGCTTTCTCAATAAGCCATGAGGTGTAGATCAAATGGTCTTTGTGGGGTTTAGTCTTCATGAGGTTTCATATTCAAACCTCATGGTGAGAGGTTGATTATGTGAGCCAGTGGATGGGGACCGTAATATTCTCTTGCTGGAGGTGCTGTGGTAATATGCCTCGAGTAACCACTATGACAGTTCTACTTGCAGTCATCGTTCTCACATACAAACTAAGGTTGCCCCCCACCCAGGTTTACTGTTACTACTAGTGAACTTAGTGATCTACTCAAGCTTTAGCTCCATTGTGTACAAGATACCGGGTTCCTGATTGAAAAAAAAAACAACAAAAAACAAAACAACTCTCCCAATAAGCTTATTTGCAAATTTTATATGAAATGTGTTTTAGAATTTCAGAGAGGTGAAGTGATTCAGAAACGACTCCATTTCCCAGTATATATTTTGGTTTAATAAAAAAAAGAAGATATGACTTAAGTTTTAAACATTGTTCGGTTACATATGAAAGGCGGCTTCTGCCAATCCATTTTCATTGCTTTAAATATAAAATTTAAATACTGTGCGAATGGAGAAAAAGGGAATCCTTATACCAGCTCCATTATTTATATTTATATGCTTTATGCTTTCACTGCTATTTGAGTGTTGCACCCGTTAAAATGGAGAAGGAAAAACCCTCTACTCCTTTCTTTATCTATTCTCCTCTCACCATTATTTGAGTAACATATGCAAGTAGAAGTAACTAATACCGAACTGTCGACATGACAAGTTAGAATATAAGGACATGACCTTGATTTCATGTAGATTATGTATGATAATTGCACAAGGATTGCACATAAAAATATATATTGTTACGTCTAGATTGAGCATTTTGTAAAATATTGGTGTTTGAATGTAATGAGGAAGAAACTTGTTGATATGTAATATTTACATTTGTTTAAAATTACGTTGACAAAAGAGAACCAGGTCATGTGAATAACCTTTGCAAAAAGTTGTTAGAGTAATGTAGAGGTACATTTTTTCACAAGAAGCTTTGCTCAACTAAAGCGAAGGTAATGGAAATTGGTAGTGTCAACTGAAGCTTATAGAAAACGAGGTACAAACTTTGCTTAAGGTGCAAGTTAGTAATTACGATTAAGTTGTCAAAAAAAATATTACATTAATATTATACAAAGTATATTTTGTAGTGCCAAGAGTTTATTAGTATAAAAAAGGAACTTTCTACTATATTTTATATTTTGTTTTATGATATTATGATGCAAATAATTTCTAGCAATAAATTGTGCGTAAAGAATGCAAGTACGCATGGTTACAAGAAGCACCACCACATGGGAATTAATAAGATAAGCGAGGGAAAAGATGAATTACTCAATGGAAAAAGGTAACATCTAGAATCAACATGATTGCTTTATTATTATGATATATTAATAAGATGTTATCATATGATCAATCAATTGCACTTACGACATAATAGAGTTTATACAACTCGATACGTTGAGAATATAGTTGTTAGAAGCTTTGAAAATTTCTACTGAACTACTTGAGAATCACATAATTTGTGAATGGTTTGTACATGCATAGATACTAGAAGTATCAATTTATGTCAAGTTATAATGTGTTGTTTAAACATGTTAGATGTATAATGTTTTTACTTTAAAGTCTTGGAAGACTTAGATTAACATGCCTTGATGTTGAGTGGGTAAGCTCTGGAGCAACAAGATTATTGAATTACTATGTTGATAAGGAGTTGAGTCGGTGGGTTCAGGAACATCAAGAATGATTAGAATTATTAAAAGTTTGGTTTGATGTGGGGATGGTAGGCTCTAGAACATTGAGTATGCTCAATGATGACTATGATTTTTCATGCATTCAATGTTTATTTTGAAATGATATTAAATATACATTACTGACAACATCTTGAGATTATTGAAAGTAATAACCAATGGAAATGACAATACCAATAAGACCATAACTGAAGAACTAAATATGAATATATATATAGAACTTGCAAAAAGAAGACTGAACTTTGTACAACTAAACACTAATCAAATAAAGAGTTATGATACTTTTGAGTTGACCACAGGGGATGCCTTGGGATATGAGGCTCCAACTTCTAAGAATTTTTTTCTACTCTAAACAGATATTTTTAAGACAAGTATACATGATTAGCCAACTCATGGAAAGGAAAAAGAAAATTGGATATTTAAACTATGTGATTAAGCAAGAGAAATTGAATTTGGTGTTGAGCATGGCTCTGGTGCACCTAAACTATTTAGGCTCTGAAATTTTTGATAAGTTAGCATAGAGTTGCCATCTAGAACCCTTGTGAGGTGTTAGGCTATGTTGAAAGCTCTATGATATTAAATTCCTAGGAAAAGAGATACCAGTGAGAACCCAGAGGAGGTGTTAGGCTCTTAAGAATAACTTCCAAAGAGCACTCAGGTGAGGTGGTAGGTTCTATAGTGATATCTTTTATGATGTTAAGATTTTAGGATCAGATATATGCGGGATTCTATGGCTTGAGAGCTTCCAAAACATGATTAAAGGTATCGTCCTTGTATCCAAAGATAAATATATATACATTTTGAGGAGGCCTACACGTAAACTAATGCTTATGTGAGGAGATGACCCTCATGTATATATGCATGCTAGAAATATTAAAAGAATATTTCAACCAAGTAACGCTTGGAACATCAAAGATAGACAAGAGACATGTATGTGATTTTGGTATTTTATGCACCATTATATGATGACCGATGAAAGTATCGACAACACATTTATGTATTAGGTGAATCCTCAAGTGCAAAAGAGATTAAATGATTGTTGTTAAGTGCATTGGTGCACATGTTATGTTAATTTAATATAATTAATTATGTTGCGAAACAAACGGAAATGATTAAAGGTACTTGAGAGGAAGCACCACCATACCAAAGGCATGGATATAAATATTGGATATGACAAAGTTATGTTCCATAGGCTACAAATGTGTGGATTATTCTATTTTAGATCATGAATATTATGATTAACATATGTTTGTGTGGTTGTAGGAATACTATATTATTGTCACAAGTTAAAGATTCCAAAGTAAAGCTAAATTTTAAAGGGTTGTAATAAAAGATAATAAAAAGAGGTTCAAAGGAAACTAATGTTTGTATTCCTTTTTAATTTCAATAATTATATGTATAAATATGTTTTTGTATGCTGAAAATTTTGGAAGGACATGGAAATGCATGTGTAAATAACAGGTTATGGAAGACAAAAAACATTAAATACATTTTGAAGAAAAGTTAAAACGATCAAAGATAGATGAAGCTTTATAAATGCAAGGACAATTTATATTGAAGACAAATATTTGAAACTTATTAGAGGAAATTTCAACTCAAAATGGGCCTCCTAAAATGAACTAATAAAATAATAGTTAAAATAATAAAATAATATTTTTTAATTTTGGATGAAGAAAAGAAAAAAACTACTTTTTTGTTTGTATTTTTGACATATCTCCCGGTGTTTTTACTCAAATTTCGATCGGGAGAGCTCGTTGGATGCGGAACTAAATTCCGCATCCAACCAGTACCCACTCGGCATACTTTTGACGGACCCCGCTACCCNCGGACACCAACACCGAGGATGGTGTACATTTAAGGGGGGAAGGATATAACATCCCCTTTGCTACATTGATTATTTTACATCGAAAATATGAAGGTGAATGTATAATGTGCAACCTTCAGGCGAGAAGCTCAAGGTTAGTAAAAGCACTGTAAGTAATGTTATTTATCTTCACAAGTTGTAAATTATATTTGTAGACTTAGGAGGTTGAAGGGCTTGACTTGACTGAATGAATGGAGCATGAATCTACTAGGGGGAGTAAATATCTAAGAATCCATGAGCTGATGACGGATGTCATCTTAAATACTGTGGAACTTGAAGAAAGTAAAGTGTTATTGTTAGTAAAACAAATAGCATACGTCTATGATCTATTTACATTACTTCGACTACGAGCAACTAAATAGTACTCCTAGCTTAAAATGATTAATATTATCATTATGTTAGGATATTGGAAAATACATATTCGGTTACTGAATGCATATAGAATGTTAGTTGAAACAAGAAGTAAGCTTAATAGAAACATAATGTAAATTGAAAGAATAGTTATACAATCCATGAAAGAAGCAAAAACTACCTGAAATGTTTAAACAATTATGGTAAAATCCCTTAACTTGTGAAATCTATGAAAGGAGATGGTTAGGGTTCTTTCCTAAAGGAGGATTCAGTTATGGGGCACGTGCCATCTTTCTGAAGAAGAGGGTTTTCCAATTCGCATATGATGTACATTGTTGAAGTTAAAAGGGGAACTATATCATGGTGATTGGGGTATATTTGATATTGGGAGTCAAAAGGACTACTCTGTCTCTGTCGATGGTTGCCAAACCTGTGCAAAAGAGAGGAGGAAAGATTCAATTATGGGTGCAACCCAACTGGATAGAGTTTTTATTGGAAATGTCCTAGTCCTCAATTATGTTACTACTGATGTGTGGAAGGATTGTTTTTCGGTCATAGAACCAGCCTGCGGTTGATCTGGTTGTATATCTCCTTCGTTAACTGCTTGCAAATAAAATACAATATGCATAGCTTTCCCAATAATCTTGCTTGCAAGTTTCATATGAAATGTGTTTTAGAATTTCAGAGAAGTGAAGTGATTCAGAATTGAATCCATTTCCTGGGATATTATCAAGAAGATATGACTTAAGTTTTAAACATTGTTCAGTAAAATATGAAGGCAGTTTCTACCAATCCCTTTTCATTGCTTTAAATTTAATATTTAAATACTGTACGAATGGAGAAAAAGGTAAGGCTTCTACTGGCTCCATTCTTTAGATGATTTCACTGCTATTTGAGTGTTGCACCCGTTAAAATGGAGAGGGACAGACCCTACTCCTTTCTTTATCTGTTCTCACTATTATTTGAGTTTTGTACTCATTGAATTAGAGAGAGACAAACGACAAAAATTAGAACCAACCCTAAGTCTTTTATATTTTCACCAGTTGTCATATAGAGGAGTAATTATCCTAGATAAACATACAGTGTGAAACATTTTCGAACCCCCATTAATGATAAGAATTATCATGTTGACGATTGTGTATTATGTATGCCAAGTGAAAATTCAACTTGTTTTGTTTGATGGTTATATATATATATATATATATATATATATATATATATATGAAGGAGAAGCCTGATAAGTTTGCATATGTAGTCTTTTATAATATTCACCTAGACAATTATAGTGAAAAGATTCTAAATTATTTCAGATGGTAATGCCCATGTTTAAAAGAAAGCCTTGCAATAAGGGTAGATAGTAACGTGATAATGTTTCTCTAAGAAAGAGACCTTGTAGATAAAGAAAATTAAATTGCAGTGATTTTGTTGTAGAAATGTAACCCTCTTGATGGATAAAATAATAAACTGATTAATAATTTTGGTGGGCGTAGCCCATATTTGGGTAAACCACGTATATTGGCGCCTCACCTTTACAATTGTTTCACATGTGTTTTATTATCAAGTTAGTCTCTGCAAATCTGTCTTTCTATCAAAATATCCAATTCTTTATTTATACATCATGAATGGAATGAAGAGCATGTCGCCTGATGTTGTTTTGAACAGTAGAGTGTTATCATTAATGAATGATGGATAATAGACAAATACATGTGATTGTTTTTAGTAAGTTATGAAAACATTCTCTCATGAAAAACATACATATACATGGTGATGTGTAAGAATTTACTTGGAGGTTAAAGAGGTTTTCACATCCCTATTGTTTGATATTTAGATTTTAAAGGTAAGGATTATCATCTTGTAAACATAATATTAACATGGCCTTGAGTTGTTGTAGATTACTTTCAATACTTCAAACATATAAATGATGAAGCATGGGTACATATAAATTTTGAATCATGGACAAAGGATTTATGACATTATGATATTGTGATTATATGATGTTGTTTATCTTATTACTAGTTGATTAAAGTTATTCCAATTGTAGCAAAAATAGTTTAATAAGGATCATGGCTTAGTATTTAGATGGAACAATAGTATATCAATCCATGTCTATGAATATATAATTATTCTTAATTATTAATGCCAAATAAATATTGGTAGTAACAATATCAAATAGTCCAAAGATGTTTTAGGAGGATTTTTATACCTCATTTCCACAAAAATAGAAAAATGGAGATTGGGTTTGTTGCACTTTATGCCTTTCACGAATAGTAAATGTAAACACCATTCACACAAGTACTTTTGGAGAATATTTGCAGAATAAATAAGACATGCATTCAACCATAAACTATGGGTTTATATTATCACGACATAACAAAAGAACTACAACCGCAATTACATACTTGGAATTTTACTTGGATGTTTCACCTTTTACAGAGCTTCGGCTCTCAACACATTCCAAACACGATCTTGATCTCTCGAACTCTTCTCATAGTTTTTATTCTTCTCCTTTCCTTATGACTACGTTCTTGTCTCTCTCCACTACTCCGCATAATCACACTCTTCTCATTGTTTTTCATTTTTCTTCTTCTACATATACATAGACTAAAATTTATTCTCTTGGAAGCTACCAACTTTCATTAAAGACTGAAATTAATTTCTACCTAAAAACTTAGCTTCAGAAATATAGTTCGGATTCTTAAATATGGTGAGGCATGAACTCCTCAACTTGACAGACTAACTGACAACAATGTACTTGTACGGACTTTGATTGAGTCAGCCGAGATGTGATGTAGATCTACGAGTAATTAATATTTCCAATACTCCCCCTTAATTATGAGTAGATGGGGATAAATAGTTTTTTTTCACAAAATGTTTTATAGCTGGAACTTTCTCTGTGCATGACATAATTCACTGAACAAAACTTGTCATTCCTAAATAACTTCAAAGATACTAGAATGTATCCCTTGACAATGGTTTTGTAAAGATGTCTACTAGCCGATCTTCAGACCTGCAAAATTCTAGACAAATCTCTTTGTTGTTCACCAATTCTCTTATGAAATGATACCTTGTGTCGATGTGCTTGGTTTTCTTGTGGGACACATGATTCTTCGACAATGCAATGGCTGAACTGTTTTCGCAGTAAATGGTTGTTGGTTCTTGCTAGTTTTTTGATAGGTCTCTCAGTATTCTCTGCATCCAAATAGCTTGACATCCAACGCTTGTAGTTGCGACATACTCTGTTTTTGCTGAAGACAGAGTTACAATGGATTGTTTCTTAGAATCCCACGACACAACACATATACCAAAATTAAATATGTACCTAGATGTGCTTTTCATGTCATCTATGCTGCATCCATTGTCACTGTCAGTGTATCCAATGAGTTTAAAATTTTCTGAGGTTGAATACATAATTCCAAGGTACTTTGGGGCACTTACATACCTCAAAATTCTCTTACCTACTTGCTAATGAGAGTCTTTTGGTGACTCCATGAATGTTGAGACCATAATTACTCCATTCATGATGTCTAGTCTTGTCACAGTTAAATACATAAGGATACCAACCAACATTTTAAACATCGTGGGATCTATAGTTGATCCATCATCATCCTTGCTCAATTTTAAACATCGTGGGATCTATAGTTGATCCATCATCATCCTTGCTCAATTTTAAACATGTTATTACTAGTGCTGGGGCTTTCTCATTGACTTTGGTGTACATTGTGGGTTCACTTTCACTTCTGTGAAATCCATTCTGGGTGAGACAGGAATCAATGTGAATGTACCAAGCTCTAGGGGCTTGATTCAAACCATAGAGTGCCTTTTTCAACCTGTATACTTTGTACTCTTGTCTTGGAACTTCATAGCCTCGTGGTTGTTCCACATACAATTCCTCTTCCAGATACCCATTTGAAAATGTCGATTTAACATCCATTCGATAAATCTGCCGTTTGTTTTATGCAACAATGGCCATAACTGTTCTGACTATGTCCATGCGTGCGATAGGTGCAAAGGTTTCATTAAAGTCTATGTTGGGCCACTGTGTGAACCCTCTTGCGACCATTCTTGCCTTATATTTCTACACATTCCTATTAACATCTTGCTTGGTCTTGTAAATACATTTGACACTAATTACATCCTTATCTTTCGGCACATCTACCATATCCCATGTTTGGTTCTTATCAATGCATTCTATTTCTTCATCCATGGCTTGTTCCCATACTTCTTCTTCGACAACTTACTCAAATGTTAGGTGATCATCTATCTGAGAAAAAATTGCAAAAAAAGAGAATGAATTTGGTGTACCAGTTTCATATATCTCATAGAGACTTCTTGTCTTTATTGGATCTGTCGATGTTGACCTCGTTGAACTGCTTGATGGAGTCTATAGACTTCTTGATGTGCTTGTCGACGTAGCTTGGGCTGCGACTTATGTCGATGTTCCTTGTGCTGAAACATGTCACGGTGTCCCAGGAGTCGGCAATGCTACAACATTTTGACTTACATGTGGTGTTTGAACCACTTCCTTCGTCAGGTCATCATGCTTGAAAATCGACACAATCTTGACATTCTTCTTGATGGTTCCATCCCATGATTCATTCTTGACAAGTTCAACATCGCGACTGATGATTACTTTCCTTGCGACAAGATCATACAACTTATATGCTTTTGTGTCTTCAAAGTAGCCAAAAAAATACATTTTCTGTTCCTTATTGTCTAGTTTCTTTCTCAGTTGATCTGCAACATGTGCATATGCGACACAACAAAAAACGTTTAAATGAGAAACACTATGATTCATACATGTCCATGCTTCTTGAGGGACTTTGTTATTCATGCTCTTTGTCGAACACCGGTTCATAATATATACAGAAGTTGCACCTGCTTCATCCTAATATTCACTTGACAAATGCTTGGTTGTCATCATGCTCCGTGCCATCTCCATAATAATTTTGTTCTCTCTCTCCATGACACCGTTTTGCTAAGGTGTATACCACATAGTGAATTGCTTGTGTATGCCATGGGTCTTGCAAAAATTTAGGAATTCATTTCAGACATATTCACCGCTTTTGTCCATCTTGGGGATTTTGATGTTGTATCCACTTTGCTTATAAATGAATGCCTTGAACTACTGAAAACATCTAAATGCATCAGGTTTATGTTTTAGAAAATATACCCATGTTTTTCTCATGAAATCATCAATAAAAGTAAGAAAATAATTTCAACCTCCCATGGATGGTGTCTGTATTGGGACAAAAATATCAGAGTGCACAATCTCAAGTGGTGTGCATGCTCTGTATGAATTTATGAATGGAAAATTCTCTCCATGCTGCTTGTTAAAATGCATCCTTCACAAACTCTCTCTGGTTTGTCGATCAATGGAAATCCTTTCACCATATTTTTCATGTGTAGTGGATTCATCCCACCAAAATTCAGATGTCCAAATCTGAAATGCCACAACCATGACTCATCTTGAACCTTTGATTGAAATGTTGTTTGAATTGCAATGCTATCCTTTTCTTCCTTGTCGTAGTGCTTGTTTTCTTCTTTGCTTTCTGCCTTGAATGCAAAACCTTTGTTTGCCTTTCCTTTCATGTCTGGCATTATCCTTAAAGGAAACAAGTGATTGCTTGTCATTGGTAATTTTGCTATCACTTGGTTTCTTGGACACAAGTATTTAATCACATCATGATTGTGATCCATGTAGAATATACAAAATTTTTGCATTAACTGTCCAATGCTCAACAAATTATGTTTTAGACCTTCGATAAAATAAACATTAGGCATAATCTTTCGCTCCCCCCGTTTGGTTAGAATACCAACAATACCTTTCCCCAAAACAATGACTTAGACATTATTCCCAAGTGTGACATCAGTTTGAACTAATTTATCTAGACTAGAAAACAAATTTAAATTACCAGTCACATGATTGCTACAACATGAATCTAAATACCAAATGTCACATGGGTTTTATTGAACCACGTTGCATTCAACTGGGGATGAGCATGCCAACAACATTGTGCTAGTCGAAGTGCTGGTATTTCTCTACTGGTTATGACCTTGCTTTTCTTGGTCATACAAATTCTTTCTACATTGATATGCATAATGCTCAAATCTCTTACAGTAATGACATTGTGTTTTTGACTTATCAAACCTGTGACCACTTGGCTGACTGTGGTTCTGATTCTATCCTCTACTAGCGACATTTGCAGGACTGTTGTTGTGTTCTTCCTTGGAAAAAATTCTTCCTCTGCCTATAGAATTATATCTCCCCTTACCTCTTCCACGAATTATGGATGATTGTGCTGCAAACAAACCTTCTAATGATGTGTTTGATTTATTGATTCTATGTTTGACACTGCGACAAGACTTAACTTTCACTTTTGGTCGACACACTTTTTACAGAATTTTAACTCTACACACTTTTACCTCGACATACACCCACTTGATTACGACGAGCTTTTACTGCGACACACTTTTGGTTGCGACCAACTCCCACTTCGACATGACCACTTTTAATAGAACTTTATAAAAAGATATTTCTTGTCTATTAACTTATAATATAAAAAAACACTTTTCACCAACCCGTAACTTGGGATAAATCTTGACACAAATATATTGCGACAATCTCACAATATCTTATAACCAAAATATTTAAGTAAGACTTGTGTCGAGCACTTTGCAGTTAAAACTCAAACTTTTACACGGTGAAACATTTGTGTATTCTTTATGTCTTTCACAAACAACAAATGTAAACAACATCCACACAAGTAATTTTGGAGAATGTGTATGGTATAAATAAGACATGCATTCAACCATAAACTATGTGTTTATATTATCGCGACATAACAAAAGAACTACAACCACAATTACATACTTGAAATTTTGCTTGGATGTTTCACGTTTTATAGAGCTTCGGCTCTCAACACATTCCAAACACAAGCTTGAGCACTCGAAATCTTCTCATAGTTTTTCTTCTTCTCCTTTCCTTCTTACTCTGTTCTTGTCTCTCTCCACTACTCCGTACACTCGCACTCTTGTCACTGTTTTTCATTTTTCTTCTTCTACATATACAAAGACTAAAATTGCTTCTCTTGGAAGATACCAACTATGTAATACACTGAATTAAAATAAATTATTATTATGTTTGAATATTTTATTTTTGAATATTTTTGACAAGAAAGTAAAAAATAGATGTAATGGATTATTCTTATTTATTAATTAAAAATAATGGAGGGAATCAGAACTGAAATAGCTGTTGAAAGAGTGTTTGCTGACACACAAGGAGAAAATAAAAGTGACTAAAGATGCCGGGTGAGACCTCAATATGCAGGAGGCATCCTCCCCAAAATCAGGTCACAACTCCTTGTGGAGTGCTAAAGAGCAGGATGCATCCTCCCCAAAATTAGGTCGCAACTCCTTATGGAGTGCTAAAGAGCAGGAGGCTCATAAATGACCAAGTCTTAGACAAAATACTATATAATAATATGTCCATTTAACAAGCAGTGGACGAGGAACTAATATGCTAATGCAAGAGATGGTGCATTGAGTTGATTTTCCCTTGTGGTTCAACAAACATGCTCGAGGGTTCTGGAGAAAGTGAGACTTGGCTGCTCTAGTAGTTGGTTGGGAGCAACGACTATTTCAATTTTTTTTTCCCGACAGTGATGTCAGGTTCCCTATTCTACTTCTTATCTATGCTAGAATTGTTTAAAGTTATTTATGAATCATATTTATTCTTTCTACAGTAATGGTATTATGTATCTATTCTTATTATGTTTTCTATTGTATGTTATCATATGAAATAAACTTATCTTCAGTAGCATGCGTAGATTCTTGACCGTAAGATTTTATAACAAACCTCTGTTAGGGCATGGGGATGCCCGAATCATAGATTTGTGTAGTAGGGGTTGTAATGTTAGCGTGATTAGAATTTCTAAACGACAAGCTATAATAGATCTGGATAACTGTTTTAATTCATGTTGCATATGTACTATTTTAGCATTTTAAATATATCAATTTTCAACTAACCATTTCTTTAGAAGTTAAAGGTTTCCTACATGGATAGTTAACATAACAAAAGTGTAGAGAAAATGCTCACTTAAACCAAATCAATAAAACTGAAAGGTTTCCAATCACACAACTGGTAAATAGAGAAGACTATTAAACTATTGCTTATGAATTTATTGAATGAACAGAGTAGAGCTGAGAGGATTTTAACATCCAAGCTATAAACGATAAAACTGGAAGATATTTCATCTCAAAACCCCAAGTCCTTCAAACACAGATCGAGATTTGATAGGATCAAAGTAACAATTATAAATACAATAAAAACCACAATATCCAGATCCAATTACTAAATCAACTAATTATCAGTTACACAACTGAAGTCGAGTCTATTATAATTAAATCTTTTAGATATGTTATTAACTATTACAATAGCTCATGAATCTAGCTCAGGATTGCACAATTAGATCTAACAGGAGACCAATCAAGTAAAATTGAATATAGCCTCTTAATACGAGCATCAAACCCTGAGGATTAAATTTTAATTGAAAAACAAAATTAACTCTTTACCGATTCGAAATCGAGTTCACAGATCCTTCATAAACAACGAAACCATCCAAACATCTATTCGTGGCAGTAAGACCATTGTACAATGGAAACCATTGTCTAAACAAATTTACGACAAGTATTATCATTAATAACAAATAAAATGTCAACTATAAGCTGGTATAGACCCATAGGGGGTCGTTTAAAATTAATTAAATATCAAAATAAACGTATAGGGTTCAAAACCGGGATGGATGTAAGTCCATCAAAGATGGCATCCACATATTCCTAAAATCATAACATATAAAAATAGGATTTACAACAACGCTGAAACTAGAGTAGTTGTAAGTCCATCAAAGATGGCATCCACAGTCCTTTCAAAACACACACATACAAAAAGGAACTACGAGAACGATGGAACATAGAGGCCGCGAAGCCCTCTTTCCTGTAGGATGAAGACCCTTAAGGGTTTAACAAAAATGACAGTCCAACTTATCTAGCAATGTGGTGAAATTTTGGTTCCTACACAACCCACGAACCTAGCAACCTATTTAATCAAATAAACCTTACATCATGGATATTGACGAGCCATTGACGCATACTGGAAAACATCCATGCCATGAGTCACATGCAAAACCAAACAATAAGTAGGGTCAGATGCCAACTAAGCAAGAATTGGTTTCCATAATGTTGAACATAATAATTTTTTTTATACTCACCTTTGGGTTGGAAGTAATAGGCTTGGGAGGAGGTGACCCTGTCACCACGCTCACTGACTTTCCCATAGCCTGAAACCACCTGTGATACAGTTAGAACCTTAACAATTTTATTTAAAATTTGTAAATGCTAATGACTAAGGTTAAACGCTTACCTTTTTCGAATGTAGAGAGGGACCGGGGTGGTATCCTCTTGGACGCCATTAGCCCTCCTCTACCTGAATATTAAAACCCAAACCCAAGTTAGTTATTTGCTTTCCCAAGATTCTGAAAATGAATGTAAAAACTATTACAAAAATCAACTGATTTCGCTTGTATTACCTCGTTAAATGCATTTGAAAGACCATTTAACGCTGGTCTGGGTTCGGTTCGCAGTAAACCAACAACGTCGAGACTTATTGGAGGCCATTAACACCAAGACCTCCAACCCACCTCAGAAGCGAACAAACAAACACCATTAATGACTGGGTAATAGTTTTAGCAACTACACAACGTGACCATGGAAGGCAGAGCCGTCTTCCCCAAACTTTACAGACCAAAACAACAACAAAGTGAAACATTCAGACAGGAAAAAACATATTAAACCCTATCAAAAACCTTGTCAGCATGTAAGACAGATGGAGGGTCAAGATTTAATCTCAGATATGCCATTAACTTCCTGGATACGCTGTCAACTTGCAGCTAGGGAAAAATTTAATAACAAATTCAACTTCATTACCGACCATCATAACCCTTGTACCTCCCCTTTATCGCATGGTTAAAACCATATATTATAATGTCCTGAAGTTTGTTATGCCATGATGTAATATCACGAGTAGGGTATAAGCATTATAACTCAAAGTCTTAACATTCCTAAAACTCGTTAAACCCCTTTCTATATGATTTACATTGGTTTATACATGGTGTCTCTTGCCAGGACTATGGTCCACAACATAGTTTAACACATCCATATTTCATATCAATATTCTTCATGCCATGGTAAATGAGATAAGGACTATGGTGCTTAACACCATAGTCCCCCAACTCTCATCTTCATAAAACTATGTCGCTAGTATCGTAGAGTTAGGGCGTGACGGCTAGGGTAGAGACCTAGCCTTAGGGCTAAGCAACCCTTAGCAAACCATATAGTAAGATAATTATAAAAATCTTTAAGAACATCACTTGCAGGTGTGGCGCTAAGGTCGTCATTAACCCGATGTAACCACCGCATAAATTATAACCTGTCCAATTCCGTAAGATTTCAGATATAAGATATTACACAAATAAATGACAATGTATTCATGCTGCGATCAATATTACATGCTGCATTATTCACTCGGTAAAAGAGTATTTAGATATATATATGTTGATTTTTTTTGGGGGAAATTATAGGTTTGTGACAAACTATCATTAAAGATTGAAATTAATTTCTACATAAAAACGTAATTTCATAAATACAGCTCGGTTTCTTAAATATGGTGAGGCGTGAACTCCTCAACCTGACAGAATGACTGACAACAGTGTACTTCTACGGACTCAGAGTCGGCCGAGGTGTGATGTAGATCTGTGAGTAATTAATATTTCCAACAATTCGTATGATAGATTAAGCATGCTTAACGTTCCAACCACCACATGTATGTAATGTTCCAACCACAATTGCCAAATGGGGTGAACGGGTAAATTGAAGAGCATGGAGTGGGTAAATTGAGAAGGGGATGGTGGGTAAATTGAAGGGATAGAGACCAATGTTTCAGCCACCACTTCCAAACGCTTCCAGGTATGCTAGATTAATTAGTCAATCTAGATTAATTCAAAGTAAGACATAATTTGTAGCTAATAACTTTTAAGGTATTTATGGCATTGATTCTCTGCCATCTATTTCATGGTTGAAGACCATGAATATTTCATTTGATGAAACCTCCACCATAAATTGCATAATTGGGATTAAAAGGTGGCAACCCCATCCATCCCTATTGAAATTGAGAGGCCTATCGAAGCATATGACTAAAACTTTAGAGCTACAATACCAACATATATCCTCTTAATTCAAATGCAACAAAACTATTGATTTCATTATTTACCTTGGTTTATTATTATATACATTTGCTTTTGCAAAATAGTGTTATTTTTATTTTTTTATATTTAAATGAAACAAAGCTATTGATTTTATTATTTATTTTTGGTTATTATTATATATATTTGTTTTGGGAAAATAGTCTATATTATTATTATTATTATTTTTTATAAAAAAATCTATATATTTAATATTTTCAAAAAAATCAAAATATACTATTATAAGTTTAAAAATAATAAAAAACTATTTATTCTTTTTACATACAAACGAGTTACAATTCTAAACTATCTTCTAATAATTTTAAAATAACAAAAAAAATTATAATATTAAATTAGAAATAATATAACACTCTTTAGGCTTCTAAGATCTGATAATATATGTATTGTCTTTCCAAGCTAATAAAAAGACTTTTGTGTGTGTGAAGAAATGCCTAATTTTTCAGTTTTTAACTTGGAACTAGAGCTGGTATAACCCTCCGTCTCACTAGACGGAATGTGATCATTCCAATCCCCCATTATCATCTTATGTAAATATGTATGATTAGGTTAGAATGTGTGGATAGTTGTTTAGGTAAGAGTAGATTCTTGTTTTAGAGTAAGTTACTGATATTTTAGTAAATCCTTTTATGGGATTGAAGTTGCTGCTCTCTCCTTTGTTCTTACACAGATCCCCATTTGTCTTTATATTGGAGCAGCAAACTGCTCCAATATGTAGAAGAATTATGTTGATTGAGACTTTTATTGAAAGCATGATCCCCAAATCTACTTCTCTTCTTGTGTCTAATCTGCTAGAGAGTAGACTGGTCAGGGGACTGATTGATCCATCACCTTTCATAAACAATTAAGATTTCTGAAATTGCAATATTGTTTAAACAACAATTTCTAAAAACAATTTTGATCTAATTTTATAAAAAATTAGTCAAAAAAACTATGCGCTTTTTGTTTTCTTTTATACTATACTAGTTGATCGGTTGCATCTTCATAAAAAGAGTAGGATAAACCACAACTAAAATGCCTTTTAGAGGGAATTTGTGATATTCTAAGTTTAAGGAGAAAATGTGGTGTGAAAAAAATTTGGAGGCCAAAAGAAAGTTAAGATATTACAAGGAGATCATCATCCCTACTCTAGAAGGTCAAAAGTATCTCTCTGTTTTAACTAGCTCAAAGGAAAAAATAAATATAGCCAAGATAAGAACAAACTCTCATGAGCTACAAAGTGAACCAGGTAGTTGGGAAGTTCCTAAAACACCATGGGTGGAAAGGATCTACCACCTCTGTGAGAATATGAACATTGAGGATGAAAATCACTTCCTTTTAGAGTGCCCTGCGTACACCCACATTATATCAGAGTTTCATAATCTTTGTTGCAGTCCTGACCTTCCTAGCCTTTTAACTTGTCAAAATTATAGTGAACTGGGGAAGCTTCTGTCCAAGCTCTTTGAGCATATAAATACAATTTTATTGTAATTTTAGCAATCTTAATTGTCTGTTCTACACTAAATAACCGATTTTAAGGCTACCCAAAATTGTTATCTAAACACTCCAAATTACAATTTCAATGAAAATTGATCTACCAGATTCCGACAAGTGGGGGGCGTTTTGGTTAGCCATTATACTGCTCCCTCGTGAGATTTCCGATATGGGTACAATATATGTACTTGGGAGAGGCGTTGGCGAATTATAAATGTTGTGCAAGAAGATTTGATGTATATGATATGCAAAACCCACCCTTATTGTGCAGATTCAAAAGGCGTTGTGAACCTTCTTAATTTTAGCATATGGCCATCACCATGGCCAGATCCAATATGGCTATCACTGTGGCATATGGGTACAATATATGTACTTGGGAGAGGCATGCGATTGCATAGGTTTTCTACCCTTGGTATATGAGAACACATGCACCATCATGATTACCTCTAGGGAATTCTGCTTGCGAGATGGAATAAAATTCATGAATGTAGTCTCCAGACAATCCTTTCAATTTAATGGAGTTCCCATCGTAATCACTCCAACAAGATATGAATGGTAAGAGACACCCAGGAAGATTAATGAGGAAAATGCATTACACAATCCCCATGATGAACCCGCTTGTCCGACTAGATGAGCAAACTAGGAGGGCATGTGCCTCTCCATGCTACTACCTTTGCTCATGAATTCAAACCCATTTTGACAATGTTCTGGCATGATATTATTTCCCAATGTAACAAGCCCCCTTCTTAAATCAAATCTCAACATCACTTTGCTAAGAAACAATTTCATGGTCACAATTGTTATTTAAGAATTGATAGATCCTTTTGGTCTATATGAAGCTAAATTTTCCAACTTGTTTGCCTCTACATCGTTTCTTTTGAGGACATGGTAGAATTCCACTTCCTTCAACGCTTCTAGCTTCTTCCATATTCTTTGCTAAAATTTGGCCGGTTTTATGTTGTTGAGTGGTATTCTAGAGATCATGGAGTTTATTATAATTCTTGAGTCACCATTAATTCCCATCTTGCTAAAAAAATTGTCCCTTAAAGAAAATCCAAAAGTTCTACTAGATTATTTGTTTCCTGTCTTAGACTCTAGAAGAAGGTTTCCTTCGTATTTCCTCTAGGCTCAAAGAGGATCCCCCTCGCATCTGCCTCCCTAGGGCTTCCTTTTGCAACTCCCTTGAAAAATAAAATGTGATAATTTTGTTGTTCTTTCCACTTCTTGACTTCTCCATTAGTTAGTCTTAACTCCCATTTATGGATGGATTTGATGAGAGGAATTAGAATACCTCTCTCCTTAAGGTGAAGAGAGTGTAACAAATTATGTTCTTAAAGAAGCATCTTCCCGACAGTGATCTCAGGTTCCCTATTCTACTTCTTATCTATGCTAGAATTGTTTAAAGTTATTTAAGAATCATATTTATTCTTTCTACAGTAATGGTATTATGTATATGTTCTTATTATGTTTTCTATTGTATGTTATCATATGAAATAAATTGATCTTAAGTAGCATGCATAGATTCTTGACCTTAAGATTTTATAACAAACCTCTGTTTGGGAATCCATACCCGAATCAGATATTTGTGTAGTAAGGGTTGTAATGTTAGCGTGATTATAATTTCTAAATGACAAGCTATCATAGATCTGGATAAATGTTTTAATTCATGTTGCATACGTACAATTTTAACATTTTAAATATATCAATTTTCAACTAACCATTTTTAGAAGTTAAAGGTTTCCTACATGGATAGTTAACATAACAAAAGTGTAGAGAAAATGCTCACTTAAACCAAATCAATAAAACAGAAAGGTTTCCAATCACACAACCGGTAAATAGAGAAGACTATTAAACTATTGCTTATGAATTTCTTGAATGAACAGAGTAGAGCTGAGAGGCTTTTAACATCCAAGCTATAAACGATAAAATTGGAAGATATCTTATCTCAAAACCCCAAGTCCTTCAAACACAGATCGAGTTTTGCTAAGATCAAAGTAACATTTATAAATACAATAAAAACCATAATATCCAGATCCAATTACTAAATCAACTAATTATCAGTTACACGACTGAAGTCGAGTCTATTATAATTAAATCTTTTAGATATGTTATTAACTATTACAATAGCTCACGAATCTAGCTCAGAATTGCACAATCAGATCTAGCAGGAGACCAATCAAGTAAAATTGAATATAGCTTCTTAATACGGGTATCAAACCCCTGAGGCTTAACTTTTAATTCAAAAACAAAATTAACTCTTTACCGATTCGAAATCGAGTTCACAGATCCTTCATAAACAACGAAACCATCCAAACATCTATTCGTGGCAATAAGAACATTGTACAATGGAAACCATTGTATAAACAAAATTACAACATGTATTATCATTAATAACAAATAAACTCTCAACTATAAGCTAGTATAGCCCCATAGGGGGTCGTTTAAAATTAATTAAATATCAAAATAAACGTATAGGGTTCAAAATCGGGGTGGATGTAAGTCCATCAAAGATGGCATCCACAATTTCGTAAAATAATAACATCGAAAAACATGATTTACAACAACGTTGAAACCAGAGTAGTTGTAAGTCCATCAAAGATGGCATCCACAGTCCTTTCAAAACACACAGATACAAAAAGGAACTACGAGAATTATGGAACATAGATGCCGCGAAGCCCTCTTTCCTGTAGGATGAAGACCCGTAAGGGTTTAACAAAAATTACAGTCCAACTTATCTTGCAATGTGGTGAAAGTATGGTTCCTACACAACCCACGAACCTAGCCACCTATTTAATAAAATAACCCTTACCTCATGGATATTGACGGACCATTGATGCATACCGGGAAACATCCACGCCATGAGTCACATGACAAACCATAAAACTAAGTAGGGTCAGATGCTAACTAAGCAAGAATTGGTTTCCATAATGTTGAACATAATACATTTTTTTTATACTCACCTTTGGGTTGGAAGTAATAGGCCTGGGAGGAGGTGACCCTGTCACCACCCTCACTGAGTTTTCCATAACCTGCAACCACCTCTGATACAGTTAGAACCTTAACAATTTTATTTAAAAACTGTAAATGCTAATGACTAAGCTTAAACATGTTGATGCAATTGTAACTTTGGAATGTATTCACTTGTATATCTTATGTATTGTACCTCGATGTTTATTCCGGGAAGTGTTTGTAATGTAATTGAGTCATGTCATGCCCCGATGTTTCGATCGTGAGTTTCTATAATGTAAACAAGTCATGTCAAGTCATTGTGGGTAACCCTCCTATTAATCAAGGGTTAAAGTCCCCGAAGTTGTAGGGCCCTAGGGTTATTAGACTCTCCTAGTGAAGTCGGCCCCAGTGAGTTATTGTCAAGTCAGGAATTAGTATAAATAGAGAGTGAGCCTCTCTACTTATCACACACTCACTCACACTCAGTTGTAGTGCATAAATGAGAGAGAAGAAGTTGCTAGGACAAGAGAGAGAGAGAGAGAGACTACTGCTGTCGAGAGATCATCTTACTGTTTTGGGGTTTTACTTTTGGTGCTGTTTCTATCTCTGAGGAAGTTGTGGGCTTTTCTCCTTTATGGTTTCCCCAAGGAAAAACATTATGCTCATTGTCTCTTATGTTTGATTGCTGTGCTTGTTATTCTCTCAGTTAAATATCCTAATATAATGCTAGCTTGAATGATAAAAAATCCAACATGGTATCAGAGCTAACCTGAGAAGAAGACACTGTGCAACTGCGGAAACTAGGGATTCCTACTTTTTGGATCTCTCTCCACATATTTTCAGAAAAAGAAGGTTGGGCTGACTCTCCTCTCTAGGGCACATCTTTCTGTCGAAGCAGAATCTGATTTTGAGCATTTTCAGTTTTTGACCCGACACTACTGGCGAAAATTAGGGCTTTCCGCAGAAGTGGAATTTTTGAGTGAGCCCTGGCCTGGATTGATCTCCTCCTCAAAATTGAAGTTTAGAGATCAAGATCAAAGTTTTTGGTTGGAAAAAACTCCGGGAAAGTCAAACCCTAACCTGCTCCTGAACCAACACTACTAAAATTTAGCTCTAGATCCAGATCTAACATCTTGACCAGGTAAGATCTAAATCTTTTGTATTTCCATTTGAGGTTCTCAGTTAAGATGTCTCATCATACCAATCTTGATGAAAAGCTTGAGGGAGCTGATAAATTCCGAGCCTGGAAGTATAGGATCTCCCTAGTCCTGGAAGAAAATGAGTTGGACTCCTACATCAATGAGGAGGTTCTAGTTCTAGAGGAAGATGAGGCTAAAGCCTTACACAAGAAGAAATTGGTCATGGCTAAGAGGATTATTGCTGATTCAATCAAGGATCACCTCATACCACAGGTGTCCTCCCTCAATACACCTAAAGCTATGTTTGATGCCATGACCAAATTGTTTGAAGGGAAGAACATAAACTGGAAGATGACTTTGAGGAACCAATTGAAGAATGTAAAGATCCAGAATGAGGAGACCATACAATCACACTTTACAAGGGTCTCCCAAATCAAAGAACAAATTGAAGCAATGGATGAAGAAGTGGAGAATGAAAAAATTGTGATGACAACCTTGAATGGTCTCCCTAGATCATGGGATTCTTTCATCCAAGGAAACTGTGCTAGAAAGAATCCAATCAAGTTCAGTAGACCGAGGGAAGAATGCTCACAAGAAGAAGATTGAATAGTAGCTCAAGAATAAAAGATGGGAAATGAAAATCAATCCCTCATAGTACACTCCAAGTAAGGCATAAGGGAAAATCATCATCACCAAGGTAAGCATTCTCATCAGAAAGATAATTTTGTAAGAACAAAGAAGGATCTATCCAAACTCAGATGCTATACATGTGATGAAAGAGGACACTTTGCTAGAAATTGTCCCATGAATAAGAATGGATCTAAGAAGAAGATGAACTCCAAAAGAAGACATCATGCTCACACTGCTGAAGATGATGATCCTCTCAGAAAGAGAGTAAAACAAGAAAGTGAAGACCCTTCAAGTGATGAAGAATATGTTATGATCTCTGCTCTCACGGGAACTATCACACATGTAAGCAAAGATTGGCTTATTGATAGTGGGGTTTCCAAGCACATGACAGGATTCAAGGAATCCTTTGAGAAACTATCCGAACATAATTTACCCCATAAGGTGAAACTTGGGGATGACTACCAATATCCCATAAAAGGTAGTGGTGAATCCTCCTACAAGCTAGACTCTGGAAAGTCTATGAAAATGAAGGATGTCTTGTTTGTACCAGGACTAAAGAAGAATCTTCTCTCCATATCGGCATTGGATGAAAAGGCATGAGGGTTTTATTTGTATATGGCCAAGTCCTCATGTGTCCAAGAGGAAAGACTATTGACGATGCAATAGTAATTGGAGAACAAGAAGGAGGATTATACAAATTGAAGGGACAACAAGAACAAGCTTTGGTTCATGACTCAGTGAACTTTGGCATATAAGGCTTGCACATGTACACTACAGAGCACTACCCCTTGCAAGAAAAGTTGTTGAAGGACTTCCAGAAATGCAGTCAAAACATGAAGGAGTTTGCAAAGGATGTGCGAAAGGAAAGAACACAAAGAAGACATTTCCAAGTAGCGAAAGAAAAGCAAAAGTAATATTGGAAATCATTCACTCTGATGTATGTGGTCCAATGTCATCCAGTTCTTTAAGCAGGTATGTATACTATGTTTCTTTTATTGATGATTTTTCTAGGAAGACATGGATAAAATTTATGAAGAACAAAGATGAAGTTTTCAGCAAGTTCAAGGAATTCAAAGCCTTGATCAAGAACCACACAGAAAAGAAGATCAAAAAATTTCAATCAGATAATGGCGGAGAATTCACATCAAATTAATTCAAATAGTTATGCAAAGATTCAGGGATTAAGAGGGAGTTATCCACTCCATATAATCCACAACAGAATGGGGTTGCAGAAAGGAAGAATAGAATGATAATGGAAGCTGGAAGAGCAATGCTTCATGATCAAGATCTTCCCATGCATCTATGGGCAGAAGCTTCCAGAATAGCAGTGTATGTATAGAACCGTACTCGACACAGAGTACTCGAGAACAAGACACCTGAAGAAGTATTTTTCGACAAGAAACCAGAATTTAGCCATCTCAGAATATTTGGTTGTCTAGTGTACATACACATTCCGAAAGAAAAGAGGCAAAGTTAGATCCTTTAGGAAAGAAGGGTATATTTGTGGGATACTCTGAAAGCTCGAAGGCTTACAGAATATACTTCCCAGGATTCAAGAAGATCGACATCAGCAAGGACGTAACATTTGACAAAGACTCAGCTTACAACAAATCCAGAAAGAGACCTGCTAAAGATCCTGAAGAAACAGAAGCACCCAGAATTCATGACACAACCATGAACAAAGAAATTCAAGAAGAAGATCGAGAATTAGAAGAACCTCAAGAACATGTAGATCCACCTCAGGAGAAGAATCCTCACAAGAGGAAACCTGCTTGGGTACGAGAAGCTATCCAAGGTGCAGAAAGATATGGGGCTCCAGAAGAGAATCACAGAGAAAGAAAGAGGACCAGGTCCTACTTCGAGTATGTAGCTTTATTATGTGACTTCATCGATAAAGAACCTTCCAACTATGAAGTAGCGGTAGAAAGGAAATAATGGAAGGATGCTATGATCGAAGAGTATCAATTGATCATGAAGAATGATGTTTGGGATGTTGTCCCAAGACCAGAAGGGAAGTCCGTTGTAGCTTCCAAAGGGATCTACAAGATCAAGCATGCTGCAGATGGCAACATAGAAAAATATAAAGCAAAATTTGTGGCTCATGGCTTATCACAGAAAGAAGGAATAGATTATGAAGAAACTTTTGCACCTGTAGCCAGATACACTTCCATCAGATCAGTACTTTCTCTAGCTGTAGTGATGAAATGGAAGATACACCAGATGGATGTCAAGGTTGCCTTCTTGAATGGTGTAGTCCAAGAGGAAGTGTATGTAGTACAACCACTCGGTTTTGAGACACATAGAAGGGAGTCTCATGTGTGTAGATTGAAGAAAGCCCTGTACGGTTTGAAATAGGAACCCAGGACATGGTACAACAGAATTGATGGCTTTCTATCCAGTTTAGGATTTACCAAAAGTAAAGCAGATTCCAACCTTTACTACAAGGTTGAGGATGGTAACCCAGTGATACTCCTATTGTATGTAGATGATCTGTTTGTAACAGGTATGGATGGGTTGATTGCTGATACGAAGAGGAAGCTTGTTGCTGAGTTTGAAATGAAGGACTTGGGTATGATGCACTATTTTCTAGGCATGGAGGTGTGGCAGAATGCGGATGGAATCTTCCTCGGACAAGGGAAGTATGCAGTAGAGATCCTGAAGAGGTTGAAAAGCATTGTCATGTCATGGCTTAAAAACTTAAAATCAAAATCCACTTAAAAACTTAATTAACCAAGAAGAGGTTGAATAGCATTGTCATGGCTTAGATTTGAGTACTAATATGAAAGAAAAAGTTTACATCATCCAGGCCATAAAGGAACTGCCACTAAAACCTTTTGTCATGGCTACAATATCCCTTAAGTACTTGCACATAATACCCTTTAGGGTTTTCATTACAAAAACAAAACAACACGTAGCACAACCTAACAAGTAAAACTCAGGCTGAGTCCATTTTAGTAGCAAGTATTCTCATCTTTCAACCACCATAATACCAATGCAGGAGAAGACCCTCAGTTCAACCGGGGCTTACCTGAGGGTTACGTGCCATGAAAGGAGAGGTGTGCTTGCAGTAAATCCCAATTTTTGGGAGAGGAACCTATGCAGAGAAACCATAATTTAGTACATATTTAAAATGTATTTATGACTTAATATAACTGTAAGTAAAAATCTTACCGGCGATTACCTGATATATCGTTTGGAGTAATCGTGGTCACAAGCAGCTGGAGAAGCTTGATGGCATATGGAAGAATAATGCCCCAGACAAGTCTAATGCACTGGTTGCAACTAAAACCCTGAGTCACAAATCCGAAGGAAAACAAGCAACACTCCAACCATAACGAAGAGCACTCTTTTACAAGCTTTGTCCATTGTTTTTCAGTCATAAAGCACATAAAAACTAGTCACTCACCTCACACAAGGCCTAGCTCACAAAGGATATGGAAAAATAAGAAGTCAACTTAGAGTAACGACGACCATGAGCTCACAGCTTGGCCACACCAGACAAGAAACCCTCGCACTCTTGCAAATGAAGTTTAGGGTAAAAAAAACAAAGTCAACTTAAAGATTGGGTTGATCCTCCGCGTGTCCTTCTAGATTTTTCATCGACGTGGGTAACTTCTCTATAGTCCTATATGCAGTTTTATAATCTATATTAAGATTATTACAAATCAAACATTAATCATTGAGATAATATGATATGTTGATTTCTAATATTGTATTGTACTTTGATCATTTCGATGCCAAATCTATCAATCATAGTATTAAGAAAAGTTTATTCTTTTAGGGTTTTGTTGTAAGTCACGATAGGGTAATGTCTTTTTCTAACCTTGTTTATCAAACATAGGTAAAGGACAAGTTTTAACCATAAATTACTTTAAGAAGGAGATCTAATGACTCCTTGAGGTAACCTTTTTATTGTTAAGAGCTAGAAGGTAAAATGTTAACTAGAACTTAAGCTATAACAAGATCTCCTATATTATTGTAAACCAACATTCTTATCTCAAGTTTTTACTAAACAAACTTGTGTAAATGTATAAGTTTATAGCTAAAAGGTACACCAGAATTTGAGGTGTAAGATACAATAAGAAGGAATCAAAGTAAAAAACTGTAAGAGTTTAAAAAGGCATTCTTCGAACTAGGATTGGAATCTTGACCCACTTCTGTTAATGCAATGTGTAATTGGGGATGCTAGTAAATGCAGTCCATAAACCCATATAAGAATCTCAATGTAAATCTAGCATCCAAACTTTGAGTGAATAGATAGCAGTAAAAGTGGTTTTGGGTTATTTATTGAGAAAACAGTGTTTATAAAACCCTAGAACAAGGGTAAATGTGATCGACACCAAACGTTGTTGAATGATCTAAGTATCAAGATGTAAACATGTTTTCTATTTAAACTCTAGATTATAAATAAATGTAAGCAGGAATACTAGTGTTCATTACAATTTTATCCTTAATCATCCAAATGATTTTATGTCATTTTGATAGTATTTGATCATGCCTTTTCAACCCATGCATATGCAATATTTGTTGTAAAATATTTATGGAGTTGCGACGACTGAAAAACATCAACGTTACCTTTGATGGAGACAAGCTGCATTTAAACATTCTAAGACTACCATCATATTTATGCTAGAGAAGTATCTTCTTGATCTGAATATATACATAATATTTTTACTGGAACATACGCTTACCTATTAAAACCTGTAAAGAACCATCAGTCCCACTGTGTTAGCTTTAATCTAAGTAAGCCCCGGTCATCCCTAAGAAACTTCCCCTACTTGACAAAAGAAATCAACAGTATACCTAGCATCAGTAAAATACAAGTTTCTTTTCTTCTTTCTGGAAAATTACAACTGTTAAGTTGAAAATAGTACTAATACAGTTTTTAAAGACAAGCCTTTAGATAATACAAATTCTTATAAATGAGTAATCTATGTTTCTCTTTCAAATTGTTTTATTATCTGCTGACAGTTAGGAGTACTTTAGCGGTGAAATTTGACATTTTATGTCAAATGAAAAATTTTAATTTTTTACGAATTTTTGAATTATAACATCTACCATATTACGATTTGGTCCCAGAAGATCCAACCAACTGAGCTGCCCCTTAAGGCTAGTAAATGATTATTGTTATGTTTTTTTTTGTAACTAGGGGAATCGACAACTGGAGCTGGGCCGATACTCGCGTGACACCAGGTCTAGGGATCCATTACTACTGCCACTATACCCCTAGGTTCCCCACACCTGCCACAAGACATTGGACATAGGTAAATCCGGGTGGGATTTGAACTCGTGACCTCCAATTTACAACAAGTGACTTCATAACAACTGAATTGCCAATGAGCCACACCCATGCGGGATAAATGATTATTGTTATGTTGCAACTGAAAGTATTTTCAATTCTTAAGTTATAAGTACAAATTAGTTGCGATTAATTAAAACAAAGGTTAAATTAGGACTTAAGGACTAAGTTAGATAAACCAAGACCTTACAATCCTCTTTAATATCATGCCACTACATTAATTACATTGATAGGAGTTTATATTTTATAATTTGGAGGTGGATGAAGAAGATTCAACTTCCTAGATTAAAGGAAAAGTAGGACAAATGTGTCATCTTGATTTATTCCATTGGTGTCATCCCATTTCTCTTAAATCCTAAATCTATGTATCAAATAAATGATAATAAATATGAGGTTGTGACTACATATGAATTATAAACCCTAAACCAAAAGGTACATGTATAGGGTCTCCACACAAAGATGGTACCCATTTTCATTGCAGGGGGGGCGCATGAGCACTAAAATTATAAAAACAAGTGTGTGCTCCTTTTTTCATAGGTTCAATAGACAAACCTCCACATAGGACATACAAAGTGTATAAGAATGTGCGTGCATTATAGAAATGCACATGCATTTCTATAACTTGCACGAGTTCTAAAAAACAATGCACACGTGCTTTTATAACACACACATGTTGTAAAATAATTTGAGCCTACTTTTGTAACATAAAAAAATTACTTTGCTATTTTGGCCATAACTTTCTATCTAGGCATCGATTTTTGGAGTTCTTTAACTTGTTAGAAAGTCTTGAAGAGATCTACATCATTATATTAATTTTATGTTTATACATATATAATTTCTTAATTTCAAAATAATATAAACTAAATGTTTACAACCCTCATTTTCCCCATTGTTCATCTGTCATTTTCTTCATACATTGTGGAAGCATGTGTGCATCTTGGTCATAGCCACAACCTCCCCATCACAATTATATATTCTTTTTGTGTGTGTGAGAGAGAGAGGAGGTAGGGGTAGGGGGTGATGAGAGATAGAGCGAGATCAAGGGGTGGTTAGTGGTAGGGGAGGGGGATAATGAGTGATAGAGAGAGGGGGTTAGGGGTATGGGGAATATGAGAGAGTGGGGGTTAGGGGTAGGGAGAATATGAGAGAGTGG
>LPNX010150039.1:84217-116310 GCA_001517045.1 Pseudotsuga menziesii
GGGATATAAATGGGGGATAAGAGAGATATATGTGGGAAAGGAGAGAGAGGAGGTACCATGTGGGGATAGATATCAGGTCTTTGTTCATTGGTCTAGACATATAGAAAGACCCAATATATATCCATAAACTTCATGATATAACAAATAACTACATATCATCAAAATTGTTTCCTATATTGGGATCCTTTTTGTCAATAGCACCCTATGCCCCCCACCTTTAGGGTCTAACCCTTGCCTCTATTGTGAATATTAAATTTGATCATCGAAAGATAATAGTCCACACCCTACAACTTTGATGAAACCTCCTAATACAAGCCTTAAAAAAGGTAGAAAAGACATCCCCTGCCTAATAAGTAATTTTCTTGTACATTTTTACTAAGGTAATGACAAAGGAGTTAAAAAACCAACACCACCGACATTGAGGTACATAAAGGGGTTGAGGCACTTGATTAAATTCCAATCCCATACCCTCATACATGATAAAATATAATGGAAACATTGCAATCTTGAAACCTTGAAAAATAGTTAAGTCAATTGAATTCTAAATGGGATCTAAAATTCTACTTTTTTCATATGAAGTCTAATGAGGATAGAACCACACTCAAACATCCTTAAACAATTAATGGTAATATTAAAAATTTAAGTAAAAGGACATTATTTAATATTTCCATTTAATGTTGCTGTTGATTATCGTGATTTACCTTCATTTACAAATTAAAATATAGGAACAATAATTCACACACTTATCAATGCGTGTGTGTTATTAATGCACACGTGTTCGCATGCACACTATTTTTTTTGAGTAAGAACGCATGCATGTTATTAACATGTGCACGTTTCTAATTTCAAAAAAAAATTGAACAAATGAATTCTTACACCTACGGGATGGATGAGTTGCTCACTTGGTTTTAGGTTCAAATTGTCAAACTTGTGGTTTGGGTCTGCAACTAACAAAACACATCAATTTTTTCATTTCCTTGTTTTTCAACCTCAAATCTACGTATGCTAGAACAATTTGTTGCTAATGAAATTGCACAAACTTATATATATTTATGTACATATTCTAAATACATATTGTTTTGAGGAAGTCATTATTGTTTTATATTTTTATTTTTTATTTTTCATATTTGGTCATATGTAAAAAAAACAAACATAGGTTTCATATTTTATTTGTAACTTTTGATTGGTTCACCTATTTTGAAAATGAAAAAGAACTTGCACAAGTATAGGTGAAGTCCTAGACACACAAAAAAAACAAGTTTATTGATTGTGTTAAGACCCCCAGCGGCAGGGCCTAATGCTCCACCTTGTCATTTTGGCACTTTATTGACTTTCATAATTAAAAAAATATAAAATTAGCATTTAAAATTATGGAAAAGTAGTGTCTCACAAGAACATACAATTAACTACAACTCTACATTTTTTTTTAAAACTTGTAGTGTTTACATACCAAACCCAGGGCCTAACACAAACATATGAATTATGTTTTAGAAAGAATATAACATATCAATCTTAGGATAACTCAATTTTCTTCGAGTTATAGTAATTTTCCATAAATAAAAGTTATATATTCTCGAAGGTAACTCAATTCTCCATGTTTCATTTTTTTACACCATGTTATAAAAAGTTAAGCAAATACCTCTAATATTTATTTTTATTGATCATAATTTTGTTTTTCTAGGTTTCCATTGCAACTAACATGTCCAAATTAGGTATCATTACCTTGCACCAACCCTATATTTCCATAGATTCTAATGCACCGCGGAAACAACAATTAGGATGGAATTTGGGTTGTGTAATTCTACCCTCAAACATCACTGACATATGAGGTAGTTGGGTCATCTAGTAGTGAGAGAAGTTGTGTGGTGGATGGACAGCAGGGTAAGCTCCAACCAAGGATATCTTGGGATTTAATTATGGATGTTGGCAATATGTTCTTACATAAGTTTTTGTTTCCTCAATAACCAACAGTGCAATCTAGACTTGGATGAAGAAGTGAAAACAAGTATAAGCATATCCTTCATTACTATTTGACCTTTCGAAAGCTTTATTCCTTGAACGGATCAAATCTTCACTCCAGGAATGTATGGATCTTCTTTATCTCTTATTAGTTTACATTTAATGCCATGGTTTCTCTAAGTATCCACCTTTGATGAAGAAGGTATGTGCATGGATTTTGATTGTATTATTAAGAAAAACATGATTAGAACAACACATTAACTCGATGAGATGCCATTGTTGGGTTAATTTATTAATATAGTATAAGCACTAATTCAATCTATATCTGCTTGCTTCCCATAGATGCAAAGAGTGTTGAAACATAAGTCTTGAGTGGATATGGAAATTGCAAACTGGAAAATTGCACCCAACTTCCCTTTCTTGCTAGATGGGTATTTATTAGGTTTATTACTTCAATTAGAGACAATTAATTTCTTTGTTCTTTTCCCAATAGATTAGGGGTTCAATACACCCAAAAAATGAGAAGATGTAAAGTACAATCAACATATTCACAAGCTATTAGATTTTTATCATTCAAGCTAGCATTATATTAGGATCTTTAACTGAGAGAATAAAAAGCACAACAATCAAACACAAGAGACAATGAACACAATGTTTTTCCTCGGGGAAACCATAAATGGAGAAAACCCCGCAACTTCCTCAGAGATAGAATCAGCACCAAAAGTAAAACCTGAAACATAAAGATGATCTCCCGACAACAGTAGTCTCTCTCTCTGATCCCAACAACTTCTCTCTCACTCATGCGCCCCAATGAGTGACTGTGTGTGATAAATAGAGAGGCTCACTCTCTATTTATATTCTTTCGTTCACTTGAAGCCCACTCCAACATGTCATCCTCACTTAACAATTACTTACTAGAGCCGACATCTCTAGGAGTGTCTAATAACCCTAATGCCCCACAACTTATGGGGACTTTTCCTCATTTGACCAACAAGGTGGGTTATCCTTAACACAACGGTGGGGACTATTGCCCTGACTTACAATGACTCACCTAGGGTCGACTTCTCTAGGATAGTCTAATAACCCTTGGGCCCCACAACTGCGGGGACTTTAACCCTTAACCAATAGGAGGGTTACCCACAATGACTTGGCATGACTTGTTTACATTATAGAAACTCCCGATAGGAACATCAGGGCATGAAATGACTCAAATACATTACAGACACATCTTGAATAAAATATCAGGGTACAATACATAAGATATACGGATGAATACATTCCGAAGTTACAAATACATCAACACTCCCTCTTAACTAGGAAGGTATTCTCTTGACACAATTTATTAGCACAAGTCTTCTTCTCTATATCATCTGGATCATCATCGAGTCCTTGTCATGTTCAAGTCATATTTATCTTCAAGTTATCCTCATCTTCAAGTCATCTTCATCTTTAGATCTGGATCATCACTCGATCTGGATCATCACTGGAACATCATCACTGGATCTGGATCATCATCACTGGATCTAGATCATCACTATTGGATCATCATCACGGGTGCTATCTCATGATTCTTCTCATCACAGGAATTTCTACAGAGCCAACCCTTTTTCATACTGGTTGTAGGCCTAGCCTCCATGTAGGTCTTCTTCAGCACTTATATCTGACCCTAAGTCAGAATGGCCCGCCCAACACTTACATATTACCATGAGAGGAACACATCCAACACCATGTCAGAAAGGCATGCCCAACACTCACATATGACCATGCGGGAACACATCCCACAACCCTGTCAGAAAGGCCCAGCACTTACATTCACTAGCATGATAGGACACACCTAATATCATATGTGAAAAGGCACAACACTCACATCCACCAGTATGATAGGACACACCTACTATCATCTGTGGAAAGGCTCATCACTTACATCCACTAGCATGGTAGGACACACCTACTACCTTCTGTGGAAAGGCACAACACTTACAATCACCAACATGGTAGGACACACCTACTACCATCTGTGAAAAGGCTCTACACTTACATTTGACCATGGAAGGAACTTAATCCTCTCACCATGTCAGAATGGCTTTCAGTCCTAGACTGAGGGTTCCTGGTAACTGACCAGGTGCCTCCATTCTCCCAGAGAATGGCATCAGCCCTTATATATGATCAAGTGGGAACACATCCCTCAATCACATCAGAATGGACATGCACTCATATCTGATCATGTGAGAACACATCCCACAATCATATCAGAATGGCCCTCAGTCCCAGACTGATATTTCCTGGTAACTGACAAGGTACCTCCATTCAGAGAATGGAAACAACCCTTATATCTGATCAAGTGGGAACACATCCCTCAATCACATCAGAATTCCATGCACTCATATCTGATCACGTGAGAACACATCCCACAGTCATATCAGAATGGCCCTCATTCCTAGACTGAGCTTTCCTGGTAACTGACCAGATACCTCCATTCAGAGAATGGAAATAGCCCTTATATCTGATCATGTAGGAACCAATCCTACAATCATATTAGAATGGATTAGCACTCATATCTAACATGGAAGGAACCAATCCTCTCACCATGACAAAATGGATCAGCCCTTACATCTGATCATGGAAGGAACCTAATACTCTCACCATGTCAGAATGGCTCACGGACTCATCACTTTCCTTTGGAGGGAACCTCGATATGGAGAACACCAAGTTTCTCCCTGAAGTATACAAACTTCACTTTGGCCAATGGCTTTGTCAACACATCAGCTATCTGTTCGTCCGTCGCAACATACTGGAGCTTCACTGCTCCTCTCTGCACCATATCCCTGATATAGTGATATTTGATCTCGGTATGCTTCAACTTATCATGGAACACCAGGTTATTTGATAAATTCACACAACTCTGGTTGTCACAATATATACAAGTAGCATCTAACTGGAGATCAAATAAATTAGACAATAGCTTCCTTAGCCATACTGCCTCACAACTAGCTGAACAAGCTACGACATACTCTGCTTTAGCTGTACTCAGTGCCACACAGGACTGCTTCCTGCTAAACCAAGAGATCACACCTGATCCCATACTGAACCAACACCCTGAAGTGCTCTTCCTATCAATGGCACTGCCTGCCTAATCTGAATCAACATAACCTTCTAGGTTAATCTTCTGACTCGCCTCATACTTGATCCCATAATCAACTGTACCCCTCAAGTACCTCAGAATATGCTTTGCGAAAACCAAGTGAACATGTATCGGATCTGTCAGGAACTGGCTCAATGTGTTCATAACAAAGCAAATATCTGGTCTCGTGTTCGTCAGTTACATCAAGGATCCAATCATCTGACGATACATCGTAGCATCAACCGCTTTTGATGAAGAATCACTCAATAGCTTCAAGTTCGATGCCATAAGTGTGGTCATGGCCTTGTAGTCCATCATCCTGAACCTCTTTAGGATCTCTATTACATACTTCCCTTGTCTGATGAAGATTCCATCCAAATTCTGCCACACCTCCATGCCTAGAAAATAATGCATCGACACATAACAGGATTATCACTGGTCTTCTGCCTTCAACCTTGAAGCAAAGGTTGGAATCCTCTTTACTCTCAGTAAAGCCTAGAGTCATCAGTAATCTATCCATCCTATCGTACCATGTCGAACCTGAGGATATTCTACAGTCACTCCCTCTGAAGCATCATACTCCCTCTATCTTCTGTACTCTATGCACTGAAACATTTTGTACTGGAGTGACAAGTATCTTCCTCTGCTACTAATATTCTATGTATCCATCTAGGGTCACTAGATACCAAGATCCTCTATCTTTGAAATCGTTATTCTCGCACCCATCTGTGAGCTTGTCATCCTTTATCAACCTTGTAGCATAGGTTTAGATCTTCATCAAGCTCCTCATGTATGTGTTATCCCATGGGTATCTTCTGATCTCATACAAGGATTTCTTTCATTTGCACACATGATTATGCCTGTCATGTGACTTCACTTGTAGTGGCTGCAAATGTCTCTTCGTAGTATATGCCTTCTTTTCGTGAGAAGCCTCGTGCTACGAATATTTCCTTGTATCCCATGATGTTTCCCTCTACTGCATGATGGAACTACGAACTTCCCTTCATGTATCGATACTGCATCCTAGACATCATTCTTCTTGAACTGGTCTTTCCTTTCTTCTTGGTTACTTCTTCATGGCTGGAATGTTTTGCATCAATGATGTCGCTGCATTCGTCATATTATTCTTCATCTTGAACTGTGTCACTTGTTCTTCAGAACAAGTCTCATCCTTCTTTACTTGTAGACGATTATGTATGAGATCTTTCCTACAAGTCAAATGCATTAGTTGTATGGTTAGAAACATTTCATAAGGTACATTCATAATGAAAATGTTCCAACCCCTTTTCGCACTATTAGGATCATAGGGTTCAAGGCTTAAGGTCTTACCGGAACCCTTAGGAGCCACCATCGACCTGAGCCTACTTTCAAAATCCAAGCTCCTTTATTAAGTGACCATCAAAATACCTCCTTCCAAACAAACATTTGACATAGGTTAAAAATGTTAACAATAAATTTAAATCACAGTACAAAAAAAACTGAAGAACAAAGCGATGAAGGAGCAACTTACCAACTTTCTCTGCGAAGGGGCTGAGGCATGAAGTCATAGACAGTTGATGAAATAACACTATAATGTCAATTTAAGGTGCACAAAGTCGAAGGCTGGAAGAGTTGAGAGCCTTCAACTCTTCCCACCAGTGCCACAACACAAAAGAACAAACGCAGAAGACTAAACTCTAATGGGGTTTCGTTAGGGTATAAAAACCTTACACAGATGGATGGCACTCAAGTCATTTGCACGTGGGCACATTTAAACCCTCCATCTACCTCCACATAGATTATGTTTATCACCTATATTCTCTATAGTTTAATTTAGTTTCGATTTTATATCAAATTCATGATTTGAATAAAGTAAACTAGGTCGAGCATGGTAACGACCCTTTCATACTTTTGTGGTTACAAAATTGCCTTCTAAACACTGGTTACCCAGTCACCTTGGAGCTTATACCCAAGCTCTTTAGATTGTTTACAAAGAGGGAAGATAATCCTTTTTGTGGAAAACACCTACAATACTACAGTTTTAAACATGCATTAGCTCGTAGAAGCTAAGTAACACATTTAGCCTATAACCCTAAGCAACGTAATAGGGTTAGTATGCAGAGGTTCGAAAGTGTTAAATTCATGACCAGTCTATACAAGTAAACACACAAACTATAACTTACAACAAAGAAGGCATGATGATTCTATCTTTCAAATCAAGGAGTTTATCATAAGTTTCAAAAGTCATATCCAATAGAATGTCATATGAATCATTATGCAAAGATCTTATTCAAGTTTTTAAGTTTCATTTTCACAGAAGTTTTTATATAAAGCTAAAAGCTAAGTTGATTTTTGAGATATAGGGTTTATAATATGTAAAACCATATTTTCTCTTTTAATGATCTTACGTATTTTTTTTTTTACTTATGGAATTTTGGGAGTTGATACAAATCCTGGTGTTCAAATCACATTTAACATGTTCAATAAGTTGAAACCCCAGTATATTAGGATGTATATAATTCATGACACTTGTTGTTGTCGATACCATGTTGAATTCCAACTATACTATGACACATTTTTTAGATTTTTTGCAAAAGGCACTGGAACAGTGAACTAGATCCTCACACAGTGCGAGATTTTATTTTTCTGATACTATGCAACAAGAATCTTGAACACGTGTTTTCAATAAGAGATGTGTAGGTGGGCTAATATTTCTTGAATTTAGTGATTTGACATTGTTCCATAGAAAGTTTTCTATCGATCCAAGACACCTTGGATTGCTAGATATCATAGTTATGTGGAAGAGGTACAAGTATGTCTCCATGAATACATCCTCTTCTTCATCTGTGACATCTAAGAGTATCGACTTGCTCGAGTATGAGATTCTTGTTTTAGATTTCATGGAGAAGTTTCAAAGTCCGATTTATAAATAGATAAAGAACTCCCATAGATCCTGGTGGCGAGCTTCAGAATTCAAACATTTTTGGGAGTAATTTGCGGTGGGAAAAATCTTATCAGTGGTAGACTTTGTTGAGAACTACACATTTACTCATCAGAGAGAGATACATAATGATTACTATCACTCCAATCAAGTGTCTATATTCGTACATGTATTGTAGAGACATGCTCAAGCAAGCATTGATGGTATGGATAACACTCCTTAGTCACATGAAGTGGTCAAAGAGTACCATTTTTATTTCAGTGATGATCGTGAGAATGACACATTGTTCGTTCAACACTGCTATGGGTTGATTTATGATGCATTGATACATAGAGGTGTATCATTTATTGAGCAGTGGATTTGGTAAGATGAGTGTGCAATGAAGTTCAAATCGTCAGACTGTTTTTACTAGATGAGTCACCTTCACAAAGAGACAAGAGTCCAACACATCTGTATTTTTTTTGAAATAGGGCATCGAAAAGGGTGAACAAGAAGACAGAGGTGCATGTGTGAAATGAACACTTGGAGGTACAAGATGAGTCATGGTACAACCCGACTCAAATGCTCTGCAAAAGTAGTTGATTGGTGCACACAACATTTGGGACATCAAGGTCGTGAACAAGCAAGGACGGTGTGCAAGTAATAAACTCAAAACCAAATTAATAGGCTAATAACATTATATCATCATTTCCAAAAAAAACACATGCTCAGTAGGAGTTCAAAGGACAAATTGAATTCCATGCATGTTCTTTTGGGATGTTTCCCTTAGTGATTTGAATATATCCATGCTAGTACAAGGTAATTCCATTATGTTCATAGTAAAGGCATGAGCAACATATTCACCATTGAATGAGGACGTATGCTTGTTTTTGTGATTTTTTCATTGATGCAAATGGATGCAGCTTTCATCACTGTGAAAATGATGTACATGTGAAACAATGGAAATATGTCCCACTCAATCCAAAGGGCCCACATCCAATTCCGACATGGAAATAGATGTACATTAACAAGGAAGTGGTCTCACTAGATCATGATAGACTTTCTAAAGTAGTTAGGGAGGGTAAAAGACTTCATTATTAATTAGTTCATTATATATTACTGTTAACACCAAAAAATGTTCACCTAGCTCTCCATGGTCTAAACCATAGTTAGACATCATATTCTCACCATTATTTCCTCCCTTTTGACCTCAACATCTAAAATTACACCAAATATGGTCCAAAACTGTATTATTCCTTCCCCATAGATGAAGGGAACTTGAGTATTTATTGTGATTTATCCCCACTCTCTCCAAAAAGGACCAAAAAACCCTAAAAATGAGAATGGGTAAAAAACCATAGATAAATACGATGGACAATAAAATACCATGGGTCAAAAGACCTTGGATCATCCTATAAATACATTGTGAAGGTCTCCCCAAAAACACTTTTAGTCACACTTTTTGGCCATTCCAGAAACATTCCTACATTACATGTCATTACTTTTCGCCATTATCCCCATATTCCGCCATATCATTTCCCATGGTGTATGTTGAGCTTTCTACATACCCATTTGTATCCATTCCCCCTATTTGACAACCACTAGTGGAGTAGACTGGAGATCCAGACCGCGAAGTTGTGGGACCACTTCTCGGACGGTTATAGTGGCCTAACTTCAAAAGAAAGGTAATTTTTGTTCTTGTTTTGCATTAGTTAGTAGAATATATTTTAAAAAATAAAAAAATGTTATCGTTTATTGTTTTTAGTCAAAGTTGAGTAATCCTTTGCACCATTGAAATCTACCCTATGATCTGGATGATCTAGGGTAGGTGATTTTGGACGTAGTAGGGGATAAATACCCACTACAATTACACATATACAAATCTTGTAGAAATGTATGTAGGGCATTTGAATAATATTTGTAATCTCTCTTGCAGGTGATGTATTCGTTATCATTGCACCCCCCGACAATCAAGAAAATTTGGCTTATTATTTGATGCGGTGTACATAATTTAAAAGTAGGTTGGTGTGACCCTATCAAGATGGAGAGTTCACGTACCAAATTGGCGACTTGGTTTTGATGGGACACTTTTTTGAAGGAGTGAGAAAACAAGGTGCTTATATTATTTACACATATTTTATGACTGATATATATCATGCCAATACAGTCATTTGGTGGTGGTAGCTCAGATACATCTAACATAAATCAAGGTGAAGAGAGGTGAGCCAAAGAGATGGAAGATGGAAGAAGTTGGCCATGATCGTATTATGGAGACTTGCATTCCTGTAACCCATTGGACAAATGAATGAAATACACATGTCACTCGCAACATTGACCTAGCTGTCACGCTGACTTCTTGCAATGTTGTAACAACAAGTTTCTAAAATTAACATGTACATCATCCATTGCAAGTAACTCATTTATGGTCCTACATGGATTTGATTTTGTGTCAAAATAACACGAATGCAAACGAGTATTATTTTGTAATTTCTCTTCATTTATTTATGTGATTTTGCAATAACAAATTTTCATATAGACAATGATCCTCTATTCATTGTGAAGGTAAGTTCCCCATCAACTATATGAAAAATTACCATTTCTAATAAATACGGGTTTCTCTTCTCCAATGGTTATCCACAAAGTGTAATTTGTGATTGATTTTTAAAATTGTAAATACACATTTAATTTTCAATTGGAATTACACATTTGTATGAGAAAGTTGAACTTTAAGATAGTTTGTATGAGTAATATCATAATTCTCAACTTAAAAGTAAATTTAATAATAATTATGAATTTTATGAAAATAAACATATATAATAAAATCTAAGTATTAATTTTGAACTTTTTATATTAAACTTTACTTTGTGAAATCATTTTTAATAATTTTATAAGCAATTCTTTTAGATATTTTAAGATCAAGAATAAACATACTAGATGGTGGACAATTATCAATATATTGGCTAAAAAATTACAAAATCATTGTAACATTTGAATATCATAAATGTTAAAATACAAAACCATCTTACCTTATTAAATGCATAAACTTAGGAAATAAATTTTTATTGAAGGTTTTTGTGAAAGTTATTTTTCCTTGTATATATAGGTTTTTTTTGCAAGGTGACCACTAGAGGTTTTTGTGAAATCGAGTCATGGTGATCAAGTGTGACAAGCACATTGATACTTTGAATACAAGAATGTACTAGTGCTCCATGAAATTCCTCTGTAATAGTTTTATAAATATATATATTTTAGATGCTTTAAAATCAAGATTAAAGATACTAGATGGGAGGTTTTTGTGAAAATTGGGTCATGGTGCTCCAATGTGACAAGCACATTGATACTTTGAATACACTTGAATGTACTAGTGCTCCATGAACTTCCTCCATAATAGCTTTATAAATATTTTTTAGATGCTTTAAAATCAAGATTAAAGATACTAGATGGTTGAATATTATCAATATCTAGGATAAACATGTGTTAAAGAGTCATAATCTCTAAAAACCAACAACTATTAAAATACAACCACCTAACCTTATAAAATGGGTAAATTTGATTTGGTAGCAGTACTGGGAAACAAATTTTTATTGAAAGCTTGTGTGGATGGATAGAAACTAAAACCTCCAAGAAAGATCCCTAAGTTGCATGTATCTATTCATAGAGTCACTTAAGGGAGGGTCATATGTCCTTAACTCTTCAAATAAAGTTTTTAGAGTTGTAATGGAGGAGGTCATTTCAATATTGTGAGATCCACCATGAATATGAAGCAACAATGAAAGGGTTGGGTCCTTTAGTTATACACAACCAAAGTATTCATATTCCATATGCTTACCTGTGAATATCAATCTTGATTAATGCATGGTTATTCCATCTCAACTTGAATTAAAATCTTTATAGTAACAATAGCATTATAATGTAAAAAAATTGCATGTGTGTATCACTTCAATGCCTTGTATACACTTCTAACAATTAAAGAATGCTTTGTAGCCATCTTGACTCTATGAAAAGATGTTGAACGGTAGATGTTCCCACTTCTATAGCATGTTCCATAATCACCACAAACTTCTATTTGATAGAAATAAGGAGATGCAACACCTATACAACCTTAATATAATTGTAATTTAAATTTTAAATTGTAATATAAAATACACCTATACAATGTAAATTTGTAATATAATTGAATTTTAAATTTTGATTTTGCAATTGTATTGCAATTGAAATTGAACTTTTAAATTGTAACTACACATTGAATTTTCCATTAAAATTACATATTAAATTTGAAATTTTAATTTTAAGTTTTAAATTGTAACTGAATTGCAATGTGTAGACTGTAATGAAATTGTAATATAATTGAATTTTAAATATTGAATTTGCAATTGTAATGTGATTGAAATTGAACTTTTATATTGTAATAATTGTACATTAAATTTTCAATTGAACCGGAAAAACATTTGTAACTGTAATAACTATATCTAGATGTAATATAAAAGACGATCGATTTTAAATTGATACAAAATACACATGAAGATCAATATGATAAAATATACTTTAAAACAATCCATAGATTTCAAATAATAAAGTCAATATATGTATGTATATAACAAGATTTCCAAAACATGAAAATGTATACATCATCAAGTCAATGGACGCTACCACGTCCACCAGACCCTTGATCAACCCTGTGATCGCCATCACTTACAGTAGATCCCTGGCCTTGAGGTGCTAAACTATCAAAGAAGGCATTGATCTCAAGATACTGTAAAAGTTAAAATTGTGAACTCTGTAAGTTAGTTAGATTTTGACCAATGGATTTCTTATTCAATAAGAAGTGAACAATTTTAATGGATGGATGTGAAACTCACTTGACTTGAGTCAATGGTGATATCATGCATGTGCGTTAGAACCTAGGTCGATTGGCCCTCATCAGGATGACATGGACTAGATCGTTTGAGAAAGTGATGGAAACATTGATCCCACATGTAGTGATTCCTATGCAAGATGCCATTACATGTAATAAGTTAGGAATTAGTAATTAAAACTAAAACATAAACTATACTTCAAGAATTAAAACATAAAGTATAAATTGAAATTACTAAATTTGAATTGAATTGGAACACAAATTAAAACTTACCTCTCTGTCTGGGCGTGGCTGGTCAGGACCTTGGTGGTTCTCATGTGTATCATCTTGAGCAACGACCTTACCTCTACCCTATACAATTTGAACTTGAAAGTTAGAAACTAAAACATAAAATCTCAAATCAAGAATTAAAACATAAATTATAAATTGAGATTAATAAACACAAATTGAATTGAAACATAAACTATAGCTTACCTCGACGACTAAGTTTGGTGAGTCAGAACCTTGTTGGTCCTCATGTGTATCATGGGAAGATGGACCTCGCAGTCGACAAACAACTGATGGATCACTATGAAAGAGATCATCCATGAATATCGTCCCTTGCATTGAATAATAAAAAACACCCTTTAAGTATTATTGAGCATTCAATTTACGACGCATAGTATGATGTAACATTAAAGAATACATAGTTGTACAAGAATATAACTACCTTGTAGCGTTCCATCTACAATATAGCCGATAGTATGCATCTCGAGCTAACTGGGAATACGCCCATAAGGCCTCCTCATCAAGAAAATTGATCATTTTCCACCTACTCTATCTCTGGATGTGGAGGTGCAAGGGGTGGTATGGATGTATCTCCCTGTACAACAACATTAGAACTACCCATGGAAGTGAGCAGCGAGTCGGGAATCCCATTCTTGGCCTCTATAGCAAGCTAGGATGGTTTTGCTATGTCCTCTGGTCTGATAATCATCTTATCTAGAATCAGTACCAACCTCATAGAGGCTGGAATGAAAGCGAGGTCTCTATGACCTCCAATATGTTAGTAGATGAGCCCCCTACCAACTCCAAAGAATTCATATGTGGTGTTGGTGTAGTCTGGGTGCATATCTAGAAACAAATATGCATATATATGTTTTGCAAAGTATAAAGGGACATGGTCATGGTGGGGGAATATGCCCCATGATCCAAAAAATATATCATAAACATTTGGTGTCGTGGCCTCGAGCTTAAACTCCTTGTGTTTAAGAGGTTGAACAACAGGGCGATCAAGAGGGATGTCGAACAAGGTTCCCTTGAGGCCATGGCCTCTTGTGGCGGCTTTTACCCCATGTCACACGCCCCAATTTGCAAAAAAAAAAATTTAATGTTATTTGAGGAACATTGTGTTATATTTTATGCTAAGTTTGTAATTGATGACCAATTGGGTTCAAGAATAATTAATGTAATTCATAATATTTTATTTATAAATAAATAAATGATCAGACAACAACTTAGGGAAGTTGTTAAAAGAGTGTTAACTAGTCACTTGGTGGAGGAGACTGGGTGGAGAGTACACTGACAAGTGGCAACATCCTCAAACTACTTCCAACTATTGCAGGTGGCAACTTCCCTATATTTGTGGTAATGATTCCCCAAGAAAGTGGAATTGGAGCAGGTGGCTCATTAAGTGAAAACTGAACCAAAAGACCTAGGCATTTCTATAAAATTTCCCATTGAAGATAGCTGAGGCTCTTCATTTCTGAGAGATGATCATTTAGAGTGAATGAATTTACTCATGAGAAATTCGATGGAGGGGGTTACTGAAGTGGGTTTGAGGGGTTAACTACTGAGATTGAACTTATTGTAGCTATTAGGCTGAAGTTCTTACTGCTGTGAGCAAATTCAGATTACTTAGGTAATTGGACTAGTTAGGTGACGGAAGGTCTTAAGGACATATCCTTCACCCAGTACTCTACCAGGAGGACCAGGAAATAGGCTTGGGGGTCCTGAGGAAGAGTAGTCTAAGGTTTCTCTAGGAGTTGGTTGGGAGGAACAACCTCCTTAAGCTGTTGTCACCTTATCATTGATAGGTTCTATTTGTTTCATTATATTATATTTATTTAATATATTCCGTAAAATGTTTACTAGTTTTCAAATACAGGCATGTTAGTATTTAATTAGGGTTTATGTAGAAAGGAGTAACTATGTATTGATGGACTTAGTAGTTGGATGATTATGTTAGAAATAGTAGTAAATATGCTAATGAGAAATAAATAGAATTGGAATTCCATACTGTATTTTTCCACGCCTAGCTTAGGCAGTACTCTAGTACAGCTAGGTGTTTAGGTAGATATGATGATTTTCATTTAACCTGAATGAAAAATGTAACTAAATTCTGCTATAGTTTGCTTATGATTTATTCTGAAAAGAAATAGTAAATACTTTATCTATTGAATGTATTTACTTCAGACAAGAATTGAACATAGGTATTTAAAGATATTTAGTAATCATACTACATATAGAACTGTTTTAATATATTATTATTCTTTATAAACACAATAGGTACAGTTTAACAAATAAACATAGGAATAGTAAACAAACTATCACTTATGGTTTAGGTTTAGATAGTTTTCAATAAAATCTTATAATAATTTATTTCCAGGCAATATGTGTCTCTGTATTAAGAAATAAGTTTCTACTGTAAACTCAAGACAACTACCTAGGTTTTTGAAAGATAAACTTAATCCTATTCTAAAGCTTGTAGTATTTACCCTAAATCTTCCTTTATAAGAATTAAAACAACTATAAAATAATTAAAGGAAAACAATAAAACAGAGCTAAGAATTTTCCATGTAAAATTTATTCTTTCACCGAATTGTAGGGTATACTTGAAAATTAACCCTTAAGAGCCAAACAAAGTAATAATAATACTCTTAACATAGTAAAAATTTCCATAATTACATTGCACTGTAAATCCTTTTAATTACATGACAATAATTAAAGTAATACAATAACCATTTATTAAAAACAAAATCAAATAGGAAAAAAAAATGGCTTATTGCCTTTAGATTTACAAGTTAAAACTCAGGCTTGTCCAAATATTAGCTAAAAACAAAATAATGTTTATCGAATAGTAACCATACATCACAGACAGGTAAAAACCCTTAAATCCATTTACAAATCCTGACTGATTAACAGTCTTTTCTTTTCCCTTAAAATCTATTTATAAAAACTAAAAATTAACCAAACAGAGGTCGACAGCCTCGTAGGGCTTAGAGCTGAGCTCTATATTCAAAATAAGTAAAAGAAGTGTACATTGCTTAGGCCGTAAAGGCTCACACTTAAAAACTATTTATCACGACAACATAGCCTTCATCCTCCCTGCACAATTTACCCTCTAAGGGTTTCAAACTCATATAGAACAAGCAAGCAAGAAAACAACAAGCTAGCAGGTAAACCAAGGCCGTGCTTTTTCAACCGCAAAGAACCTAACTTCCAACCACCACAACAAATTGCAGGAAGAAACCCTCATTTACAACTAGGGCTTACCATTTGAATGCTCAAGTGGAACATTGAAGGAGAAGCTCGTTTCCACCTACGATGCCAGGAGAAGGACCTGCAAGTTTACAAACCTTATCATTACAAGTTTTTCATAAAATCTGTAAAACCCTTTTTTCAGAAACTAACTTAAAAATGAAAAGAGTGTAAAACTTTACCTGTTAAAGTTTCGGGATGAAGCCGAGGTAACCAGCGACCGTGGATCAATTTAGCATCAGGCCAGAAAGGCAAGAAGACACCGAGTCACCTCTGCAAAGGAAAACTGAGCAAACAACTCAACTAAATGAAGGTGTACCCCTGCTCAAGCTCTGTGAATCAGTTGCAGGCTTGAGACAAACACAGACCACGAAACCTTAAGAAAAACCAGTTTCTGCGTTCACGGTTTACCACAATAATCTTTAAAAGACCAAGAACTCCCTCACGATCTCTCTCAAGACAGTCACAGCGTTGGATATGGAAGGCAGCAATCAAGCTTGAAGGTGGTTACAGGTCTCCAATGGCCGTGAGCTCTCAGCTCGGCCAACAAGATGGAGGAACCCTCGCTCTATAGAACAAATGAGTAGGGTTTTGGAGTTATAAGTCAACCCTTGTGTGGATAAAACCAACCCACATGTCCTTCCAAATAATTCCTCCATCGTGGGTAGAGTTCCCTAGTCAACACTGCAGCAAAATGATTTACAATCAAACCATTAATCATTATAAACTATATGATTTCCCATATTATGATAATACCATGGTGCTTTGAAACTTAGGGGATCGACTATAGAATATAACATTAATAATTTTGTTTATTCTAGAGTTTTCTTTATTAATAAATCAAGTTGGATAATTATGTTTCTTAGCTAGTTTGATGGAAATAGTGAGAAGAACATGTTGTAGTTTATAACCTTAGTAAGGAGAAGAGCCATGGACTCTTAGAGCTTAGCCTAGAGTTGTATTTGAAGGAGTATTCAGTTAACTAAAGACCAAAGATGCTAAAGAAATGCCAATAAAATTCTAACAACTTAATGATGAAGTTATAATTAAAATCATAAGTAACTTGATCATTCTTTGAGAGAAGGATGTTTATAGAGTCATGAAGGGAAGGAAGCTACGAGAACGCCAAACAGTATGGAGTGAACTTAAGCCCAACTATGAGCTATATGCTCTCTACAGAAATTATAAATAACCTTTATGGTAAACAAAAATAGTAGTGTTCTTTAGACTTTTAAAATTATAATATTCAGTCGATTGGAGGAACTTTGGATAGTACTTGTTCTTGCAAAGTTTTAACCCATGTTCATGTTTTTGGTAAAACGTCATTATGGAGTTAGTTATAAATACAAACTATGGAGTTGCAACGACAGAAAAAGATTAACATTACCTCCTTGAAGACAAGCAGCATATTAAACATTTTCTAAAGACTAGCATCTTAACTAGGAAAGTAGCTTCTCGACTTGAATTTAATTAACCCCCTACTGGATCATACGCTTACCTGCTAAACCTGTAAGGAACCAGCAATCCAATTGAGTTAGCTGAACGCTAAGTAAGCCCCGACCACACACAAGAATTCTTACCTACTTGACAAAAGATAAACATCAGTATATTTAGCAGCAACAAAATGCAAGTCCTTTTCTAACTCTGATAAATTTACAGCTGCTAAGTCATTAATAGCACTAATACAAGTTTTTAAGATTACACCTTTTAGTGTACAGGTTCTTATAAAGAAGCGATCACATGTTCTTTTTTAAACTGTTTCATTTTCCGCTAACCATTAGCAGGTACTTAGCCGCGAGTTCAGACATTTTATGTCACTTGAAAATTTTTAAATTTTTATGAATTTTTGGGTTATTACACCGCATCCCATTTATTAGGACCCATAACATCCTGTCTTCTCCTATAGCATGCAAAACACCAAATTCCATTAAGAGGTCCCACTCTACTAGAGAGGGACAACATATCATCAACTGTTGATAACATCATAAAAAATGAGTGTCTAAGTAGGAGAATCCTCCATCAGTGTACATACACATGACTACACCCAGTCTCACTGGGTGCTAATTTCAGAAAGTATAATACTAGTGACCTCATCATCATAAGATCCTCCAGGGGCACCGATGATCCAAACAAAAATGCAAATGTCAGTCAAAATATACATTATAACTTGCAAGTGAAATTGAATGCATTCTATATTAAAAAATACCAAAAATGTATCTAAGAAAATAAATATGCACTTTATATACCTATGTCTTGGTGCACCTCCTCCTCGAGATCTGGACGTATGTCATCGGGATGAACTGACGCACTTCCTCTGTTGTTGTTTTCACGAGTGATAACTGACCCTAGTGTGGCTTCGTGCCTCGGTGAACGAGAACACTGATGCGCCACACCCTTTGGGGCCACCTCGAATCCTCTCGTGCTCGAAGCAATGAACTCTGCTTTGGAGAAGTCTCTGCATCATATTCCATTGTGACACGCGTAATCACTTTTATATTCATTAAACTAAGGAGCATGTGCCAAGCATAATCAATTACATTGAATCATTAACATAAGAAAATAATTACTTTGAATGAACTTGATGCTAAGTTATTTTAACATAGGAGAATCATTATTATATATATATTTGAATCTAAGTGATTAGTCTTATTGATAATTTGGTTTATTATAGTTGTAATTTGCAGTTGAAATTTCAAAGAGCAAGTAGCAATCACTTAAGGCCAAGTGGCTATTAATCTAGCATATCTACATCATTTGCAATTGACATTTCAATTTGCAATTGAAATTTTAATTTACAATTAAGACTTTGTTATATGTTACTTATAAAATTCAACATATATTAAAATAAGATGTTTTTATGAAATAAAAAATTCAATAATTAAATTAAAAAGAGATAAAATATATAAATTAAAATTATAAAAATTTAAGTTACAAAGACATACATAGTATTTTAAGAAAGATTATATTTTTAGTACATCATAAACTAAACTTATGGGTATAGGTTTCATAATGTTATTAAAACTTAAATTGAAATTTAAATAATTACATAAAATAGATCCAATTAAATATTCTTTATTTAACCATATATAAATCGTATTTAATAATTAAAGCATACAAACTTAAAAACTAAAAATATGATCCAAAAATATTTCATTGATATTGTCAATCTCATATATTATATATTTATTAATTTAAATAATTTAATATCTTTTATAAATATATTATATTACACATTTTATTTAAATAATATATTAGTTCTAAGTTTTTAAATATATTATATAAGGTAATTGCATTTTCCAATAGTGTGGTTATTTGGATATATTATTTATATAAATAATTTCAATTGAATATTTTAAAAATATTTTTATTTAATTTTTTAAAATAGTAAATTTTGTTAATTTTATTAATAATATTATGTCTAAAAGTTATATAAACGAAAAAATAATATATATAATTATTGATTATAATGTTATGTCTAAAGGTCGTATAAGAAAGAAAATAATATTCAATTAAATAATTAACAAAATGGTTGAAAGTAAAAAAACAAGAAAAAAGAAGAAGAAGAAATATTCAAAATTGAAAGATTGGTTTTTAGAAACAAAATTTTTAAAACCTTTTATCAATATTCAATAAAACCTGTAGCATGATAGAAACATAGATATTTAAAACTTGAAAAAATAAATAAAACTTAAATTTCAAATTTAAAACATATTTAATTTTATTTGTAGATTTGGTGGCTACTTACCATAAGGAATTTGCAAAGTTGCTCTTCATTAAAACTTGCTTGCTACCACGATGTTGATAGGTTACGAAAGAGAGGACTTAGCACGAGAGTTTGGGATTTGCCAACCATAACATAACATGTTTCGCAAACTGATCTCCCATACAAAAAAGGAGGGATGAGAGTGGGATTTAAACCCAACCCAAAACTCTTTTCTAAGTTTTAAGAGTGAATAATGGAGAAAAACCAGAGAAAGACTTACCCTTCTCAAGTAGCCAGAAGTTGGTTAAAGTACCCAAACCTTTTGACCATAACAAACAAAGTAAGGAAGCGAACCATGGTTAGACTTGGTTTTCTTACACATGTTTTCACTCTGTGTTTTCAATCAGTTTTCACATGGTTCTTGGTAATTGATAATTCATGGTTCTTGGTAATTCAATTATTTTTCACATGGTTCTTGGTTTTATTTTCAAAATGCATATACGTTTTTTTTTCAAACCCCCCTAGCATTTTCAGAGGATTGAAAAAAACTAAAATAAAACGAGTAGTAAAAACGTTGTTGGTTGATATAGACATAAATATTTAAAACTTGAATAAATAAATAAATCTTAAATTTAAAATTTAAAACATATTTAACCTAATATAATTGGTTTTGTTACACATGTTTTCAATGGGTTTAAAGAGTATCAAGTTGCAGAATGCATTGAAAGTTATCAGCTTTATTGATTAACAAGTTTAGACTTCATGAAGGTTTTTGGGGATTAAGTTCCATTATGATGGATACAGATGCTTTATTTTACCAACTTTTTGAACTTTATATATGATGATGTAAAGGCACTTTTGATGACTGGTTAAGTACTGAATGAACCTTTTTTGTAAATATCAAATATAATGATCTTTTTGATTGTTAATGTTTTCAATGGGTGTTTTCAATCACTTTTCAGACGGTTCTTGGTAATTCATTCAGTTTTCACATGGTTCTTGGTTTTTTTCACATGGTTCTTGGTTTTATTTCCGAATGTGTATTTTTTTTTTTCAATCCTAATGGCTTTCTAGGAATGAAAAAAAATAGTGGAGAATTTATGCTTTCCAATACACATTTTAAAATAAAACATGTAGCATAAACTTGTAGGTTGATATAAACATAGATATTTAAAACTTGAATAAATAATTAAAACTAAAATTTAAAAATTAAAACATGTTTAATGTAATGGAATTGGTTTTGTTACACATGTTTTCACTCTATGTTTTCAATCAATTTTCACATGGTTATTGGTAATTGATAGGTTCATAGGTATAAGCATTTAGGTTTCAATGGTTTTTTTATACACAATTTGGTTAAATATATTGAAAAAAAAACTACAACATTTAGGTTGTCTCTTTTATTTCCAAATGTGTAATGATTAATCTGGTGTAACATCCCCTCTGATACTCTTATTCTTCAGCAATCAGAAGTGCAAGGTAAGGTTTTACAACGCTTAATAAGAGTGAATTTGTAATGCTAAATAGTATGGTTATAACACACATAACTACATGAGAAAATGTGAATACAATTATATAATACAAAATAAAGAGAAAGTGGTTCTAAAGGATTATGTACATACATGAATTATGTTATTAAAATCAAATTATGAGTTAGTTAGGGCTCGTGCTTCGTGGATACGGTGTGACAATTACTAGAAAAGGATGAGATAATGGATACTAGAAGGCAGATAGAGAGGGAATCGAGTAAGGGGAACCTTGTTCACGCCGAGCGAAGATCTTGAGGGAATAGTAGCAAGGACGAGCCATGGGAAGAAAAAAAAAATCTAAGTATGACTAGGTCGGTTTGTAACACACCAAATTTCCACAAGGTAAAAATATATCATTTTATTATTATTATTATTTGTTATAACATCAAAGTAAATATGTTAGTCCAATCACATCATTTATATTCTCATGTAGATGAAGCATAAGGATCCAACCCATAATTCAATATATAATATTGATACCTAAATCAAATAAGATGCATGCTCTACAATAATATGCAATTAACCCATCTCTCAAACGACTAGAAATATTAAAATTAAAATTACCAAACTCAGCATACCAACGTTTATTACTCATTTGCAAAACTGGTCTTTATCTCAATCATTACGAATAAAACATTTACTTTCACATTCATACATATTCGTTATCTTAAGTCAAAATTTCATAAATAAAACATCTTAGAACAAATGAAAGAAAGAGACACCAATATATGTGGTTCACCCCTAACAAGGGGCTACGTCCACCAAAATTAGTTAATCTTTTTACTAATTTTTAATCAATAAATAAATATACAAGTTGGAAGCAAATCTGTTGTGATTTGCTTCCCTTTTTCCCAAGGATTTTTGTTTTGTTTACAAAGAACATTTCAAGACACTTTGAGAGCCTTATCGCAATACCTCTCTTCTTAATAATAAACTAATTAAATACACCAACTTCCCATTTCTACTTTATTAATTATCATATTTGAATCTTTAATTACATAAAATAAAAGTTGCAACATTAAAACTGCTAATACTTTAACTATAAATCATACACTACAAGTAACTTAATCAATCCAAGAAAAAGGTCGTTCCTTATCTATGACATTCATATAGTTAAACAAGATGGGCTGCTAAGCAACAAGTCCCTGCCCTAAGTTATTGTTCAAACCAACTAAAAACATTGACTCAAATAACAAAGAAGGTAGGCCTAAAAAGCAGAGTAGGCTACTCATACTCATTGACTCACTAAGAAGGGTAGCTCAAACGATGCTACCCGCTAATCTATGTGAACCCGCGGTGAAATGAGTATATTTGGTCCAGCATAAAGTTTAAATAATTTTAAAGATAGAATTTTAAAGGAAAAGAGCTCATAAAGTTTAAATAATTTTAAAGATGCTGTACAAAGAGATGATTCTCAAACGTGGACATGATGTCAATTTCTTTTATTAGTTATCCTTCCTATCTTTTTTACTTGAATTTCACTTAAATTCTTATGATTTCACTTGAATACTTATGACCGCATCGCTGCTTTATTTACGCTCTTCGAATATTGTCTTGTTCTATCTTTTTTTTCTTTTCTTTTTTTCATAAAAAAAGATCTTATATATTAGATATATAAAAAAGGTATCACCAGTTAATTACATATTGACGACTTGTCAACACTTGACCATATCAGTAATTACATCTTCTAACCAGAAAGTTCTGACTTCTACCCATAAAACCTTATTTCCATAAAACGCCGACATCACCCCTCAGGTATCTACCCTAGCATATTATGTAATTATCATTACATAATACACCCCGGAAATATAAACCCTTTTGAACCATAAGATATATCAATCTTATGTGTTCATATAGTTATGCCAAAAAACTAAAAAGAACCAAAAAAGGTAAAGGCAGATGGATCACGTCCATCCCCACGGGCCACCAAAAAATGTCCAACCGGCCCCATTAATGCCTGCTTAGACAATAGATCAGCATCATAATTGATCTCCCTATATACATGCTGGATGCTGATCTCCAAGAATTGGATTTTCAGCTGCAAAATACGATCCATCCAATAGGTCAGGAGAACCGCTTCCAAATGGATAATTCCTTTAAACCATTCTACGATAACCTTGGAGTCACCAGCAATTTGGATTGAATCTATGCCCAATGATCTAGCAAAGTGAAGAATACTTCACAATGCCAGTAACTCAGACCGAGTGTTGGTACCAAATCCACAGTTCCACTTTATGTTAAATCGGCCCATAAAAGGCGATATGAGTACAGCCCCTACTCCACACTTGGTACCTCCATCCTGAGAGGCCCCATCAAAGTAGCCTACAGACATGTCATGTAGAAATGCTGGTTGTTGAATAATACGAGACTTTTGCTTCCTGAACTGCTTGGGCCCCTCATTCCATATGATCTGTACCTTATTGACAATCTGAAGCGGAGTAGTAATTATATTCCTGAAAATAAAGGAGTTCCTTGCCAGCCAGATAAATCTACACACGTGAAATAGAATAGTCCTCAGCTTTCTGTCACCAGTTATCCAATTTCTGAAGGCCTGTGTAATATGTAATACATGCCAAATAAGATCATTTTCATAAATATGACCAATATGTTGCCAAACCTGACAGAAAAAGGGCAATCAATCATCAAATGGGAGATACTTTCCTCCTCATCATGACAAAACGAGCAAATACCAGGACCCTCAAAGCCTTTTCTCTGGAGCATATTCCAAGTAAGAATACGTTCAGCCATCAATAACCAGGAGAAAATCACCGTCTTTAGAGGAAGTTTCCAACGCCAGACCTCCTTAAACCATATAGGAATACATTCCGAGAATGTAGTTGTAACAGTAGATTTATATGCCAGTGCCGCAGTGATAGTTCCAGTCTTCACATTCTTACTCCAGAACAGAGTATCTTTGCAGTGTTGTAGCCTTAATCCAGAGCTTCTGAGCTTGTAAATATAATCATTCCATTCAGTAGCCAGAGTACTAGTAAGATGTAATTCCTGAGCATCCACCCATCCCGTGAAGCTGTTATCATCAAAATTATTTCCTGCCTGAGCCAAAAAATATATTCTTTTTTCAAGCAAATGAGTCAAAAGTGGATCCGATAGTCTGTAAGATCCATTCATTCCCAAAATAGGGTCTCTACCCACCCTTATGCTCCACCCATCACTAGGTCGCCACGCCAACCACTGTTTCAGTATAGGCATCACCTTCAGTAGTGCCCTCCATATATTCGAGATGTTCTTCTGGTCGTACTCAAACAATCTGATCCATTCAGAAATCGGCCATCCCCGTATGTACTTGGCAGAGATCACCCGATGCCACAGGCAAGGTACAAATAAACACTGCCACAAGTTTTTTGCATTAAGTGCTCTACCAAATTCACTGATGTCCTTTAGGCCCCATCCTCCCCATTCTTTAGGCTTTGTCAATAAGCCCCATCTTGCCAAGCAAATAGATGGCTTATCACTGCAGCTAGACCATATGAATCTTGTCATTCTGCTCTGTATCAGTTTAAGAATAGCCCTCGGAATCCAGGAAAGGGAGAACCAATATACATGAATGCTTTCCAGGACTGATTTTGTCAGAATGAGTCTACCGCCAATAGATAAAAAACGATGTCCCCAATTACCAATGCGTGTCTCAATCCTCTTAAGCAGCCAAATCCAGTCCCTGATCTTATAGTCATTGGGCTTCAGAAAAAATCCCAGGTATCTGAATCCGTGATCAAGAGGCAGAATATCAAATGAAAAAACTTGGTGTAGTATCTCCAACTCATCAGGTTCCCATTTTGTATGATAAAATTGTGATTTGTTCGGACTAATGCTCATACCTGTAGCATCACAGAAAACATCAAGAGCTGTTTTGATAGCCTGCCATTCTCAATGGGAGCCCCCTCCAAACAATAATATGTCGTCCACAAATAATAGATGTGTTATAAAAATACTAGCTGCCACCTCGATACCCACAATATCACCATGCTCTGTTAATTCCTTTATCATCCTGCTGAAACCTTCTGCAATAAGGAGAAATAATAATGGCGACATCGGGCATCCCTGTCGCAAGCCCCTGGATGTCGAGAAAAAAGGAGTGGGATTTCCATTGACCAGAATAGAAAAGTTTGCTGAACATACGCAACCCATAATCCAATTTGTAGTGTGCAAGGGTATACCAATCTGTAGAAGAACCAATCGAATAAACCCCCAGTCCACCCGATCATAAGCTTTAATGAAATCCAACTTCAATACCAGAGCTTTCTTATTCTTTAACTTAATGCTGTGTATAGTTTCTTGTGCAATGGCAATGGCATCAGTTATTTGGCGATTTTCAAGGAAACCGAATTGTTCATCAGATATACCCAAGGACAACCCCTTCTTCAATCGAGTAGCAATGATTTTAGTAATAATCTTATAAATCAGATTGCATAGAGAGATCGGCCGATATCCCGCAAAAGAGGAAGGCTTATCCGATTTTGGTATTAATGCCACAAAAGTAGAGTTCAAAGAGCCACATACATTGCCTTGAAGTCGAGATTCTTCCACCATAGCAAGTAGATCGGGACCCACCATATCAAAAAAATGAAGGAACAATTCTACAGTCCATCCATCGGGCCCAGGACTCTTTGAGAGTTCAAATGCTTTCAGAGTGGAATGAATCTCATTTAAGGTGACAGGTATATAGAGCCTCTCACCATCCTGTTCCCCAAACATCCGCGGGTACTTCATAATAAGTTCCGTTTGAGCAACAATAGACAGGTTTTCCTGTTTCTTATAAACAGAGTTGAAGTATGTAAATGGCTCAATCTCAAGATCACCCTGTTTGCAAAGAACAGACCCATCTTCCACTTGTAAATCCCAGATATGGTTATGAATCCTTCTAGCATTGGCAAACTGATGATAAAATTTGGTGTTACAGTCACCACTCTCAATCCATTTTAGTCTACTTTTCTGGTGTGCCATCTCCTCTTTCCTCTTCAGTATGGATGTCTGTGACTGAGAAAGGCATTTCAGCTGAGCATTGACCTCCTCATCACATATACCGGCTGGAAAGTCAATCATAATATTAGCAATAGCAGATTCTATAGTTACTAACTCCTCCAAGTCGCGATTCTTTTGTATCCTTTCCCAATTCTTCACCGCAGCTTTGAGGAGCCTAAGTTTCAGAACCAATAACCGCATAGGAGAAAGATCATCATCCACCTCCATAGTCCGCCACGTCAATCGCACAAACTGGTCAAAATTATCCAATGCCAGCCAAGTCGCATTAAATTTAAATGGATAATGGATATGTTCACCATCCACTTCCCATTGGAAAACAACAGGGAAATGATCAGATATCTTTGACTGTACAACCCACGATCGGTAAGAATGAACCTGCTCCAGTAAATCCGCAGCCACAATGAATCTATCTAATCTCTTGCCAATACCAGCCGATCCAACCCGACCATTTTGCCAAGTTGGTCGAATGACAGATGGCTCCACATCTAACAGACCTTCATCCCGAAACAGATTGTAAAAAAAGTCAGCATCTGGATCCAGTCGAATACTTCCCCAAGTTTCATTAGCAGATATAGTAAAATTCAGATCACCACCGATGATTAATCCAGTTTTCCTCAATAAACCCCTAGCTCGAATATGATTCCAAAATGGAATTCTGTTATGATATGGCCCATAACAATTTAGGATGTTAAACTCCTGGTCGCCATTTATGGGCCTTCCCTACAAAATAATTCCCGCAGCAGATTTGTAGACGTCAAAATTAGCCTTATTAGGATTCCACGCTGACAGCAACCCCCCCGAAAGCCCATTAGCATCCACAACACTCATATACCAACTCCCCACCACTTTTGAAAAAACTTCTATTGCCTTTTCAGAAGACACCATCGTCTCCTGAATCAATAATATATCAGGTCGAACATTCTTACAAACTCTACGGAGGGCTAGCAATTTTGGGGCACCCCCTACCCCACGAATATTCATAGAGAGAATAATCATGTTAAACCCCGTGCAAGGGCCTTTTGCGCTCTAAGGGCCCGAGGTACATGTGAAGAAGGAGTAGACAATTTTGTAGAATCAGTGATTGTCCCCTTCAGTTTTCTGGCGCTTCTGGTCTTCAGAGGCGAGAATTCAGGGTCCAAACCCCCGCAGATACAACCTTTGGGATCACTGATCAACTCACCCATATTCCCCGAGGATGATAAAACCTCAGTAGATGGTTTACCAATAATGATTCTACCACCCATGTTTACGGGGAGTTTGGAATTCTGGAGAATATCTCTATAGGAAGGGATCACATCAGTAATAGATTCAGACTCAACAGGTTGGGCAAAATCCCCCAAATACCCCTGTGGAGACGTGTCCAGTCCCTCGCTAGTCTCCTCCCTCCCCACCGGAGTACAGGAATCCCCAGAAGATGTTTTAGGAAAAGTTTCAACGGAAACCCTAGGGATAGACGGATTATCCAAGGAAGTCGATGGAATAGATTCCATAGGATATTCCCCCTCCACCCCCCCAGGGGTATTCTGAAATGATGTAAGCCCTTCCTTATATAAACCAGACTGCAAAATATACCTATCATTGAGCACCGATTCTTTCAATTTAAAAAACTCCTCCAGAGTTAATGACGCTACAAGAGATGGAGAGTATAATTGTAACTTACCAATCAGTGTTATGTCCGGGATAGAGAGAGTGGACAGGTCCATAGCCAAAGCTACCACATTTGACACGTTCATCTCAGACGGCTCTGTACTAGATGTAGGATTAGATAAAAGCCCAGGGCATTCGAGCTGAGTAATAGGACGACCAGAGCACTGTGCTTTAAGGTGACCCACCTTATTGCAAGTCGTGCATCGAAATGGAAGTCCCCAGTAATCCAACTCGATATCATAAACAGCCCCCCTCCATTCAATGTTTAAATCCGCCACAAGCCCCTGAGTGATATCAACTTCCACAAAATCTTACCAATTCTACGATCCAGACCCCCTAATAGGGAAGGCTCCACATGTAAAAAGCGACCCAGATGATTGCCAATAGCAGTAAATGCTTCCAAATTCCACAGGAAGAGGGGGCAGTTCAGAATATGGACCCAAAGGTGAGGAATATTCAGGACCTCCTTCTCCGGATTGAAAAGGTGGCACCACCTCTTAAGCATCAAGCTGCCCTTACCACGCAGCTAGGTCCTGGATAATATAGATTCAGAATCCTCCAAGCTCTTAAATAGAAAGCAATACCACCCCCTGGATAATATAAATACCTCTGGCATGTATGTAAGCGAAGGATACCATTGCTCTTGTACAAAGGTCTCAACGTCTCGACTAGAACACGACCAGTAACTGAACTTACCAACCAATGCCGCCAAAGACATCTTGGTCACAACGTCTAAACCAATATCATCCCCCAATACCATCCTCGGGCTTCTTTTCTTCGGCTTCCAGGGTTTCACGACATCCCTTACACCTGCATGCTCCTTCGTTATGAATCGCTTATGTGAACCAGCCGAAATGTTTTCTCTTGGGATGTTAAGTTATGTAGATTGGCATTCATCAATAATTGCCAGGATATCTCTCTCATATGACGGTACCAAAGGCTCTAGTATCCCGGGCGGAGCACCATCACCCAAATAATTACTACATGGGTTCGATACCCCATGCACATTACTACCTCCAACACCAAATTTACTCCGTAATGCATCATCTGGGATAAAGAGCCCAACATCCTTCCAAAGTATCTCATCATTTGGATCCAATAGATCTAAATACTCACCACCTGTCCCCATCATCAATAACAAGGAGCTATCACATTTATGGCTCAACCACCACTATAGTGAATAAACGAGCCTCCAGACCGAACGAAAAGCAGAAAGTGCCACCTTTCAGAAAGACCTGATAAAGTAATCCACTAACCCTCCGGCAATATCATCAATATTCAATAGATTGGACGTCGTTAGATGAAAATACCCCCCGCCCATAAAGCATAAGGAAGATAGATCAATGACCACCCAGAAATAATAAAGACGGACCACCAACCGAGCCCCTCCACATAAATGATGAATTCAAATATGGTAAGATAATGATACCAGGGAGTATAGTAAACCACTGTGCTCCGCATCATATCAAATAACACCCAGCATAACCAGAGAAGTCCCTGAATCGAAAAGTCCAGTCAGACAGCATACCACAAAGAACGAACTCCGATAGCAGGCACTGACAGTAGAAGTTCTGATCCAGGATAATGACGGCCAGTGATGACGTAAATAATCACCACTTCAAAGAATATAACCAGGATACCAAATCTTCCACCTTCATGCGGCCCAGAAGGTTAAAACCAGTCACAGCATATGTGTTTTGATAAAAAACAGCGACGGCAAAACACGCACCCAAGCATTCCAGAATAATGCTATTCCAAGACCGACACCACCCAATGCAGGAAACTCCCAGCATCCGCGCTCAGACAACACTCACGAGAGATCCGCTATACACAAACATGTGCAATCCTATAAAAATCCCGTCGCTCCTTCTCCAACGCTCCTGCTCCTTCTCCCAATTGTCTTGTTCTATCTTATATAGAAAACACTTTTAAGTTTCATTTTAATGAGTTTGGTTATCTAGTTTTAATAAAAAGAAACTTTGAAAAAAATACCTTGCCAATATTATCTAGTTTTATCTCAATATTATTTTGCCAAAGTTTGTCCTTAAGTATCATTAAACAATAATTATTTTTGAAAGGTGTCTTCAACAATAAAAGCAATTAGCCTACTCAACATCGTATGGTGTAGTATTGCTTGATTCTTAAAAATCTCAGTGAAGAATCGGGAGGAGCCAGGGATCGTAGCAGGACCAATACATTGAGCATAGCTGGGCTTGGCTGGGGTCTGACGTTACGAATGGTTTGCTTGCCTCACGGAGCTGAGTTGGGTAGGGATCCTAGCCTAAGCCATGCCTCATACTTATATGCTTTCTTGCTTGCAGGTCATCCTTGTGATTGAAGCTCCAATCCTCATACCTATTTGCTTATTTGCTTGCTTGCAGGTCATCAGATGACCTGTGATTGGAGCTGAACTTTTTGAACGAGATCTATAAGAAGACAACACCATGCATGAAGGGGGCACTTGGGAGATGGCTGATCATGCCAAGACAAGCTAATAATGCACCTCGAAAAACATGAAATCAATAGGACTGCCACATAGCATTTGTAGTAGAACCGAAAAGTGAGCCAAGTATCATGGGTTACCATAGTACATAGTACCATAACATTTAATGTCAAAGATAATGCTATAATAATTCCTAGCATTACTCTCTTCCATAAAAAATCATTCCACAACCTTATTTTTAGCCTATGCTTTAACGTGGATGGTAGACAATCTGCGTCGATATGAGGGATAGTAGACAATCTGCCTCGATATGAGGCCAAATAAGAGTATGGATTTGTTTATTGGTGGAGAAAAGGTTTAATAAAATTATGAAGTCTCTTATTGATGGAGAAAAAAGTTTATTAGGTTTTTGTCAGATACTTGTCATAATTTTGTTAAAATTTAAAATAGTTAAAATTTGCATTGGTTTTAGTTCAGACTAATTGAAAAGGCGACAAGCCCTTTCATAGAGTCTCTGCTGGCTGACAGCCAGCATAGACTCTATGAAAGGGCTTGTCGCCTTTTCAATTAGTCTGAACTAAAGGAAAAGGAAAAGGTGACTCTATGCTTTGTCTGATTTCTCCTCACAACTTCGACTATTAAAGGAAAAGGTGAGGGATTGGACTAAGAAGGAGACATTAATTATGAAATCCACTTCCACCCAGCTGGAAGGGGAGATATCTACCCTCCTCTTGTTATCCCAGTCTGGGATTCTTACCTTACATCAGCATCGCAGATTAACTGATCTCAGAGCTGCACACTACAAGATTCTGGAACATGAGATCTCCTCTGCAAGATTACAAAGCAGGATTACCTGGGCTTCTCAGGGAGATGCCAACACAAAATTCTTCCACGCTGTGGCATCTTCTCGGAAAAATCAGAATACTATTTGGAGCCTTTTGGACACTGATGGGTCGTGGATCTCTGATGACACTGGATTAAAAAACATGGGGGTTAGACATTATAAAGACATTTTCTCCGATGATGGGAAGACTACCCTCACAGCTCAATTAAATGTCCTTCGCCTTTACCCATCTTATCTCACAGAGGATGACAAGGGAGTTTTCACATGTCCTGTTACTATACAAGAGGTGGTGGAAGCACTGAAGACTTTTAAAAGAGATAAAGCCCCTGGTCCGGATGGCTGGACTGTAGAATTTTATTTACATTTCCTGGATTTATTGGGACCATCTCTTTTACATCTGGTGGAGACTGCTCGTTCATTGGGAAAGGTTCACCCTGCCATTAACTCCACATTTATTGCTCTCATACCAAAGATTGATCTCCCCTCCTGCTTTGGGGATTACAGGCCCATATCTTTATGTAATCTCTGTTACAAATTGATCTCTAAAGTTGCTGCTACTCGACTTAAACCCTT
>LPNX010150039.1:118243-138308 GCA_001517045.1 Pseudotsuga menziesii
TAACTTCATATTCTGACCTGAGTTATCAGGAGTGATGAATAAGTCTGAGGAGCATCAGACTTAGTTTATTTCACTTTTCTGACTCTTGACTGATGGCTGGTTTNTACTCATACATAAAATTGAAGATCTGGCTGCCAATTACCCAGTTCCTTCTTACATTAAAAAGAACAGAATGATTGGACCTCAGCCCATACATGAATTCCCTACTGGATATTTTGATGGAGCAGCACAAAGAATGAGGGGGGGTGCTGGGTTTGTGATCTATATAAGTGAAACCCACTACTTATGTTTCTCGGTGGGCCGTGGCATTGGAACCAACACCAGAGCTGAATTGATGGCACTCTGGTCACTGCTTAGAACTATCATCCGGATGGGATTGCCCATAAAGAAGATATATGGTGATTCAATGGNAAAAAAGAGTCTTTGCTGGCTGGAAGCGGAGACTATAAAAAGAAAACCACAATCATTTGCTCATAAGACAAAATACTCAAATATGAGCTACGCTCTTTTTCCACTCTCATTAGCTTCGAAGGTTTCCCTTTTATACTACTTGTAACTTTCAGATGGAAAGATCCACGGGAAACCCAGCAATACTTTCCCACATTTGTGGATGGTAGAGGTGGTAAACCGCCGGCCATCCTAGCAGAAGGCCTAACCCTAGAGGACTCAAGGCTCGAACCCGTGACCTCCCCCGAACCGAGAGAATGTATGTACAGCTTACCAATTAAGCTAACCCTTGGGGCTTAGACTTAATAAAATATTAATTACAAAGGAGTATCTTCATTAAAGTTAAATATGAACTCAACCGAATCCTCTTCATTATAGTCAATATTAACCATATCGCAACAATCCATATGCCAAACCTTCGCAACAAACATTATCAAATCCAAATAATGTGGAGCCATACGATAAACCTTATCCTACCATCTGCCAAAGACTATGGATAAACCAAACCATATCGAATCCTCTAATTCTACCTTCATTAGTCAAACATAAAGAATTGAAACCGTCTTATGGGAAGCCCAAAGCTCTCATTTCTATAAGTATAAAAGCTTTTTAGTAAATTAATCATAATTGTTCTCTTTTCACACAGTATATGTTTTGTTTAAAGTGTAATCCACTCATAGTCTCTATTTTCTCATTCCAATATATATAAATATATATATTCTTTTAAAGCATCTCTATATATTAAACAAAAGGGTATTCCCTCTTTTAACCATGTAATGATTAACCATTAATAAAACCCTCTTTTAAGCATGTAATGACTAACCATTAATAAAACAATAGTATTTTTTATAATAAGTTAATAATATTTATTAGCTACATTTATTGATTCATAAGTAATAGATACTTATTATTTACTTTGCCAACAAATCATTAACTTATATTAACTTAGTCCAATTAAAACGTACTTTAAAAATGGGACGACGCTTAAGGCTTATCCTTATACTACCAAGTAAACAATTTACTCTTCTTCAAGTGTTTGTTGTGGAAATTGAACCTAGGTGTTAGAACAATTACACTCATAAAAATTGCCAATTACATATGCAAATTACACACAAAGGAGAGTGAATATGGAGCAAAACACTAATCTGTATTGAATAAGTGTACAATAGCCAACCCTGTGAAGTCATAGGCTGCCACAATAAATAATTACATGAGAGATTCGAATGCATTGGGATGCCATTCGAATTGGGTCAAAAGCAGGCTTACTAAATCTAAGCAAATCCCCCACAGGTGCATAAAGCAGTTTCCAAATCTGTCTAGGAGCTCACGAATTGGCAAAATCAATTAGGCAAGATAATAGATGATGGAAGGACAACTCATACATGCTTTTCTTAGGAGAAAAGGGTGGAGGATGATGAAGACAAAAAACAAGTTAACTTCACCTAGTCAAACTTTCCCGATTGCCTTAAAACTCCGCAAAAGTGGGCAATAAAACAGAAAAAGCAGACATGCGCTAGGAAGGCCAGGAATAAAGTAGATTTGATTACAAGTGGTTTCCCAAGTGCTCCATGACTCAATTTTAGCAAGTTTGACCACTTTGGACATGTGGATGACAACTTGCATAAGGTGGAATATGGAAACTAGGCAAATAAGACAAAAATGGATTAATTAATGTCTAAGGTAGCTAACTATGGGTTGATTATTCTAACACCCCCCCTTAAGCCTGACTTATGAGTAAAATATCAAAAAATTATAGGGCCTAGCAACAAGGCTTAGTCACCCTTTACATACTGCATGTCCATTTAACCAAGGAAAGAGGCAAAAACCCAGTGGAAAAATCCTCCCTTAAACATGGACAGTAAAACAAAATTTGAAAACCTTGTCATCACTCATGCTTCATAGCATGATCAGCAATCCCCAGCAGTGATTTGAGATTGCTGAATGTCTTCTCACCAAAAACTTTGGTGAAGATATCTGCTACTTGTTCTGAAGATTAACAGAAGAGTAGGTGAATGGTGCCATCATGCACAAGCTGTCTGATGTAGTGCATATGGATCTCAATGTGTTTGGTTCTCTGTCTCTGAACTGGATCATTGCAGATTTGAATGGTACTTTGATTATCACAATAGATAGTAGTTGAGTATTCTTATTCGAAGCCACACTCACCAAGTAACCCCTGCAACCATAAACATTGAGTTGCTGCATTTACAACTCCTCTATACTCTACTTCAGTAGATGAGAGTGCAATGACACTCTGTTTCTTGCTTGACCAGTTGATTGGTCCTTCAGCAAGCATGAACACATATCCTGATGTTGACTTTCGATCTGTGTTGTCACCTGCCCAATCACTATCAGTAAACCCAATCAAATCAAGATCAGATTTAGCTTTGTAGAAGATCCCATGAGTCCTTGTTCCCTGAACAAAGTTAAGGATCCTTTTGGCTTCTCTCCAATGGATCTCATGAGGCTGATACATGTATCTTGAAGCCACACTTACTGCATAAGAAAGATCAGGTCGAGTATGTGTAAGGTACAACAAACACCCAATCAGTTGCCTATACAGTGTATTATTTACCATAGGTGAAGAATCTGCTTCTTCAAGCTTAACTCCTGAAAGGAAGGGAGTCTTGCTTGGCTTGCAATCCTTCATGTTGAACTTGTTCAACAAATCCAAGGCATACTTGGACTGATGTACTTTGATTCAATGTTTGGTTTGAGCAATCTTGAGCCCCAAGAATTGGCTCAATAACCCCAAATCAGTCATAGAGAATGCATGGTTCATTGCATCCTTCAAGTAGGCAATTTCATCCTTTGAGCTTCCTGTAATGAGAAGGTCATCTACATACAAGACAATAATCATCAAAGAACCATGAATCAGCTTCAAATAAACATTAGGATCTGACTTGCATCGAACAAAATTCAATGATAGCAGAAAGCCATCAATCTTGGCATACCAAGCCTTGGGGGCTTGCTTAAGCCCATACAATGATTTTTTTAGCCTGCACACAAGAGATGGATTAGTAGCAAAGCCTTGAGGCTGCTGCATGTAAATCTCTTAGTAAGATCTCCATTCAAGAAAGCACACTTCACATCCATGTGATGTACCTCCCACTGCTTCGAAGCTGCAATAGCTAAGGCTAGCCTGATGGAGTCCATCTTTGCCACTGGTGCAAAGGTCTCATTGTAGTCTATGCCATGTACCTGTGAGTAGCCCTTGGCTACCAATCTTGCCTTATATTTCAAAGTTGAACCATCAGCAGCAAACTTGGTTTTGCACACCCACTTACATTGAACTAGCTTCCTCCCCGGGGGAAGATCAACCAGCTCCTAAGTGTTGTTCTTCTAGAGTGAGCTGAACTCTTCTTTCATGGCTGTTTGCCATCTTGAATCATGTGCTGCATCTTCATATGTCTATGGGTCTGATTCAACCCTCAGATAGCATTTCTCTGCAAACAAAGGGTCTTTCACACACATAGCACTTTCAAACTGAGATCTAGTCCTCCTAGGATCATTAGGATTTCCAGCTAGTTCTCCAACTGCATGAATGGTCTTTGCTGCCCATTTTGGTCTTGTAGGACTGTTAGGATCTGCAATTAAATCATCATTATTAGACATATCAAAATCAACAAACTCAACTATCTCTTCACTTACATTCAATGGTTATGGTGGTGAAGAGGATTCTCCAACTTCCACTGCTACTAAAGGCTCTTCTTGGAACTGAACACTCCTTTGAATGAAGGCTTTGTTTGTGCTCAAATTGATCAGCTTGTACCCTTTTGAATCTTCAGAGTACCCAACAAATAGACACTCTTGGATTTGGGGCTGCAAAGCCTTCCTCTTTTTTGTTGGAATTCTAGCCCATGCCCTTGAGCCAAAAATCCTGAAATGGATCACATCTGGCTTGTGCCCACTCCATGCTTCGAAAGGAGTCATACCATCAAGCTGTTTATGAGGCACCCTATTCTAGATATAGGCTGCACAGTTTATAGCTTCGGACCAAAACTTTGGTGGCAAAGTCTTAGCCTCCATCATGCAGGTTGACATCTCTTTCAGTGATCTGTTCTTCCTCTCAACAACACCATTTTGCTATGGTGTGTAAGGGATAGAATGTTGCATCTGAATACCTGCATCTGCACAATATTGAACGAAATCAGACTTGACATACTCACCACCATTTTCAGATCTGAGGACCTTGAGTTTCCTCTGAGACTGGTTTTCAACCAAAGCCTTAAAGACTTTGAAGAGGCCAAAAACTTCAGACTTGTGTTTCAGGAAGTAAACCCAGCAATACCTAGAAAAGTCATCTATGAATGCCAATGCATATTTGTCCTGACTCATTGACATATGAGGAAATGGGCTAGCAACATCACTGTGGATCAACTCAAGAGGTGCAGAGGTTCTCTCATGACTAGCTTTCTCAAATTTATGCTCCAGGTGTTTTCCTAAGATGCAACCTTGACAGACTCCTTTGGAAAACTTAATCTTTGGTAACCCTATGACCATTTCTTTTTCACTAAGATCAGAAAGATACTTATAGTTAAGGTGGCCAAATATTTCATGCTAAAGCTTGCTTGCCTCATTAGCATGAATCAGAAGAGCAGAGGGGTTTGAGTAGTGTAGGAAGTGTGAGAACATGTATAGCTTTGAAGTGTGATTTGCAACTCCTTTTGCAATGACTTTACCACTTGAGATCTCTGTGATCTCAACTTCATTAGGGGAGAATATGACCTTCTTTGGAGATCCTGTGCGGGTCATCTGATACACTGATAAGAGGTTAGAGGCAAGACCTGGAACATACAATACATTGCTGAAATTACCATGGTCAAGATCAATCCTCCCTTTGCCCAAACTTTTAGTGAGAGAGTCATCTCCCAGTACTATTGGTGGACCTTTCGACATGTCAAGTGAGGTGAATGCCTCCTTGGTCGAAACCATATGTCTTGAAGCTCCAGAATCAATGATGAAACTAGGTGAGCTTGATGTGCCAGCAACCAATGCATGAACTCTCTCTCTGTCTTCTGAATTTGATCCTCCTTCCCTCTTCTTTGAGCTATCAAGAAGGGAGATGCCATTCTTCTCCAGGAGTTGGGTCAACATGTCAATTTGCTTCTTCATGGAGGAGCTTTCAGGATGATTTCCCTTACTGTAGTATGCGCACTTGCTCATTTCTCCTTTGTTCTTCTTCTTCTGGAAGTTCTTCTTGGAACCTTGGGGTTCCTCTGGAGACTTGTTCTTGTCTCTCTTTTGCTCAGGTGGCTTCTTAGCTTTATTCTTTCCTTTTGAATCCACCCTCGAATCTCCAGCAACCAGAGCTTGGTCTTTGGAAAGTTTGATGGTGCCCATCATCACCAATTTATCTTGTGCTTGTGTGAGAGATTCCATGAACTCTGCAAGTTTTTGCATCTTCCAGGCTCGAGATTTCAACTTGGTGGCATGGAAGGTCGAAACAAACATTGAATAGTCAGGGCCAAGCTTCGAGAGTATGGCCAAAACCAGTTGCTCCTCCTTCTTTTGAATTCCACACTATTTTAGCTGCAAAACAAGGGCTTTAAACTTGGAAAAATAGAGTTGCAGGGATTCGAAGCTGTTGGGACTCAGGGAGATCAATTCATTTTCAATTTGATGTCCCCTCATCTCATCTGTCTTACCAAAAAGCTCAACAAGCTTCTCCCATACTTCATTTGGTGATGTTAATCCATCAAGATGGAAAAGGAGGTCTCTGGATATGCTCAGACACAGGAGACCATAGGCCTCATCCCTCCTGTTGTGCCATTTAATTTTCTCTGCAGCTGCATTGGGCTCTGCTTCTGTTGCCATAGTCACTCTGTAGAGGCCTTTCACTCTCAACAGTATCTCCATCTCTGCTTTCCATTTAAAGAAGTTAAATGGAGTCAAGATGATCTTCTGAGATTGATCCATAACTCAAAAATTGTCCCTTCAGTTAGCAGAATGCTCCTAGTCAATGATGTCAAACCTACAATAACAAATTGGAAGGAGAGAAATTGATCTAAAAAGGCTCTGATACCATGTGCAAATTGAACCCAGGTGTTAGAACAATTACACTCACAAAAATTGCCAATTGCACATGCAAATTACACACAAAGGAGATTGAATATGGAGCAGAACACTAATCTGTATTGAATAAGTGTATAATAGCCAACCCTGTGAAGTCATAGGCTGCCACAATAAATAATTACATGAGAGATTCGAATGCAATGGGATGCCATTCAAATTGGGTCAAAAGCAGGCTCACTAAATCTAAGCAAATCCCCCATAGGTGCATAAAGCAGTTTCCAAATCTATCTAGGAGCTCACGGATTGGCAAAATCAATTAGGAAAGCTAATAGATGATGGAAGGACAACTCATACACGCTTTTCTTAGGAGAAAAGAGTGGAGGATGATGAGGACAAAAAACAAGTTAACTTCACCTAGTCAAACTTTCCCAATTGCCTTAAAAATCAGCAAAAGCAGGCAATAAAGTAGAAAAAGTAGACATGCGCTAGGAAGGCCATGAATAAAGAAGATTTGATTCCAAGTGGTTTCCCAAGCACTCCATGACTCAATTTTAGCAAGTTTGACCACTTTGGACATGTGGAGGACAATTTGCATAAGGTGGAATATGGAAACTAGGCAAATAAGACAAAAATGGATTAATTAATGTCTAAGGTAGCTAACTATGGGTTGACTATTCTAACATTTGTGACACTTAAGATAACACCCATCATCAACTCACATGGTTTTTCAGCCATTCACTCTCTCCCTAGTGGATTTGTGCCCCCACATTAAGCTGAGTCAAGTCCTTATTCTCCTAAGTCTACTAAATAAAAATCACTACTTGTGAAAACTCATCAACATTACTTACAGTGCTTTATCGATCTTGAGTTTCTCACTCGAAAGGTGCATCTTCACATTTACCTTATGTTTTCTGTTATCGAAGAATAGGAGTTGTAGAGGGGATGTTACACGGTTGCATTAAACAACAATTTCCATTCTGCCCTTCTATTCACAAGGGATACGGTTCTTCCTGTTGTTCTTTATTCTATGGGATTTTCCTTGGCGTTTGAAGCTTGGTTGATGACATAAATAACCAAGTAAGCTAAGGATTTTTCACAGTATTAATGGATTCACGTTTTATTTCCCTGTATTGTGTTATTTAAATTTTGTTCCAAGATTTTGTGCAAGCCAAATGAAGGAAGGCGTTGGCCAATCCTTTGCTTGTAGCTTCTATATTAAATTTTTGTTCAACGTATAGAGCAATGAATCCACTGTGGGCATCTTCCTTTTTCTTGACTCATTAGAGAGCGTCTTCTTTTCATCGGTTGTGTGTGTTAGTGACTCCTCTGAAAATGCCTTCTTTGTTGACTGTTTATGAGAGGATTCATTGAGAGTATTTTCTTCGTTTTGTTTGAGTGTGAGTGACACCATTAAGAACTCGATCCTCACTCCTACAAAGAACTATAACTATAAAATAGAACTATATCCTTGAACGATACAGAGGCTTGGGAATGTGATTACCACCTGGATGGACTAGATGGAGGTAATAATCAAGCATTATATATCATTATTCACAGGAGGTAAGTTCATACGCCGGTATGTAGTTTGATGCCAAGAGGTCATTGACTGTGCCAATAAGAAGATGAAATGGCCACCGAGAGCCAGTCTCATTCCCATGAGGTGTCATTGCAAGTTGGTTATCTAATAGTTGCCGATCTTAGATAATCATTGCTAGCTAGTTGGTCTCGTTGTATGTAGTTCGGTCAAAACAAGAAGGTTATTCCATTCCGTTGGGTAAAAAAAGAGGGAGGTAGTTTATATGCTTAAAGGGATTTCCTTGAAGTAAGGCTAATAAGTATTGTGAAGGTGTTCTTAGTGAAAGAAACCTTAAAGAAATTGAAAATATATTGTAGTAGTTGTGTTGCGTAATTGTAACCATCTTTGTTGATAAATAATTAAAGATTAATAATTTTTGGTGGATGTAGCCCCAAGGTTGGGTGAACAACGTATATTGGAGTCCCTTTCTCTCCCACTTGTTCATTATATGTTTTAAATTCTATATTTCTAAAGGTTTATCCATTCCTTTACTTGCATATAATGAATGTAATATTAACCATGTTATTTAATTGATATGTTTTTACGTGAAGTTCAATAATAAAAGTACTAGTAAATTGTTAGCCTTATCATCTATGTATATGCTAAGACTTAATCACAACATACATATGGTTGTTTATAATACAGGAGAGTGTTACCAATAATGTATAATGGTTAATAAATGATATACATTATATACTTATGGATGGTAGTAATCCCATACAAATATATATTTGAGTAATCATTGAGTTTTGGTATATAAAATATTCTACAATGTTGGGTTACACCATGAAGATAATGTATAAATACTATTACATGTCTGGAGTGGAATCCTGTATAGTATTGCAGTAAATTGACGCCTGATGTGAAACCTAGGGAAATTACTCATAATAAATTTGCATCTATTTGAAATAATTACCCAAGTAGTAGGTAGTGGTGAATGGAAAAAGTACTATTTCATCTTTAGCTCATAATATTTAATAATCATGGGGACTACTATTTATGATTGAAGCATGCAGTTAAATTTTTTTTACCCATCATGTAAAAAGGTAAAGAGAAGATTGGGTTTGTTACACGTTTGTTACAAATGGTATCAGAGCATGTTCTCAACACTCGGACCTACTGGACTCGCTTACATATAGGTATGTTGTGCACTTGGTGAAGAATTGATTTTTGAGAATGCGAGATTTAATGAATGCTTATTGGAATACATGTTGTTGAAATGATATTGGTTTAATGTTATGATCATCAAAATACATGAACTAGCTCTCTTAGACTCATGTGCTTGAATGCATTAATCTAGTTGCAGAAATTTAAAAAAGAGAATATATGTATGAGGTGTGAAGTTTGTCTGAAGATTGACAAGGTGATATGTTTAATTTATGTAAGGAAATACTTATGATATTTTATATGCACAATGTGCAAGATTATGTCTAACTCGTTCATAATTTTACTAGAAGAGTTTAGTGCATGGTGATTTTATCTATGACAAATGACTAATGGATACATGATGTAGTTAAACTAGTAATTGCTTAAACAACTTCATAGGTATTCAAGATTATGACAAATAAGGTAACTCTTATGATTAGCATATTGAACGAGAAATTTAATGAGTAACATATGCGAGTAGAGGTAACTAATTCAAAACTTTCAACATGACAAGTTAGACTACAAGGACATGATCTTGATTTCATGTAGATTATGTATGATAGTTGCACAAGGATTGTGCATAAAGTTGAATATCATTATGTCTATATTGTGCATTCTCTAAATATTGGTGTTTAAATGCAATAAGGAAGAAACTTGTTGATATGTAACTTTTACGTTTGTTTAAATTTGTGTTGACAAAACAGAACTTGATGTGAAAAATATTTGCAAAACGTTGTTAGTGTAATGTACACACACATGTGTTAACAAGAAGCTTCACCCAACTGCAACGAAGGTAATGGAAATTGGTAATGTCAACTCAAGATTATATAAATTAAGGTGCAAATTTTATTTAAAGTGCAAGACAAAGAAAAGTAGATATAACTAAACTGACAATGAAAAAAAATAAAAAAATGCATTGATATTATACAAAAGTTGCATCAAGATTTTATGAACATCCAAATAGGAACTTGTTCTCAAATAGTTTGATTTATGAGGTTATGATGCAACTTATTTTAGAAAAAAAGAAATTGTGAGCAAAGAATGCAGGTGTGCATGGTTGCAAGAAGTAACGTCAAATGGGAAATCAATAAATCGAAAGTGAAAGATAAATCCCTTGATGGGAAGGTAACATCTGGAACCATTATGGTTCCTCAAAGTTTTTTATCAAAGGGTAGTAAGATGTTATCATTTGATTAAGCAATTTCATTTATGGCAAAACTTAGTTTAGAAAAATTGATATGCTAAGAATATAATTTAAAATAAGTATTGAAAATTTCTATTAAAATGCTTGAGTGTGGTAACCATTAAATTTTTGAATTGTTTGTGCATGCATAGATATTAGAAGTATCAAGTTGAGAAAGCAATAATGTGTTGTTAAACATATTGGATGTATAATGTTGTGACTTAAGTCTTGGAAGACTTAGTTAAAAATGCCTTGATGTTTAATGGGTAAGACTTGGAACATCAAGATTATTGATTTACCATGTGGATATGGTATTGAGCCAGTGGGCTCACAAACACCATGAATGTTCATAGTTATTAAATATTTAGTTTAATGTGAAGCTAGTAGGCTCCAAAACATAGAGTATGTTCAATGTTATTTATAATATTTAACGTATTTAAAGTTTCTTTTCGGAAAATATATTAAATATATGTCATTTTGACTGATTGTGCCTTGAGATTATTGCATTAATGAACTATGGCAATACCAATAAGATCATAATTAAATAATTGAATATGAATATGAATATATGAAACCTACAAGAGAGATAAAGAGAGAGATTAATTAGACAAAGAGTTATGAACTTTTGAGCTAATCCCAGGGGACATCCTGGGTTGTAAGGCTCTTAAACTTATAAGAAACTTTTGTACATTAAATAGAACAAATTAATGAAAATGAAGTAAAAAAAATTGGTTTGGTGTTGAGTTGGTTGGGCTCTAGAGCACCTAAAGTATTTAGACTCATTATGCATAATTACAAGATGTAATGTGGCTCAGAAACAGAGACTTAATTTTCAGAATAAACAAATTGAAATATTGAAATGGTTGAACACAAAATATTTAAGAATTAAGTAGAGTTGCTATGGAGCACCCTGGAGAGGTGTTAAGATGTGAATTTTTTTATAAGTTAGTACATAGTTGCCAGTGAACACTCTTGTGAGGTGTTAGACTATGTTGAGCGCTCTATGATATTAAGTCCTAGGCCTAGGAAAAGAGCTACTAGTGATCACCTAGAGGAGGTGTTGGGATCTTAAGCAGAACTGCTATAGAGCACCGAGGTGAGGTGTTAGGTTTTGTAGTGATACCTTTTGTGATGTTAAGATTTCAGTATCAGAGTTATGTGGGCTTCTAGATTCTGTGTAGGAGATATGCCTGAGAGCTGTAAAAAGTTGATGAAGGGTATTGTCTTTATATTGGTTGAATATTATATATATAGGTTGAGGTGGCCTTCACGTGAAGTTGTGGTTCCGTGAGGAGATGACTCTCACGTATATATGCATGTTCAAACTTTTTAAAGAAGATTTCAGCCAAGAAACACTTGGGACATTAATGTCACAAATTAGGTATGTGTGAGAATCATATTTTTGGTATTTTATGCACCATGATATGATGAATGACGAAAATATTAGTTGCAAATTATGTATGAGGTGAATCTTCATGTGACAAACATGATAGAAAGGTTGTTGTTATCTGCATTGGTAATGCTTTAATTAATATGTGTTTCAAAATATGTGAAAAAATTTATGATTATGTACATGTTATGTGAATTTAATATGACTACTCATGTTGTGAAACAAGTGAAAATGATTATTTATGTTAGAAAAAAATTGAAAGTATTTAAAAATATATGGATGTCAATGTTAAGTAGAAACACTATGTTCCAAGATATATGGAATTGCAAGAATGGTTTGTTTTATATTAGGAATGTAATATATGTCATGTACAACTCACATATGTTGCAGGTACATATTTAAGGATATATCTAATCTCTAAAATTTGTTATGGAGAACAAAAGCATTTGCTCCCTATGTTTCTATTGATTATAAAATGATCCTTCTTATGTATATATTATGTGATAACCATGGAAAAAACTTGCAATGTTTATGTAAACTACAGGTTATGGAAGCATCAACGACATTCCGAAGAAATCCCAAAGAAAGCAACGATAAAAGAAGCTTTATATTTACAAGGGGACATGTATGTTGAAGAACAAACTTTGAAAGAAGATGACAATGAGGAGGGTGTACCTTTAAGGGGGAGGATGTAACATCTCCTCTGTTACTCTTACTCTTCAGCAATTGGAAGTGCAAGGTAAGGTTTTACAACACTTAATAAGAATGAGTTTGTATTGCTAAATAGTATGGTTATAATACACATAACTACATGAGAAAATATGAATACAATTATATAATACAAAATAAAGAGAAATTGGTTCTAAAGTATTATGTACATGTATGAATTATGTTATTAAAATCAAATTATGAGTTAGTTAGGGCTCGTGCTTCATGGAAGAGGGACGGTGCAACCGTTACTAGAAAAGGATGAGATAATGGGTATGGGAAGACATATCGGGAGGGAACCGAGTAACAGTCATGGGGAACGATGCTCATGACGAGCCAAGTTCTTGAGGGAATGGTAGCAAGGACGATCCACCCTGGGAATAAAAAATAAATCTAAGTATGACTAGGTCAGTCACATTATACAGAAGCTTCCACCCGTAGAGCTGCTTCAGAATGGATAGGGTTCTTCCAGTTGTTCTTTATTCTCACTTTATTCTATGGGTGTTTCCTTGGTGTTTGAAGCTTGGTCGATGACAAAAATAACCAAGTAAGCTAAGGCTTTTCAACAGTTTTAATGGATTCACGTTTTATTTTCCCTTTATTGTGTTATTTAAATTTTGTTACAAGATTTTTTGCAAGTGAAATAGAGGAAGGAGTTAGCCAATCCTTTGTGTGTATCTCCTATATTAAATTTTTGTTGAACATATAGAGTAGTGAATCCACTGTGGGTGTCTTCCCTTTTCTTCACTCCTTAGAGAGCGTCTTCCTTTTATTGACTGTGTGTGTTAGCGACTCCTCTGAAAACGTCTTCTTTGTTTACTGCTATGAGAGGATTCATTGAGAGTGTTTTCTTCGTTTTGTTTGAGTGTTATTAGCACCATTAAGAACTCGACTCTCACTACTACAGAGAACTAAACTATAAAATAGAACTATATCCTCAAACGATACGGAGCCTGCCTTGGGAATGTGACTATACGGAGGTAACGATCAAGCATTATATATTATTATTCACAAGAGGTAAGTTCATACACCAGTATGCAGTTGATGCCAAGAGGTCATTGGTTGTGCCAATAAGAAGAAGAGATGGCCACCGAGATCCAGTCGCATTCCTGCATGTTGGTTATCCAATAGCCGTCGATCTTAGTCAATCATGTCCAACGAGTCGGTCTCATTGTATGTCGTTCGGTCATAACTAGAAGGTTATTCCATTTCGTTGGGTCAAAAAGAGTGAGCGTCTCCCATTTCCTATACTTATTATTTTCGGCTGCAATCTTAAATGAGGAAAAACTGTTTGCTTTCCCTTTTGTTGATTTTGATCAGAGCAAAGAGAAATTTTCAGTTCTCTAAATTCAAACCTATGCAATAGGAAAATATCCACTATAGAATTCATGGGAGTATATTATTCTCCTTCAAAAGAAGGTAGGGGGTCTTCAATAGAAGACTCTAAGTGAAAAATAAAGTAAATCTTACTTATTATATAATATATATTAAAAAAATATAACATGCCTTAGGTCTATTATGTGACTTGAGTGCTCAACATTTAACTCATACCATTATTTTATGTGAAGAATAGAAGGTGCATAGTGCATAGTGCATAGTCTAACTTGTTCAGAATTTTACTAGAAGAGTATAGTGCATAGTGATTTTATCTATGACAGATGACCAATGGATATATGATGTAGTTAAACTAGTAATTGCTTAAACAACTTCTTAGCTATTCAAGATTATGACAAGTAACGCAACTGTTATGATTAACATATTGAATAAGAAATTTAATGAGGAACATATGCAAGTAGAAGTAACTATTATGTCTAACTTGTTCAGAATTTTAATAGAAGAGTATAGTGCATAGTGATTTTATCTATGACAGATGACCAATGGATACATGATGTAGTTAAATTAGTAATTGTTTAAACAACTTCTTAGGTATTCAAGATTATGACAAGTAACGTAACTTTTATGATTAACATATTGAATAAGAAATTTAATGAGTAACATATGCAAGTAGAAGTAACCATTCCAAAACTTTCAACATGACAAGTTAGACTATAAGGACATGATCTTGATTTCATGTAGATTATGTATGATGGTTGCATGAGGATTGTGCATAAAGATAAATATCATTATGTCTAGATTGTGCATTCTCTAAATATTGGTATTTAAATGCAATAAGGAAGAAACTTGTTGATATGTAACTTTTACTTTTGTTTAAATTTGTGTTGAAAAAAGAGAACTTGCTATGAAAAATCTTTGCAAAAAGTTTCTTGTGTAATGTACAGCTACATGTGTTAACAAGAAGCTTCGCCCAATTGCAACGAAGGTAATGGAAATTGTTAATGTCAACTCAAGCTTATATAAAGTATGGTGCGAATTTTGTTTAAAGTGCAAGACAAATAAAAGTAGATACGGCTAAACTGACAATGAAAAAATAAAAATAAAAATGCATTGATATTATAAAAAAGTTGCATCAAGATTTTATGAACATCCAAATATGAACTTGTTCTCAAATAGTTTGCTTTATGAGGTTATGATGCAACTTATTTCTAAAAAGAAACTGTTTGCAAAGAATGTAGGTGTACATGGTTGCAAGAAGCAACGTCAAATGGGAAATCAGTAAATCGAAAGCGAAGGAGAAATCCCTTGATGGGAAGGTAACATATGGAATCAGTATGGTTCCTCAGATTTTTTTATGAAAGGGTAGTAAGATGTTATCATTTGATTACACAATTTCATTTATGAAAAAACATAGTTTAGAAAACTCGATATTCCAAGAATATACTTTGAAATAAGTTTTGAAAATTTCTATTAAAATGATTAAGTGTGGTAACCGTGAATTTTTTGAATTGTTTGTGCATGCATATATATTAGAAGTATCAAGTTGAGCAAGCGATAATGTGTTGTTGAACAGATTGGATGTATAATGTTGTGACTTAAGTCTTGGAAGACTTAGTTAAACATGCCTTGATGTTGAATGGGTACGACTTCGAACATCAATATTATTGATTTACCATGTGGATATGGTATTGAGCCGGTGGGATCAGGAACACCATGAATGTTTAGAGTTATTAAAGATTTAGTTTGATGTGGAGCTAGAAGGCTCCAAAAGATTGAGTATGTTCAATGTTGATTATAATATTTCACGTATTTAAAGTATCTTTTCGGAAAAGATATTAAATATATGTCATTGTGACTGATTGTGCCTTGAGATTACTGCATTAATGAACTATGACAATACCAATAAGATCATAGTTAAAGAATTGAATATGAATATGAATATATGAAACCTACGCGAGAGAGAAAGAGAGATTAATTGGATAAAGAGTTATGAACTTTTGAGCTAATCGCAGGGGATTCCTTGGGTTGTAAGGATCTTAGAATTATAAGAAACATTTCTACATTATATAGAACAAATTAATGAAAATCAAGTAAAATAATTTGGTTTGGTGTTGAGCTAGTTGGGCTCTAGAGAACCTAAAGTATTGAGACTCATTATGCATAATTACAAGATGTAACGTGACTTAGAAACAAAGACTTAATTTTCAGAATAAACAAACTAAAATGTTGAAATGGTTGAATACAAAATATTCAAGAATTAAGTAAAGCTGCTATGGAGCACCCTGGAGAGGTGTTAGGCTTTGAAATTTTTGATAAGTTAGTACAGAGTTGCCAATTAGAGGAAATTTCAACTCAAACTGGGCCTTCTAAAAAGAATTAATAAAATAATAGTTAAAATAATAAAATCATATTTATTAATTTTGGAGGAAGAAAAGAAAAAAACTACTTTTTTATTTGTATTTTTGACATATATCCCCGTGTTTTTACTCAAACTTCGATCAGGAGATCTCGTTGGATGCAGAATTAAATTCTGCATCCCACGAGTACCCACTCGGCATACTTTTGACGGACCCCGCTACCCCAAAAACAAGAAATACATGAAAAAACATGCCGAGTGGGTACTCNAACGAGATCTCCTGATCGAAGTTTGAGTAAAAACACGGGGAGATATGTCGAAAATACAAACAAAAAAGTATTTTTTTTACGATACCTATCCCCAAATTTATATTAAAAAAATGTTTAAGACCTATACGGTATTTCAAATTTAAATCAATTTCATTGGCTAACACATGATGAAATGGAATTTGAATCAAAGTTAAAAGGCCCATTTTGAGTTGAAATTTCCTCTAATTGGCAAGTGAACACTCTTGTGAGGTGTTAGACTCTGTTGAATGCTCTATGATATTAAGTCCTACACCTAGGCAAAGACCTACCAGTGAGCACCCAGAGGAGGTGTTAGGCTCTTAAGCAGAACTTCCAAAGAGCACCGAGGTGAGGTGTTAGGTTCTGTAGTGATATCTTTTGTGATGTTAAGATTTCGGTATGAGAGATATGTGGGCTTCCAGATTCTATGTAGGAGATATGCCTGAGAGTTGTAAAACGTTGATGAAGGGTATCGTCCTTATGTCGGTTAAATATTATATATACAGGTTGAGGAGGTTTGCATGTGAACTTGTGGTTCCATGAGGAGATGACCCTCAGGTATATATGCATGTTAGAAATTTTTGAAGAAGATTTCAGCCAAGAAACACTTGGGACATTAATGTCACAAAATAGGTATGTGCGTGAATCATATTTTTGGTATTTTATGCACCATGATTTGATGAATGATGAAAATATTAGTTGCAATTTATGTATGAGGTGAATCTTCATGTGACAAACATGATAGAAATGTTGTTTTTATCTGCATTGGTAATGCTTTAATTAATATGTGTTTCAGAATATGTGAAGAAAGTTATGATTATGTACATGTTATGTGAATTTAATATGACTACTCATGTTGTGAAACAAGTGAAAATGATTATTTATGTTAAAAAAAATTGAAAGTATTTACAAATATATGGATGTCAATGTTAAGTAGAAACACTATGTTCTGGGATATGAAATTGCAAGAATGGTTTGTTTTATATTAGGAATGTTTTATATGTCGTGTACAACTCACAGATGTTGCAGGTACATCTTTAATGATATATCTAATCTCTAAAATTCATTATGGAGAACAAAAGCATTTGCTCCCTATGTTTCTCTTGATTATGAAATGATCCTACTTATGTATATATTATGTGATAACCATGGAAAAGGCTAGCAATGTTTGTGTAAACCACAGGTTATGGAAGCATTAACGACATTCCGAAGAAATCCAAAAGCAAGCAAGGGTAAAACAAGCTAGATATTTACAAGGAAAAATGTATGTTGAAGAAGAAACTTTGAAAGAATCTCACAGGGAGGATGGTGTATCTTTAAGGGAGAGAGGATGTAACATCCCCTCCATTACTCTTATTCTTCAGAAATCGAAAGTGAAAGGTAAGGTTTTACAACACTTAATAAGAGTGAAATTTTAATGCTAAATATTATTGTTATAACACACATAAGTACATGAGAAAATATGAATACTATTATATAATACAAAATAAAGAAAAAGTGGTTGTGAGGGTCAAAAAAGAGTGAGCGTCTCCCATTTCCTATACTTATTATTTTTGGTTGCAATACGTTTGCTTTCCCTTTTGTTGATTTTGATCACAGAAAATACAACTTTTCAGTTCTCTAGATTCAATAGAAGACTCTACGTGAAGAACAAAGTAAATCTTACTTATTATATCATATATATTAAAAAAATACAACATGCCTTAGGTCTATTATGTGAGTCTGAGTGCTCAACATTTAACTCATACCATTCTTTTATGTCAAGAATCGGAAGGACCATTATTTGTCTTACATGCATCAGCTCCAACATTTTGGCCTATGTTGGAGTTTTGTTAAGTAAGTAAGTCATATTTAGTTAGAAGCAATGATCCATATTGATGACTAATATTTAAATGTTGGTTGCAATTTATATTTCAACCATTTGCTTAAATTTGAAGTAAAATCAAATAATAATTATGATTAAAAGTGGATTAGAATGGAGAAATTAAGAATAAGTATATGGATGCTCGGTAGAGGAAAAACTTAACCAACTTTATAATCTCCACTTGAATAGTTCAAGTGAAAAGACTTTATATTAGTTTAGAAGGTAATTTCTATGCTTAAAGGGATTGCCTTGAAGTAAGGCTAATGATTAATGTGAAGGTGTTCTCAGTGAAAGAAACCTTGAAAAATGGAAAATATATTGTAGCAGTTGTGTTGCATAATTGTAACCATCTTTGTTGATAAACAATTAAATATTAAGAAGTTTTGGTGGACATAGCCCCAAGGTTGAGGTGAACCATGTATAATGGAGTCCCTTTCTCTCCCACTTGTTTATTACATGTTTTAAATTATGTCTTTATAAAGGTTTATGCATTCCTTTACTTGCATATAATGAATGTAATATTAACCATGTTATTTAATTGATATGTTTTTACAGGAAGTCGAATAATAAAAATACGAGTAAATTGTTAGCCTTCTCATCTATGTATATGCTAAGACTTACTCACAACATGCATATGGTTGCCTATAATTCAAGATAGTGTTACTAATAATGTACAATGGTTAATAAATGATCTACATTATATACATTATTGAGTAACCATTATTTACATTATTTACATTTACATTATTAGGACCTCCATTTGTTGAGGTGGTTATATTATGTGATATATTGCTAGTTATGGTCATTGAGTGCTATAAGTCTCCTTTATGGCTTATCTACCCCTAGAGTAAATTACTTTAGCATATGAATATATGGCTTGGGGTAATATATATGATCATGCGTATGTATGGAATAATTTTTTTCTGAGTATGATATGGTAAGATGGATAAAAATACACATATGGACCATGCATTAATTTTTTAATGATAACGAGATAAATCATAGAGAAAGAGAATTTGGATTTCTCATGCAATATGTTGAGTGAACTCAAGTTATAAAGCTTCAGTAAAATATGAATGCCTCTACTAGTTCCCTAGGTTGGGGGAGGAGGCATTAAATATTGCAATAAGGGAGATATGGGAACCAAGAGAACCTTAGTTTATCCTTTACACATTAATTTGGGTCATACAAATAATAAATATGGAGAAAATAAAGTGGCATTGCTTCATAAGGACATTTGGAGGTCCATGGGGGCTGTGGATGGATAGATTACTACTTACACATGTCATGACTTAGCCCCAAATTTAAAATTATGAGGGATGGAATGTTCTTGGAAGGTGAAGAGTCATCAAATGACATATCATGAGCTCAAGGATTCGAATGGGTGAGGAGGAATAAATCGCCACAAAAGAGGAAGAGTCTAGGAAGAAACTAGGTGCCATGTGGAGCTAGAATCCCTACGCTTTATGACAACAATGATGGAAGATTCTATGACAAGTCAGACTTGATTGCAGACCTATGACAACATGACATGTCAGGGCTAAAAATATCCTCCAAGAGGGCTCACTTGAGACTAGGTGGCATCTATTCAGATTTGGTGGAAGATTAGAGGAAATTTCAATTTAAAATGGGCCTTACAAAAATAATACAAATTCCATGTCATCATGTATTAGCCAATCAAAATGCTTTAAAATTCAAAAACGGAGCACCTCCTAAACAATTTTTAATATAAATTTGGGGATAGGTATCAGCACAATA
>LPNX010150039.1:138384-168034 GCA_001517045.1 Pseudotsuga menziesii
GCATACTTTTGACGGGCCTCAATACCCAAAAAAGAAATACCTGAAAAAAATGTGATGACGATGTTTCTTGTTTTTGGGGTAGCGGGGCCTGTCAAAAGTATGCCGAGTGGGTACTCATTGGATGCAGAATTTAATTCCGCATCCAATGAGCTCCCCCGATCGAATTTTGAGTAAAAACACAGGGAGATATATCAAAAATACGAACAAAAAAATAGTTTTTTTCTTTTCTTCCTCTAAAATTAATAAATATTTTATTATTATTTTAACTATTATTTTATTAAGTTTCCTTAGGAAGCCCATTTTGAGTTGAAATTTCCTCTAATGTGAAGGGTTGAGGAGAAGGTCAAGTGGCATGGAGGTTACTAAACATCAAGGGTGAGGTGGACGAGGCCTATGGGAATGAATTCGACCTTGGAGGACCTTAGGAGGGTTATAAAAATATTCCACGAGGAATGGAAATGGATTTTGATCATTTGTGATTTTTCCTTTGGCATTTGGAGTGTATTAGCTTGTCCATTACATGGTGAGTGCACACTTACCCTGCTAGTGAGCCAATTTTGAGAGAGTGAGATTCTCATCCAAGTTGGCCATGGGAGAGGCCAGACATACCTATCATTGGGGTATTCATGGAGTGTTTTTATATAGATAGGAGGCTGATACTATTCGTGACCCATCTCTCCTCCCATTCTCTCAATTTCCACTTCCATATTTCCATGTTTTTCTATGAAGGCACACTCATGTGAATGGTGGTTGCACCCCATTGAGTTCAGTTGATTACAAAGAATGGGTGAATGATTCATGTCTATGTAATATGTCTCTCATATTGTTTGTAAGTCGAAATCGGAATAAATACATATGCAAATGTCCCCATTTCCAAGCTTTATTGTGACTAGTTTCCATGTGATGTTTTTCCCTTTCAATGGAGATTGTATATCTGATGTATATTGTGACTTGGGTCAATGTTATATTATTTTAGTGAGATATTTAAATGTTTTAAATGGTATATATTCATATCACTCTATTATGAACCATTATATGCACCATTTATAAGTCGAAGTTGAGCTTTCATGTGTCAATTCCCTTAAGCAAATATCACTGAAATTATGCATTCGAATATGAAGCTTTAATCCTCTGTTGTAGAACTATTAACCACACCAAATGAAATTAAATGAAGTCTAATTACATTCCACATACTCTTTTATAAAATTTTGGATGGTTGTATAGGATTTGGAGAGCCATTTATTCCCACGCCCTAGGGGGAATTGCATCATAAATTGCTAGTAATTTTTCCCTTTTTGCCATCATGCCCAAATAGAATTGCAGATTTATATGACCTATCATAAGAATATCAAAGAGTCAATTGCAGAGTCCTAAGACTCCCCACATCAGTCCCTACAAAATTCGAGACCCTCTTGAGCCATTCGAATCCCCCATAATCAAAACTAGTCAAGACATTTTTTCCAAAATTATGCCTTTATTGGGAATTTTCGAATTGGGATATCATATCAATTTGAAAAAGGGATTCCTAGATATTTAGGTTTTTCTTCGTTTGTTTCTGATCGGGATCTTAGATATTTAGCAGCCCTAAAAGAGGTTCATAAATGAATATTGTTTCTTTTAACATAAGAGGGCTAGGCAGCGTCCCAAAAAGATCTGCCCTGAAGTATTTTCTGGAAAAAGTGAAGCCTGTTGTGATTCTTTTACAAGAGACAATGATAAATTCGGGATCACCCTATGGGTATTTCTTGAGATTAAAACCATTTTGGAAAGTGTGGGATCATTCAAATTATTTATTGAGAGGAACGTTGGTTGCTTGGAATCCTCAGGTGGCGGATTTAAGGGATTTTATCACGGTTGTTGGTATTATGGTGGAAGGTTATCTTTAGGGTTATTCGAGGATTCTCAGGATTTTAAATATTTATGTACCTTATAGTAAATGAGTGGAGTATTGGGAAATATTTTTTCCCAGTCTGCCCTTATGGCAGATATGTATCTATTTTTGGCGAGAGATTTTAATTTCACGATGTTTATGGAAGAAATCTAAGGAGCTGGAAAATATGAAGATACTTTATCATATTTTTTTAGGTCAATTTTTGAGGCAATTTATCTAGTGGATATTGCTCCAAACGTGTTGTCCCCAACTCTATCAAATGGATGGTGCAGGGATGCTGGTCTTGCTAAATGGATTGATAGGTTTTTCCTTACTAAGGATGTTTGTAAGGATTTTGGTAAGTACGTATCTTGGTGTTACTTCGTTCTCCGTAGTTGTGGATGGCAGATTGCGAAGTCTCCCGATTATCGCTTTGACTTTTCAGACCTCGCATTGTTGTTTTCGCCGCTCCTTAAGTCTTGGGCTTCCATTGTGGCGGCTTCCAAAAGCACTAGCCTTCCGGTCATTTAGTTGATTTCTCCTCCGATGAAGACCTTACCTATTGTGGAATGTTTGTCCTTTATGATTCTGCCGTTGCGGCTCCTGATCCCGCTATCACTCCGACGATTAGTCTTGCAAAGCTCCGATGCGGATGTCTTGACGGTTAGCTTAGTAGTTTTGCCACCCGATGTATAAGTACTCCGCCCGCCGATGCATGTCGGCCCTCTAGTTGCATGTCTATAACCTTCTTCTCTTTCGCCGTTGCGGCTGTGCAAAGCCCTTGGCTTCCGATGTCGATGTCTTTCCGATTTCCGATTGGAAGTTTTCCCGCCCACAGCTTAGGTCATAACTCTTCTAACTCCGATAGGCCTATGTGTTTCCACGGTACCCGTCTCCTATTAAGACCCACTTATGCGGCTGTGAATGATTTTACCCTGCCAAGGTTAGCATCTTAAGCCGCCGATGAGTTCTTCATTTTCCATCATCGAAGATTTCTTTTAAACCCGTAGGTGGACGAGGTGGTGGCGTTGGCATTTGTGAAAGTTCTTATAACAGTCATGCACATGATATTTCTTGTTGAGTAGTCGTTTTGGTTGATATAATTTGACGTTCTGTTTTAGAATACAATCACAATGAATGATGCACATTGATTTATTGTAGGTGGACTCAAGGGACTGTTGAGATGACCACGACGCGAAGGCATAGCTGGACATTTTTGACAAAGATCAAACCGAAACCGGCAGGATCGCAAGGAGGACAAGCGAAGCAGAAGGCAAAGATCAGTAGTGACAAAGGCGCAGACCTGAAAGATGTTAGTTACTAAACGGATCATGAGTGCACACAGAAAAGATAAAAGTAGGGATCCAAAACGTTTTGAGAGACCGAAAGGTCACGTGTTTGGGAGGGCGGCCCAAGCGGTCAACTATTAGTTTAAATATTTGAAAGTTAGAATTGACAGAGGCTTTTTCCCAGTTAGACATGTAAAGAGATATTGTAAGAAGAACTACCTTTTTTTGCAATAAAGAATTATTGTTTGCCTGTCGAAGAAATTTTGGTGGGACGTTCAAATGCTATGCTATGGATTGGTGAAAGATGAACTATTTCGTTTTTCCAGTTTTTTTCCATTAACTGTGAGATCGTTCTAACTCTTAGAGCCTATGTTCTTGTTTGAATGATTTATGGTTTATTCTGTGAAATTACCACCATGAGTAATGCATGCTGTTCATAAACAATTGGCTATCTGATTGTCTAAATATCTTTAATTGTTCATGCGTTGTAGGAAGGAATATTAGCTATCTGTAATTTCTCTTTATAATGCATGCACAATACACATTACTCATAAATAAGTTACAATTTGGCTCCCCGGGGATAGATAGATAGTTTTACTTTATTGCTACATATGTGATTTAGATTCTTGTGAGTTCTAACACGAGAGGTAAGAACCTGTGCATCACATTGTGACCACTCCTTGCATCCTTTATCACCCTGCATGGTTAATTAGGCACGTGCATATCATACTTTAAGTCAAAAAATACAAAAATATATACGGTGGACCGGGACGCAACCGGTAAAACCTTTATTTTTTGTTACTTGACCTACAGTAGCCAGACCGCAAACCGGACGGATTCCCTACACCAAACAGTCACGGGCTAGTTGGGAACGTTGACTGGGGAGAATCCCTTGCTGTTGTTGCCTGCGAATTTCCAGGCCTCAACAGTTTCTGGCGCTAGAAGGAGGGCCGCCAGTGCATGGCTGGCCATGGAAACATATTTTCCCAAGATTACCCCACCAACAGATATTTGGAAGCTTTTGGCTTCACCCAAGTACTTACAGTCTTTGTTTCTACCCCTGAAGCAAGTAAGCCCGGTTTCACCTTACGTTAATTCTTACTCAGACTCCGTTTCTCTCACCTTCACTCATGGCTAGTATAAATGTGAATCAGCCCAATCCATTGCCGGCTTGGAGAACTAGATCACCTTTGAACCTAACACCTCCTTTGCATAACCTACCTCAAGATTTTGACAAGCTGCTGCCTAAGTTTGATTCCGATGAAAAGACTGCTGTAGATGACCACTTGCAAAGTTTCTATTTAGCAATAGAAGGTTTAAGGGCCGGGGAACACGAGGATGTGGTCTGTAGATTATTCCCGCATACCCTTAAAGGAGTAGCAACATCCTGGTATTTTGGTTTTCCTGCAAACTCTATTCCTGATTGGGACACCTTTGAAAGGATTTTCAGAAGCAAATACGCAGCCCAAAAGACACATGCCTCACTAATGAAAGGTCTTGGTTTGTTAAAAAAAGAGAAGGATGAGAAGGTACATAATTTTTCTCAAAGGTTTTCAACATACCTAAAGTACTTCTCTGAAACTGATAGACCCTCAGACAAGGCCCTAATTGAATATTATACCTCATCCCTAGGACCTGAGCTGGCCATGTTTGCCAAAATGAAAGCCAGACCTACGTTGGTAGAAACTTATGAAGAAGCAGAAAGGGTAGAGGCAGAAAAGGAAAGTATAGAAGACTGTACCGAGCTACCTGAAGAAAAAACTACTGGGAGAAGAGCCTTATTACTGTCTAAACCTGAGAAGGAGCAATCATCTGCTTTTGAGGGAATGCTAAAAATGATTCAAAAAATCCCCAATCGAATAATAGATCTGAAGAAAGAAAGGGAATTTCAGAAAACTTACAAACCCTACTACCAAAAAAGGGAGGATAACAACCAATTGAAGATCCCTTCACCCAATTCAGCATCAGTGAATATAACATAGGTAGGGGGGGATAATTTTTGCACTTTCCACCAACAACCTCATTCTGAAAAGAAGTGTCCTCAATGGTTAAATTCAATGACATTGGTTATGAATCAGCTGCTAGACTCTAAATTGACTAAAGACAATGGTAAAGAAGAAAAGAATAATAAGACCATAGAGAAACAAGATAATGATAGCATGTTCTTATGGGATGGTGTCTCGCTTTTCGACATAGAAGAGAACACTCTTAAATCTGAATACACATCAATAGCAAAAGATACGGACCTAACAATTAAAGACAATGCAATAATTTCGAAGATTAAAAAATTGCAAAAGAATGTCAAGAGACAGGCAGATGCCAATGTTGAGGATAAAACACCTACGGTCACTACTGCCAACCAGGAAATAGAGACAAACAATGAGCCTGTTAAACCTGTGGAAAAACGGGTAGACGTTGATGAAGGAAACACTAAAAAAATTAAGGAGCTTAAGAAAGATGCACCCACAAAAAATCAGCCAGGAGAAGAAGGCAGTTGGGAAGAAAAGGATAAAACCCCGCCTTTTCTTTTGACTCTAGAAATGATGAATCATAATGTGCATAATTGTTTGGTGGATTCTGGGTCATCGGTAAATGTTATGCCACTTGAAGTTTGCAAAAATATTAATGGGCATCCAGAGCCCACAGCCTGGGAAGTAGTGCAACTAGATAGAACGGGTGTCAAAGTAGTGGGAGAAATGAAGAATGTTCTCATACGCTTGTCTGCAAATAACAAGATATGTCAATTTATTGACATTATGGTGGCTAACGTACCGGATGGATATGGGATTATTCTTAACCGAGATTGGTCTGCCAGGTTAAAGGGTTATTTTGCTTCAGACTGGTCTCATTTGTGGTTACCTCTTAAGGGTACCCCAAATCAGATTAAAATTTTGAGAGAACCTTACATGAAGCATACTGTCACTAAGCTGGTAGAAGGTAATGAATCTGCTAACTTTGTCCTGGTAAATTATCTAACAGAGCTTGAATTAGGATATCATACCTCAAGAAAGTCCAGTTCTGTGATTGACACTCAGCCTGAGCTCCTTGAACTTCCTCAGGCTGATAAGGATGACTGTAGACTAATAGACATGGTTTTGATTTCAAAAATAGCACAACTAGACCATGGTTAGGTATCTCATGTCTACAATCCATCCCACCCCTTGACTCACCAGGTTAAAGGATTTTCAGGAGTGGGCACTTTTTCATTTCTGCTGTTTTAATGACTCTATACATAAATAATTTGATGCTATTTTCTTTTTGTTATTGATTTGATATTGTTTTTCTTTAATGCTTTGTTGCTAGTGCTTTTGGTTTTGAATAAAGAGGAAAACTTTTGGTTGCAATGGAAACATCAGGGTTCTTAATTAACTGAAATCTTGAGCAAAAGACTGTGCTTTTAAAACATAGAATGTCTTCTAGTAGCAGTGTTCCTAATTGGCCATGTATTCATTGAAGTACTACTTAACCCCTGTAAATAGCTCAGAATTAAGAAGTCTGGAATACTATTTCGAGGTTCCATCCATTTCACATCTAAAATGTCCAAGGGAGTGGCAACAAAGGACCCACGGAAAGGAAGCAAGGTAAACAATATATCATATATAAATGATCCCATGCCATGATTTTAGAAAAGCTAAAAGCTATCAAGAGTCAAAACTCCTTAAAGAAACAATACATATTAAAGCAAAGTATCAAAAGCATGAACTTCAAATTGCCAAAAGTTCCTCTCCGTCCGTGAGATGAAAAGTAAATTCTTCTCTCACACAAAATGACACTATGGATAGAGGAGCCTGAATAAAATTCAGAAAGAAAGGCAGATGGAGGACTCAAAAGAACTAAAGTTCAAATGGCACAAAAGTGCCGTTGGCATGGGAATGAGGAACAAAGGGATAGTGTTGTTTACTATATGTAACAATCCTATGGTGTCCAAGCTAGAAACTACCTAAGGACGGGTAAAATAAATCTCACTTATTAGGCCTCAAAAGAGTTATTCAGACTTGCAAATATTTCTGATGTCAACTTTTCCCAATGAATGAACTACTTCTCAATGATTTAAATGTATGGGTTGGCCAGCTTAGGAATACAAACATCTAGAAGATTTCAATTTTGAGCTAGACAGTCTTTTATTGGGGAGGAGTTAAATCAGAAATCTGGGGTTCACCAGGTAGTCGCCAATTGTTGCAGCTGCAACATTTTCCCAAAATTCAAAAAATTTCAGGACCCTCCTTTTGCTTATATTGGTTTGATTTTCTTATTTGATTTGATCTAATGATTCTTCAGAAAGACCTTTCTAATGCTTGAAACGATCCACTATTTGTTTAAGCTTTATCATTGCCTTTGAATGCATTTTCAGTGTATTTGAATCGAAAGTTCATTCGCTTGCGCTCTCGCCGTTGCGGAGAAATAACAAGTTTTAGCTTCGACATTTTTTCCCCGATGCATTTGTCTTAATCGGCTGACCTTTGGTTTTGCGTCGGAACATCTTGTGACTTCGTTCTCCGCAGTTGTGGACGACAGATTGTGAAGTCTCCCGATTATCGCTTTGACTTTTGAGACCTCGCGTTGTTGTTTTCGCCGCTCCTTAAGTCTTGGGCTTCCGTCGTGGCAGCTTCCAAAAGCACTAGCATTCCAGTCATTTAGTTGATTTCTCCTCCGATGAAGACCTTACCTATTGCAGAATGTTTGTCCTTTATGATTTCACCGTTGTGGCTCCTGATCCCGCTATCACTTTGACGATTAGTCTTGCGAAGATCCGATGCGGATGTCTCGACGGTTAGTTTAGTGGTTTTGAGACCCGATGTATAAGTACTCCACCCGCCAATGCGTGTCGGCCCTCTAGTCACATGTCTATAACCTTCTTCTCTTCCACCGTTGCGGCTGTACAAAGCACTTGGCTTCCGATGTCGATGTCTTTCCGATTTCCGATTGGAATTTTTCCCGCCCACAGCTTAGGTCATAACTCTTCCGACTCCGATAGGCCTACGTGTTTTCACGGTACCTGTCTCCTGTTAAGACCTGCTTATGTGGCTGTGAATGAGTTTACCCTGCCAAGGTTAGCATCTTAAGCCGCTGATGAGTTCTTCATTTTCCATCATCGGAGATTTCTTTCAAACCCGTAGGTGGACGAGGTGGTGGCGTTGGCATTTGTGAAAGTTCTTATAACAGTCATGCACATGATCTTTCTTGTTGGGTGGCCATTTTGTTTTAGAATGCAATCACAATGAATGATGCACATTGATTTATTGCAGGTGGACTCAAGGGACTGTTGAGATGACCATGGCGCGAAGGCATAGCAGGACAGTTTTGACAAAGATCGAACCGAAACCGGCAGGATCGCAAGGAGGACAAGCGAAGCAGAAGGAAAATATCAGTAGTGACAAAGGCACAGACCTGGAAGATGTCAGTTACTAAATGGATCATGAGTGCACACATAAAAGATAAAATTAGGGATCCGAAACGTTTTGAGAGACCGAAAGGTCACGCGTTTGGGAGGGCAACCCAAGCGGTCAACTGTTAGTTTAAATATTTGAAAGTTAGAATTGACAGAGGATTTTTCCCAGTTAGACATGTAAATAGATATTGTAAGAAGAACTACCTTTTTTTGCAATAAAGAATTATTGTTTCCCTGTCGGAGAAAGTTTGGTGTGACGTTCAAATGCTATGCTATGGATTGGTGAAATATGAACTATTTCGTTTTTCCAGTTTTTGTCCATCAACTGTGAGATCGTTCTAACTCTTAGAGCCTATGTTCTTATTTGAATGATTTATGGTTTATTCTGTGAAATTACCACCATGAGTAATGCATGCTGTTCATAAACAATTGGCTATCTGATTGTCTAAATATCTTTAATCGTTCATGCGTTGTAGGAAGGAATATCAACTATCTGTAATTTCTCTTTATAATGCATGCACAATACACATTACTCATAAATAAGTTACAATTTGGCTCCCCGGGAATAGATAGATAGATAGTTAGTTTTACTTTATTGCTACATATGTGATCTAGATGCTTGTGAGCTCTAAGAGGAGAGGTAAGAACCTGCACATCACGTTGTGACTACTCCTTGCATCCTTTATCACCCTGCATGGTTAATTAGGCACGTGCATATCATACTTTAAGTCAAAAAATACAAAAATATATACGGTGGACCGGGCCGCAACCGGTAAAACCTTTATTTTTTGTTACTTGACCTACAGTAGCCGGACCGCAAACCGGACGGATTCCCTACACTAAACAGTCACGGGCTAGTTGGGAACGTTGACTAGGGAGAATCCCTTGCTGTTGTTGCCTGTGAATTTCCAAGCCTCAACATGTAGACATGGTTTGATAAATGTTTGGTTAAATATCCTTTTAAGTTTAATCTGGTTTGGTTAGAAGATTCTCTTTTTTGTGATTTTGTTAAGGATCAATGGAAAAAATTGTCTATGGTCTCTTATTCATCTGATGTTTGGGATGATTACTAAGTTAAGTAGACTTAGAGTGGAAGTCCAGAATTGGGAAAAGTTAAAAAAATGAGAGTCAGAAGGAGCTTGGGGATGTTGAAGCATAAATTCAAATTCTTTCTAATGTGGTGGATGATCTTTTTTTCTCCATTGATAGAAAATATATATTGATTGAGTTGGAGTCTAAGCATGGGAAAATTATAAAACAAAAGGAAGATACCTTGAGACAAAAGAGTAGAGCTATATGGTTACAAGCTGGGGTTAATAACTCCAATTTTTTTCATAGGTTTTCTAATCAAAGAAGATTGACTAATATTGTTTGGGAAATAAGTATTGAGAAATGGGAAATCAATTATGATCAGAAAGCTATTCGAAGTGCTGCAATAAATCACTTTAAAAACCTTTTCTCCCAAAATCAGGGTTTCAATATGGAAAGTCAGTTGAAAACTATCAAAATTTTCCTTTGGTTTTTTGAGAGAGAGGACTGTCTATCTATTGGTAAGTCGGTTACTGTGGAACAGGTCAAAATTATTTTGAAGATGTTTGCAAAGGACAAAATTCATGGTCCAAATGGTTGGATAATGAAGTTCTATTCGCATTTCTTTGAATTATTTGGGCAAGATATTTCTGAAGTGGTTGAAGAAGCTCAGAGACAGGGAAAAAGTAATGAGGTCCTAAATTCCAATTATATAACTCTTATCCCTAAAAAGGATCAACCTAACACTTTTAGCGATTTCCATCCAATTTCTCTTTGCAATCTGCTTTACAATATTATTACTAAGATTATTGCAGAGAGACTAAATCCTTTCCTCGGTAAATTTATTTCTGAAGAACAGTTTTCTTTCTTACTAGATAGCAAAATTACCAATGCAGTAGGGATAATTCAATAATGTTTACATACTGTTAAAATTAAAAAAAAGAATGTTTTCTTTTTAAAATTGGATTTGCATAAGGCTTATGACAAAGTGGATTGGTCTTTATTAAGGTTAATTCTTGTACATATTGGGTTATCTCATGATATTGTTGAGTGGATTTGCATTGCATAACCTCAACCAAATTTGCAGTGCTCATTAATGGTGTTCTGTCGATTTTTTTCAAAGGAAGCAGAGGAATCCGACATGGGTGGCCGCTATCTCCTTAATTTTTTATTTTAGCTATTGAAGGTCTTAGTCTTCTTGTTCTTCAAGAAAGGATTCGAAAGAAGTTTTCTGTGCTAAAGGTTTCCAGGGAGGTCTTTATCACTCATATTTTGTTCGTTGATGATGTTTTTATAGCTAGAGGTTGGTTCTATAGATAAATGGAGATACTTGTAGAGTATTTAAAGATTTTTTGTGAGGCTTCAAGCTTGGAGGTGAGTGAAAAAAGTTATTCTTTCATTTGCTTTGTAGAGACTTGTCTTTGAAATATTTTATGTCCAGGTTATTTCTGTTTAGAGTTGAGAGTATTAATGATGGTTTCAACTACTTGGGTTTTCATTTGAAGCACAATGGCCATCGTATAAAAATATTGGGAATGGATTTTAAAAAGAATTCATCGCGTAATTAATAGCTGGACATTTCATTGGATTTTGATGGGGGGAAGGCCCACTTTGGTTTAGTCTGTGTTACAAATAATTCTTGTCTAATGGATTTCTTTATTTATCGTTCCTACTTTAATAATCTCTCGGATAAGAGAAAATATTTTTCATTTTTTGTGGTCGGGCAATTTTGAGTCTTCAAAGATTCATCTTTCATCTTGGGAAAGTGTGTCGTTGCCTCATGATTTGGGGGGATGTGGATAAAACATTTGGCGAGTTCAACCTTTCTTTATGTGCAAAAAATATTTGGAGTTGCTTGTTCAATATTGTCCTATGGGGAAAACTTATAAAAGACAAATATTTAAAAGGATTGGAACATGTTCTTTGGTTCAAAGGGAATATTTTAAGAAAAACTCTCAGTTGGCTGTGTGGAGTAGTTTTATGATTTGTCTCCCTGTTATCAATAATGACATAAGTTGTCTGGTTGGCAAGGGAATAAAATTTATCTAAGGGTTGATCCAATCTAGGGTATGGAAGGTGATTACAAGTTGTCTCGAGAGCTTGTGATGGAACTTCAAAGTAAAAATATCTTTGTTTTAAAGCATATCCACTTGGGTGTTTTGAACAATAGATGGGATCGATCATCATATTTGGGTCTGGTTGGAAACTCTGCTGAGGAATGGGATTTGTATGTTTCCAATATCTATCAGGGAAATATTACTTTGTGCACTAAACCTAATAAGTTGGTTTGGGATTTTAATGCTAAGGAGGGATTGGTTACTACTATGTTCGATTATCGTTCTCTTGTCATGGAAGATAATATCATTGGTTTTAATTGGTGGATGAAATGGTTTTGTATAGGTTTCTCCCCTTAGGATATTGACTTAGGATTTTTTGTAGAGAAGGGGGTTTGTTGGGCTTGGGAGACGCACTATGTGTAAATTGAAGGCTAAATATCTAAGCCATTTATTTGGTGAGTGTGATTTCTAAAGCAGTTTGGTTTTTATTAATTAATCACTTTATGCTGGATCATAGGTGGGATGGAGAATCAGTGGGGGGGGATTTACAGCAGTGGTATGAAAGGGAAGTTCTTTTCAGTTACCTCCCACTTTTTGTGTTGTGGGAAGTTCGAAAAGCCATAAAAAGATCCATTTTTATCAATCAACTTTAAAAGGCGGATGTCATTTACTTGAATATTATTTCTTGCTTTTTTGAATGGAACAAAGAAACTTCTATTGGGAAGCTTAATATTTTCTCTTTTCCTTCTATTTTGCTGGAGCATCCTGTTGGCTTTTTCAATGGGGAAAATTTGAATGGTGTATGTGGTGCTAGGTTGGTTTTACATATTGGAAGGGATATATTTTTTAAGGGATGGTTGAAAGCTGGTAGAGGAATGCACACTAGAGCTGAATTGGTGGCATTATGGGGTTTACTGTTTTGTGCAAAAGTGTGAGGTCTTCCCTCGTTGCATATTCTGGGGGATTCTCAAGTCTTTGTTAATTGGGATAAGGGGTTGGCTCAGGTGAAGTCTCAGGTTCTTCATCATTGGATGTAAGTATTAGGGCTTTGATGAAATATGTTTCCTTTTTTAATCTTTCCAACATATTTATACTTATCTAATATGGAAGCTAATAGTCTCTTGAAAAAGGAATTGAGTCCTATGGATGGAAAAATCATGTTTAGGCATTTATCTATGGGAAAACTATGGAGGGCTGGAAGATTGGATTTCTTCTAATTTTGGTTGCTTAATTCTTTTGTCAGTTCAAGGTGTCTTGATGCTGAAGGTATTTTTTGGTTTTTTGTGGTTATTGGATCTATATTTTGGAAAGTTTTTTTGGTCAGTATAGACAGGAAATACTGTCTTTTGTAGATGGGTCTGTTATAGTTTCCCTTTTCTGTTTGGGAATTTGTGAATATTTTTTATGGAATTTTTGTAATTGTGGGAATTACTTTTATTAATAAATTTTTTTTGCGTGAAAGAAAAAGAAATAATAAGTTTGATATATTTTTTAATCATTTATTAGTTTTTATTATAAAAATTATTTTTCTTTATGAATTCAAAATTTTATATCAATATGATACAATTCACTCTTATCATTTAATTATTTCTTTCATTATTGTCATTATTATTTTAATCACTATAATTGATTTACATTGTTTTTTTATGCAATATTTTTATATTTTTTACAAATGTATAACACCGTTGGTTTTTATCATTTGCTTTTGTTTAGTTTTAATAGTAGTTATATGAGATATGTTTTCTCATTGGATCATCTTAGGGTTTGATAGTTAGGGTTTTCCTACGAGACTGCAACTATAGTTGAATATCCTTCATGGTGATCGAGAGGGGAGAAGGTATATTTCTCCCCATTCTTATTGTGAAGAGGTGGGGGGAAATCTGCGGCTCCTTCCTTAGGCATCAAGACTCTGTGGAAGCTACCAGAATGTGGGATCCTGCATGGCAACGCTGACCCAATATTTGAAAAGGTAAAAGGGATAATAGGGGAGAAAAAACCATCCACCTTGCTTCCAAAGGTGGATCAAGCATGGGAACTAGGAAAATGCACCCCCCAGATAGTTGAAATGCCAAGATACAAGTTAATCTTAGACTGCTTCGAAGGATACAAGCAGTACATGAGGGACCATGCGCTAATAGGAAAGTTCTTAGGCCTGTGACCATTTAAGAGGGGTATGTTCTGATGGATATATATATGGTGGAAACCGAAAGGCCACTTTGACATGTGCCTTGGCTCTAAAGGGTTTTTCATAATGACCTTCCATAAAATTAAGGATTGGGATCAAATATTTGAAAATGGCCCCCATTTATACAACTCAGCAAGCCTCTTCCTACGATATTGGATAGAAAATTTCATCCCATACAAGGAGGACTTTACCTATGTATCGGTGTTGATCCGGTTGTAATCTCTCCTGGTAGAATTTTAGCTTCCAGAAACACCAGAAGGCATTGGGAACACACTTGGTAAGTTTGTCAACATATCTGAGGAAAAACAAGGAGAGAACTATGCTATGATATGATCAAATTTGTGTATGTATTAACATCTCATATGCCCTTCCCAGAGAAATGTTCCTCATAAGGCATGATGAAGATTGGATCCAAACTATAGATTATGAGCACATTCCTTTCCGTTGTAGGAAAATTCATGTTCATGGACATCTCTTTTGGGATTGTCCTTCGAATAATATACCAGAACCCTCAGCCCAAAACTTGAACAAGGATAAGAAAAACTTCATTATGGTTTAAGTCAGGAAAATAATGACTCTAAAAAAGGCGAGGGGGACTATAGGTAGGAATTTTTCCTCAAAAAAGAAGCTTGAAAATCTCCCTTCCGAGCCAAAGACAACTTTGGAGAGAGAAAAATAAAAGGGGAAAAGGGAAGAGTTGTTCTCAGAAGAAAGGGAAAAAGAATATGAAAAATTGAACATGCAAATTGAACCAGCAAGGGAGGACATCCCTACTGGACCCTTCCCCTAAAGTGAGGACATCCCTATGGAATATGGAGTGGATCCAGACTCGGAATATGATGAAAATGAACAAGAAGAACTAAATATGAAAAACATTGTTGAGTCGTTCTACAAAGAGACTACTTAATAGTACCGATGGAGTAGCAATCGAAGGTCCACAAGGTTTTTACTAGTTCAAGAGTAGGAAAAGTATCTTGATCCAAATTGAATCTAGGTATAACACATGGCCCCAATAATCCCATCAAGAAAGATCCCAAACCATAAAAAAGAAAGGAAGGAAACCTACTAAGCAACTGATTCAGAAATTTGGACATATAATGGTTAAATCTGGCCCGATGGAGTCGCTCATGTGCATTTTATCCCCTATTCCTCCCAAGTAGTTAACCCAATGAATATATAATCCTATAACATTAGGGGGATAAATGGTCGGAGTAAACAAAGACTCCTACAAAAAATGGTTATCAAGGAAAAACTTGACATTCTTCTCTTGTAAGAGACTAAATATACAGAAGAAGAAGCTAAGCATATTCTTCCTAGATGGTGGAGGATTGGAGACATAATATTGACAGATGTCAGAGTAAATGCTGGTGGACTCAAAATCATTTGGAATCCAACCTTGATTGAGATCATCTCAACCTTCTTGACCTATTAGATGATTTCAATCAACTTGGTAATTTTAGAATCAGGGGTTTGTGGTGCCCTCACTAATATTTACAGGCCTCAAATATTCCTTCAAGATAAACTCAATTTCCTTCAAATATTACATCATTTGAAAGAGATAACAGGGGATCAATTTTGAATCCTAGGAGGCGAATTCAATATGATCACCTGGCTAGATGAAAAATAGGGGGCATCCAAAGATTAGAAAGGGATAGTGAATCCTTCAACAACACCATGGGATCCTTCCAGTTATCGATCTAAGAATGCTTAATGGTTTCCACACCTGGATAAATCGACAATCCATATCCCAACATGTGGCCTGAAGAATGGATCATTTTCTAATTAGTGACACTGTTTTTATGTCTGGTATGACTCTCGAAACCTCCATCCTACCTCTTTCTAGATCAAATCATTGGCCTATAAACCTCTTTGTTGACATAGGGGGTCCAAATCTCTACAAACCATCTTGCTTCAAGAAATTTTGGATGGCCAATAAGGAATTTAAAGAGAACTATAGTAGGTATTGGGCGGTTTCTACAATTCACAAAGGCTATCTCAAGTATCGATTCTAGCAGAAGCTCAAGAAATTCAAGCAAAAACTCAAGAAATTTACCAAAATAGTTTTGGAAACATTTTCCAAGCCTAGAGAGATCTAGACACTCAAATGAAGAAAACTCAAAGGGACATAATTACCCTAGGGTGCACACCAAATATTTTTTAGAAGGAGTACTCCCTGGCTCAGCATATTTTTGAACAAAATGCTTAGGAGGAAGTCCTTTGGCACTAAAATTTTCAGGTTCACTAGCTCAAAGAAGGGGAGAACAACACCAAGTTCTTCCACCAATCTATTTTTCAACATAGATAGATCAACTGCATCAAAAACTTGAAAAATACCAAAGGGGAGTTAGTCACAACATGGAAAGACATTGAAAAGGAGTTGTTCACTTTCACAGGGGCCTCATAACTGAGCCAAATTCATATCGAGAATAATCTAGAAGCATGATCACCCAACATATCGATCGCCTAGTCACAAGGGAGCAGAATGATACTCTAATGAGGGCCATCACTCAAGAAGAGGTAGATTATGCAATGAAAGAGATGGCTCTAGGGAAATCACCAAGTCCTGATGGATTTACAACTGACTTTTTCCACCACCACCAGCCTCTTGTTTGAGAAGAGGTTTGGCAGGTTGTAGAGGATTCCAGGATCTCTCAGGATGTTCTCTCAGCCTTAAATGCATTTTTTCTCTCGCTTATCCCAAAAGAAAACAAAGCAGACGATGAAAATAATTTCGAGCCAATTTTACTCTGCAATGGAATTTACAATCTCATCACTAAGGTCATTGAACTCCATATAAAACCCCTTCTCTCGAACCTCATATCTCCAAAGCATATTGGTTATGTTGAAGGGCGACAAATTATGGACTGTGTCATCATGGATCATGAAATCATTCACTCCCTATGAGTCACACAAACCTTGGTTATGCTTATAAAGTTGGACCTCTCTAATATTTTGACAAAATAGGATGGAAGTACATGAAAGAAGTCCTGTGGGGATTTGTATTTGATAACTTTTAGATTAAGTGGGTAATGAATCTCACCTCGTCTCATTTCTTTTCTATTTTTCTAAGTGGTTCACCTATGGAAACTTTTACCCCCACCAAAGGCATTCCCCAAGGTGATCCCCTTTTTCCCTTCCTTTTTATTTTGGTGGTAAAAGACCTTCGAGGAAAAATAAAATCTACAAGCCTATATGGGTCCCTAACCAGTATATTGCTACATCGTATAAACCCCACTCCTTCCCACAACCAATTTGTGGATGAAACCCTTCTAATGGGAGTCCCATCTATCAGAAAAGCAACCCATATCCAATACATTCTTACCGACTTTAGTGAAGCCTCACGTACCTCAATCAATAAATCCAAGTCATATATTTTTTTCTTTAACACACCCTTGGCCATTCAGTGACACATTGAAAACACATTGGACTCATCAAGAGCTCCCTTTCGTCCAAATACCTTGGTATCCCCTTGATTGATGATGCCATTAGGAATAGTTCTTGGGAAAATTTCCTTTCCTCCTTGGAGAGGTGTCTTTCCTCTTGGACCTTCTGAACCTTGAACCTTCCAAGCCACATTATTCTTCTTTAATTCATTCTTGTAAGATATTCCTATCTACCTCTTCTCAGTCTTGGTTTCCCCAAAAGTGGTTTTAAATAAGATCCACAACATACAAAGGAATTTTCTTTGGTCTAGAGCCAAGGACGAAAGGAAATGGGATTTGATTAAATGGATGGATCTTTGCAAACCAAAAATCTTGGGTGGACTGGGACTTTGGGACCCTGAAATTATGAACCAAGTTCTATGTGTTAAATGTACATCATTAGCAGTCATTCTCCATAAGACTTGTGTTGTATCAAGTCCAGAACTTATGTTTTATTAAGTTCAAAAACCTCTCCATGAGACTTGTGTTGTATCAAGTCTTGAACTTATGTTGTATTAAGTTAAGAGCTTGTGTTGTATCAAGCTAGGATGTTGAGTTCATGAGAGATGCTTGTAACATGATCTTATGTTGTATTAAGATAATGATCTTATGTTGTATTAAGATCAAGACCTTGTGTTGTATCAAGCTCAGAGAATTGTGTTTTATTATGTCTAAAAATTATGTTGTATTAATTTCACGAGTCTTGTGTTGTATCAAGACCATATGAATTGTGTTATATCAAGTCATGAGGATATACTATGTGATGTATGGCTAGTCATGGTCACTAGGTGCTACAAGTCTCCTTTAGGGATTATCTACCCCTAGAGTGATTTACTTTAGCATATGACTATATGACCTGGGGTAATACATATGATCATAGGTAAGGAACAATTATTCTAAGTATAATATGATATGATAGATGATTAAACATAGACCATGCAGTTAGATAAAGAGATAAGCAATAAAGAGATTATGAGAGAAAGAGAAATCGAAGTGAACTCAAGTTATAAAGCTTCAATTAACTATGAATGCCTCAATCAATGCTTTAGTTCAAGAATCAGTTGAACTATCAAAGATCATCATTCAGTAAGTAAAGAAGAGTTTAGTGTTCATCAATCAACAAGTTTCAGTTAATAATGATTAACTAAGTGATTATAGAAAGATGGAATAGTTGACTAAAGTGTTTACACTTTAGTTAAACTAATATAATACACTTAAGTTAATCAAAGGACAACACTTCAGTTAAGAAAGTGTGTTGAATGAGACACTTGAGTTATTGCACCATGACACTTATGTTAGCCTGTTAACTAAGTGACCAATATTCAGTTAGAGACTGAGTTCACTTCAATGTAAGTTAACTATCAGTTAATATCCATGATTGAAGGTATAGCACATTAGTTGTGCATGATGAAGATTCAATGCATGAATTGATTATTTGAAAAAGGGAATTCAAAATTCTAATGTATGTGTGGATAATTATCATGCAACCATCACTAGGGTTTGCAGGGCATTCATTATGACTTGTTACTAATATGCTAGGAATATGGCAAGTTCATAACAAATGTAACAGTTGATCTCTCTTCTCTATTGCTCCGGATTCTCTCTTATCGGAAATATCTTATGTATTAAAATTCATTCTCTGTAATCTATCTATTATACTCTGAAGAATTAATGGGGGGTTTTCATTCTCTCTGTTATGAGTATTTTCCCTAGGGTACATATTGTGTTGTGTATGAATTATTGTGTGTGATTGAATTGTGATTTCTTGCAGGTCTTCAACATATCATTGACAAAAATTTTAAAGTTCAAGAATCTCTATGATTGCTAAAAACATTAACATGGTATTAGAGCAAGGGCATGAAAGACCTTAGTTTTCACAAAAAAATAAAGCCTACGTAGATCTTGAAGTATTGAGTAAAGAGGTTGGAGCCAACTTCAACACATGGAAGGGAAGGGTGTTAAGAATTCTTGAGGAGCATGAGCTAGATGCCTACGTGACCTTAGTGAGTGGTGAAATTTTATCCAATGAAGGGTGGATTAAAGAGTAAGTCAATATGCACCATTCCTTGCACTTTTCAGGAGATAAATTTCATGGATCATTTTTTATAAATCCGTGAGGAATCAAACAAAACCATTGAAAACCCACTTTCCAAATGGGTTGATTTAGCTTAAAAACAAGTGGATTTCAAAAATTTGCAACTTTTTGAGAGATATGATTGGGTCTTTGAAGATGAAATTCTCAGGATTCATGTTATGGTCGTTTTCCCAAAGTGGACGAATTGATTGAACAAACCTAGGATTTTTCGCTTAGATATTATCATTATTCAATGGATATTGTGTATAATGAGAGCTTCATAGAGTTGAGAACTCATCTGGAGAAGAGGACGATGATCGTCGAAAGAAGTTTTTCTTGAAGAATAGCATTCGCTCCGGGTTGTATGGGATATAGTTTCTCCATGTAGAGATTCGCTTCCTCCTGCATGCACTCAAATTTGCAAAGAAATCGAGATCAAGGGACTCCTAATATCTGCAAGGAAGCATAGATCAAGATGGAGCACACTAAATAATAAAACATAAGTACTTGAATTTTTAATATATGCTATTTAGATCTATATGCTTTTGAATGTTTTCATTACAACCATATAGAGATTCATATTCCTGGGATTATGAACTGTGAGCATATATGTTAATTGTGTTTCCTTTATTGGAAAATAACAAAATTCATAAGATGTGAATATAGTGATGCAAGATTGTTTCATAAGATATGAATATAGTACTGCAAGATTGTTTCATAATATATGAATATATAACATGCATGATTGTTTCATAAGATATGAATATAGAGATGCAAGATTGTTTCATAAGATATGGATAAAAGCATACATGATTGTTTTATAAGATATGAATATAAAGTTGCATGATTGCTTCACAAGATATGAATATAAATCATGCACGGTTATTCATGAATGTTGGGATGCATTATTATTTGATTATCATATGCTTTTATAAATTCATATTTTGTTTTATTACAATTTGTGTTTGTGGGATTAGGAATGATGTTATGGTATGAACATGATTAAAATCATATGTTACAATATTTCTATTTATTGGTAAATAAAAAACTTATGTTAATAAAAATAAGGGGTTGCATAAATATTCATGAGATCTAAATATAATACTGATATAGAACTGCAAAACATTACATGAAATATGAATGAGGTTATGTCAAAAAATTGATTTAGTGTGTACATAACTATATGAACTACTGCAAATACATTGAATTATTCATGTGATTAAAATTCATGAGATATGATTATAGTGAAACATTGGTTAAATATTTTTTCATGTCAGTATGTGTTGTTTGTCATTTTATTGAAATGACTGGATTATGAAAGGTTGATATAACTTTATTGAATTTGGCTTGTAGGGAAAAACTACATGCCATGACCTACAAGTGAAAATGACATGTATTGAATGAAGAGTAATTATGATTCTTGATCCTAAAAGAGAGAGAGACGTTGTGAAGCAAGAAGCTTTTGGTAGCAGATCAGGAGGTTCCTATGTATTAGGAATAAGTCAGTGTGGAAGCTCTAATCCTATTCCGAGAGATGTTAAGACTCTTGAAGATAATTAAATTATCTTATTTACATCCATGTTTCAAGTATATATTCATACATATATGAGCATGAATTATCTGTGATGGAGGACCCAGATTATGATTCCCACATCCTCATGGTGAGAGGGAGTGGCTAGATTTGCTAGCTCCTGAGGAACCAATAAAATCGGTTGATGTATCTTCTGTTAAGAGGAGACCTGAATGATGCTCATATCCAGAACAAAGCTGAGAACTGTATTCAAGAATCTTGTTATGATTCTTATGATTAGTGGTGTGGCGGTCACCAGACAAAGACTTTCCCCAGTTAAAGAAAATGTGCACTAAAATAGCCTAAAGAGTTTCAGGATGATGGACTATAAATCCATGGCCACACATATGAAGATAAACATGAAAGTTTATAATTCTTATTTCATATTTGGAGGATCTCAATTTAGTTGAGATGTATTTGGTTAGTCACAGGTCTCTTTATCGATTATATGCTTTGCAGTCTATACATAAACATGTACAACAATGCATGTGTTGTGGTACCTACTTGGTACAAGTGTATATGGAATCATATATGTCTTCGTCAGTGAAATAGAGTTTCAAATATATATGAAATCTAACTAGTATAGTGATCGAGGAAAGATCACATTTGTTTCTCTAGATAGAGCACGTTGAAAAGAAGTAAATCTTTATGAGGTTTCTAGTCAATTATATCCGAGACATGGTACATATCCACAAATGAGCATCATTGCCAGCATTCTTACTAAGCCTATGTCTGGGACAAGATTGGTATAGTACAAAAAAAACTCCTCCGATTGAAGAGGGAATATTGATGTGTTTTCACATGCGACAACAGATAAAGTCCCCACCAGTTAGTCATGGTACATGAATTAGGAAGCCAGGGGCTGTGATACCTTGTGGAGAGAATACACATGAGAAGAAACATGGTCAAATTCTTAGAGACTATTGATACTCAATAAGAGTTATAATCTGGATTGTTAGAGAACAGTTAAACCTATCAGAGAGGTAGTTGGGGTGATGCAGTATAAAGAGAAGAATCACTAAGAAAGTGACCAGGCCTTGAAGAACATCACAGAGAATGGAAAGCTCACAGAGAATTTTTCCAGATAGTAGAAGATTCAAGAAGTCAACAAATGTTGAAGAGTGAAATAAAAGAAAAGACTTTCTTTCTGCATGATATTACACATTTGTTGTATAATGTTGTATATGATGAATTTAAAATCCATGGTTTCCATTTTTTAGAAACTATATTCTAGATTGGATCCAGATGATGCTACTATGTGTAAGTAGTTGGTTGGTCTTTGAGCAGACCTATTTTTTTTATGCTTACTACTAAGCATATGTTTGAGTACATCATAGGTACATTAGAATAGGTTCTTTATTGTAATTTGATACATGGCATACCATTATATGCCATGTGTTATCCAAATATTGTTTTATCCTTAGATCAACGATGTAAATTGTGACTAGTACGAAAAAAGCTAAGTGTATTGCAGCCAGTACTATAGAAAACAAGATGTATGTCAGAGAGTACTACATAATCAAATGCGTTTAGCAGACAGTACTACATGCTGAGGAGTAGTGTAGCTTGGGAAGCGTACTAGGTGAAAGACTTGATCCTATAATTATTAGGTGTGAATAGTCAAGCTTTCCGAAAAACCCTATGTGTGTTATGTTAAAACACATTGAGATGACGTTCTAATTCATCAGAGACATGGTCATGTAAAATGAAATTTCAGTACATAGATACTGATGAGAAGATTGAAAATTTGTGGAAAAGATATTGTTAGTGACGAATTTGACTTACTTTCGAGATAAGCTTGGTATGGTAGGAAATTCCTGGTAAAGCAGAGAATGCCTCCCTCACTGAGAGGGAGTGTTAAATGTACAACATCAGGAGTCATTCTCCATGATACTTGTGTTGTATCAATTTTAGTACTTATGTTGTATTAAGTTCAGAAACCTCTCCATGAGACTTGTGTTTTATCAAGTACATAAGTTATGTTGTACTAAGTTCATCAACTTATGTTGTATTAAGTTAAGAGCTTGTGTTGTATCAAGTTAGGATGTTTGGGTCATGAGAGATGCATGTATTATGATCTTATGTTGTATTAAGATAAGGATCTTATGTTGTATCAATATCAGGAGCTTGTGTTGTATCAAGGTCAAAGACTTGTGTTGTATCAAGTCCGAAACTTATGTTGTATTAAGTTCATGACTCTTGTGTTGTATCAAGATTGGTATTTTGTTGTATCAAGACGATATGACTTATGCTATATCAAGTCATGACGATATACTATGTGATGCATGGCTAGTCATGGTCACTAGGTGCTATTAGTCTCCTTTAGGGATTAGCTACCCCTAGAGCGATTTAACTTAGCATATGACTATATGACCCAGGGTAATACATATGATTATAGGTAAGGAACAATTATTCTGAGTATAATATGATATGATAGATGATTAAACATAGACCATGCACTAAGATAAAGAGATAACCAATAAAGAGATTATGAGAGAAAGAGAATTCGAAGTGAACTCAAGTTATAAAGCTTCAATTAAATATGAATTCCTCAATTAGTGCTTTAGTTAAAGCCTGACTTCAACTATTAATGATCAACACTCAATTAAGTAAAGAAAATCTTAGCGTTCATCAATCAACAAGATTTAGTTAATAATGATTATATGTGATTAAATAAAGTTGGAACATATGTGATTAAATAAAGTTCGAATAGCTAACTAAAGTGTTTTCAAGGACAACACTTCATTTACAAAAGTGTGTTGCATGCAACACTTAAGTGATTGCACTATGACACTTATGTTATCCTGTTAACTAAGTGATCAATATTCAGTTAAATATTGAGTTTACTCCAATGTTAGTGAATATCCATGATTGAAGGTATGCAACATTAGTTGTGCGTTATAAAGATTCAATGCATGAATTGATTATTCGAAAAAGGGAATTCGAAATTGTAATGCATGTGTGGCTAATTATCATGCAACCATCACTAGGGTTTGCATGACAATCATTATGACTTGTTATTAATATGCTAGGAATATGGAAAGTTCATAAGATCTCTCTTATCTATTGCTATGTATTCTCTCTTATCGGGAAATTTGCTTATGTTGTAATGTCATTATCTGTGATCTATCTATTATACTACTAAGTATTGTTGGGGTTTTTCATCATCTCTGTTATGAGGATTTCCCAGAGGTCATCTTGTGTTGTGGATGAATTATTTTGTGTGATTGAATTGTGAGTTGTTACAAGTCCACAACATATCATTGATAAAAGTTTAAAAGTTCAAGAATCTCCATTATTGTTCAAAACATTAACGTAAGTGCCAAAATCTAGTGGACATGGATCAAGATATCAAATAATAGTTGGGAAAAGTTATGGAGAGACAAATACACACCCAATGTAGAGGACAATGATTTGATAAGATGGAATGAACAACAACAAGGGTCCCTGATATGGAATGGAATGCATCCTGGAAACACCGGGATCTCATTGGTAATCACTTCTTTTGGGAGATATGTGATGGAAACTCAACACGCCTATGGATGGATTCCTGACAACAACTCCCTAGTATACCAATGAAGGAAAATTTTTAAGATATATTTGAAGGCATCGAAGGTTCCCATAATCATCCGGTCTAACACTAGTGGAAGGAGAAAAACAGGGAGAGTCAATGTTGGGATTGGAAGCTCACAAATATTGAGCTAGGCATTCATTATCAAATCAACATCTAGAATTGGGTTGATGAAATAAGTAGTTGAAGGATAACAATCAAACAAGGGACAACCATCATGAGTTGGGCTAATCTTCATCAGGTAAATTTACTGTTAAAGAAGGCTTCCATTTGAAGTCCTGGGCACACCTACTTGACAAGGAAATAATATGGGACAAAATCTGGAATAGTAGATATTGGCCCAAAATAAGCACATTCCTTTCAATGGTGGGAAGAGGACGTATCGTCACATGGCATAACCTTCAACGACGAGTGTTCATAGGCCCCTCCCGATGTCGTCTTCTCTTTCAAGGAATTGATACTATCAATCATCTACTGGATGATTTTTCTTTCAACTCACAATTATGGGATCAAATGATTGTCCCAATGTGTCAAACCGATTTTCAAACAGTAGGATGTCATAGGTATGCTAAAGACATGGTGCACCAAGGCATATAAGAATCTGATCCTCAACAAGATCTGAAAACTCATATTGGGATTTTCTTATGTAGGAAATATGGAAGGAGATGAATAGAATAATCTTTAAAGGATCGAAACTCCCACACCAGGAATTCTGGAACAATATCAAGATTCACATTACAGAAACTGCGGTAATCCTACATTGGCAGAAGGATGGTTTTGAAGGAGAAGAAGGGGAGAAAAATATACTTAACAGCTGGATCGCCAACTGTCCTCTCTCAGGTATGCCCAATCCCCCCAACTCACTCCTATCATTGCTTCAGTCTGGAAATACTCAGTAGATGGATTCTTCAAAATCAATTTCGATGGAGCCTCCAAGGGGAACCCAGGGAAGGACGGTTATGGAGGAGTCTTCAAAAAATCTAGAGGATAGATCCTTTGTACCTTCGTAGGTGGACTGGGGACTAATACCAACAATGCTGTAGAGTTATGGGCTCTCCTCACGGGTCTCAAAACTACCTACCATCAACGATTTTCATGGCTAATCGTGGAGGGTGACTCGAGGATACTAGTTGACATTCTTCATTGCCTTCATAATGGTATTTATCCTGCCAAGATTTCCACCAGTTGGAGACTCGAACATCTGCTTGTTTTTGTTGCTGACATGCTACATACCCAAATGAGCACCATTATTTCGTCTCATGTTAGACGTTCAACAAACATGTTTGCACACTTTCTAGATAATGTGGGCGTTGACTCACTAGAAGATGGTCTTGCTCATTTGTGGCCTTTGTAACACCAAGGACTAGCTAATCAAGATTGGAACATCCCGAATGGGGTGACAAGGGAACATTAATGGTGATGGGATGGAGGTAGATCGGCAATACGAGCAGGATGACAATGAGGTTGCGGTGGTGATGTCACTGGAAGTGCATAATAACGGCGAACAATATAACAATATATCACAATATATTTGTTATCTTTAAAAATTGTTTACTCATCTTTTAATAATTAATAATTAATGGCATCTTGTCACGTCTTTGGCTTTTAGCTTTGCAATTGCGATTCTTGATGGTAAATTCATTCACTATATTTGTTAATGTCAACGAATACTCAGGCTTATCATGCATTATCAAGAAAAGAAAAAATAGCATATACCACGATGGTCCATCCTCTAAGCTCCTAAAATGGCAAGTCAAGTCATGAATGCTATGCTATGGTACAAATGATTACCATCTCAGTGGACTGCCACCTTATTTGTGATGGTACATAATAATGGAGAAACGCTTTCGTTCTATCACCTTCCATAGCATATTGTAATAAAACATTGGTTAGTTCGCTATTAGGATAAGACTTCGGTTCACCTTTGTGGTTTTGTACTCATGTAGAAAGTTGTGGGCTCCACATAGTGTGTGAAAATAATCTCCAATCTCTTAGGTATGAAAACTAATCTCGAGTGTCTTATATGTGCAAATCATTTGATTTCTTAAGTGGAAAAGAATATTTTGAGGGTGTAAAATATGAAGGATGGTAAGGATACCGTTATTTCCTTTAGAGCAAGGATGATATTATTACCTGAAATTTTAAACTATAATCAAATTATATCATGAACATAGAGAATATTATAATTATCTTTTTCCTCCATTTTAATATTAATAGAGGTAAGTTGACTTACCAAAGTATTTTTGACATTTATATGATTCGTCCCTGAGTCATGATCATCCATCCTAAGGTGAAACGGTCTAACCCGATCGATGGTGTCCAAGCAACATGATGGGGTATAACCCGAACCAAGCTGATCACGTGGTCTAACCAAAGGAAGCCGCCATGGGGCCGACTAATAAGAAATTTGAGGCAATGACTTTTGAAGAAACAACTTGTTTACTAGGGACTTTGATTGATAAAGATTTCCTAGTTTATTCCATAAATTCAATGCACTTCTCTAGATACATTCAATAGCATTGAATCTAATAGGAAAATTTGATTTGTACTCCTTTCCCTTCTTTCTAGCTTCTCCCAGTCTTCTTTCATCAATCTGGTAGGTTGCATACCTAGATCCACTTCAATCCACGAATCTTGATCTACAAGAAGATCTTCCATATTGAGCTTCCTCAGTTCAAAGTATTTACCACTAAATTTCTCAATTTTGATTCTAGAACTACTTGCCATTCTCTTTCAAAGTTAAAGTCCTACCCTAACTCACCTTACTTTAGGAGTTAGTTATACATTGTATAAGGTCATCTCTTTAAAATAAGGCCGAGTAAGTTGGTGTTCATCAATCAATGTAAAAGGGGTCTATTTAATAATTAAGACCCACTAGGAAGTTGCTCTTGATAATTATTTAACTATGTCAAGTAGTTAGGGTTTTGGATATGGGAAGCCTATTTAAAGAGCTACAAGGCTTTGAAAGGTTTTAATGTGATATATTGTAACAGATCTTTACTCAAGTGAAAGGTCGTCCTACCCCAAGAGGCCTGTGAACATTACTTACCAAAGTTTTTATCATAATATAAAGCTTATTTATTGCCATATATATCTTTTTTCTATTGCCTATGTTTCTTATTATGCTCTATAAACATTGGTTTATTGTGTCTTAACATCTAGATATCCTATGTTGTTTTAACTTTTAGGGATAAAGAACACCACAACTAGTATCAAAGCCACCTTCCTGAGCTAGTGACACTCCAATATTATATAGTTTTTTATAGGCTAGAGATGTGTTCCATCATTTTTAAATATACACAGAGATCTATTGTTCATTGAGTAAACTTGTGGTTGGGAGAGATCTAGCTAGGTGGTAAGACTAAGGGCATGCATGAGCCTCCTTAGTTAGCACCCTGAGAGATAGATCAAAGTACTACTATTGGGGCCTGCATGTGTATTAAAGAGCTATAACACTTGGAAATACCTTGTTTATAGGACCTTGTAAACCCTAGAAACCCTTATCTCTGCAAAGCACCAATGAAAATTCTTTATTCTATTAAAGTAGTCAGTGAAGCGGGTGGTCTAGGCATCAGAGACCCGGAACAGATGAGCAGAGCTATGGGAGCCAAATTGGTTTGGAGAATAGTCACAGGGAGGAAAGAATGGTGGAAGGAATTCATTAGGCGAAAGTACATCAGAAAACCCAGGACAAAAATGATAGACAAAGAATGGGAGGGCAATGGAACCACTCTCTGGCAATTATGCAAAGTCTCCTTCAGCACAATCAAAGAAAGTTGTTATTGGATCCCTGGAAACGGGAAAAGGATAAATATTTGGGAAAGTAAAATTATGGGCCACCCTCCACGATCCTTATTGCCAGGACAGTCTCCTCTAGCAGAATGGGCGAAGGATCAGGGAATTTCCACGCTTCATGATATCTCTCGTTGGGACGATCAAGGGCATTGGGTAGGATGGAAAGAGCTTTCTCCTCCTGCTCCGTTGAAAGCAGCCGCCGACCTCCTCCTTGCCTCTCTCCACGGAATGTCCCCTTCAAAGGCTGCAGCGAAGGACTGAATCAGCTGGGGGGAATCGGGGAATTATAGTGTCAAGGAAGGATACAAAAGAATCTCCAAGGAAAGCAATGGCATAGACCGACTCTGGAAGAAGGTATGGAGAGCAGACTGCATTCCCAAGGTCAATAGCTTCATCTGGCTTCTCTGCCACAATAAGCTCCTCACAGCAGAAAACCTTAGGAAAAGAGGCATAAATGGGCCTTCACGATGTCCTTTGTGTAACTCTGAAGAAGAGTCTTCGATTCACATCTTCCTCCAATGCAAAGTCTCCCTCCTTGTTTGGGGATCAGTCCTCCCTCAAGGTATGAATTTGCACTTCCCTGGCAGTTTCACTCAGCTCTTTAAGGAGTGGCATCACTATTATCCAGGCTCGTTAGGGAATAAACCAATCTTGGGTTGTCTTTGGGCTGCTATCCCAAAAATTTTATGCTGGCAAATCTGGTTGGCCAGAAACAGGGTTATATTCAAAGAGCAAAAGACTTCTCCAGCCAAAATTGCGGCCAAAACCATAGGGATGATAATAGAGAAATTTGCCGCTAGCAACATCAAACTTCCTGTCCAGGAATCCATCCCAGAGCCATACTTCTCCTGGTGTAAAGCCTTCTTCAGAGAAAAGAGCTCTCTTCAGACCAATATCATCACCAATCGACATGCCAAGAATCGAAGATTGCAGCCCTGGGAGATTCGAGTTCCTAGCAAAGATTTTCAAAGCTGGCTTAAGGAGAGGAAGATCTATTCTTTCTTCTTTGATGGTGCCTCGAAAGGCAATCCAGGGGTGGCAGGCGCGGGGGGGGGGGGGGTCATTCTTGACCCCGGGGGGAAAATTGAACATTCCTTTGCTTGGGGGTTAGGGATCAGGACCAATAACGAAGCAGAATGGTTGGCCTTGCTCCAAGGTCTGCGTTTTCTTCAGGCCAAAAAAATCCGCAAGGCCTTAATTTTTGGAGACTCTAAACATGTCATCTCCAAAATAGTTAATGGTTACCCCTCGGGAGCTGTTAGATGTCGACGCCTGTATAATAAAGTCAAATCTCTTTGCCATCACTCCTATCAGCCCTTGCACATCCTTAGAATCAACAATAAAGCTGCTGACGCTATGGCTAACATCGGGGCAACCCTTTCGCAAGGAGTTTATAAAC
>LPNX010150039.1:178863-190181 GCA_001517045.1 Pseudotsuga menziesii
TGTTTGTAGCATCACGCTTTTTGTATCTTCTCTTCAGATGTAGTCTATGCTGTCTGTGGGGCCTTGAATCTTACACTATAAATTTTACTCAACTTTTGATCTGTTAGAAGTGTCTATAATAGTTAATTTACATTTTCTATCTTTATGCAGAGTGCAGCTTGGGGAGTGCATTAAAACTATTATTAATGTAGACTATCCAGAGCATTGGCCTGCCCTTCTTATTTGGGTCAAGCGTAATTTGCAAGATCAGCAAGTATATGGTGCTTTATATGTGCTGAGAATTCTTTCAAGGAAGTATGAGTAAGTATTCTGCTGCAATACAACGTATTTTTATGGCTTTCATAATTACCTTCCATTCTTTATACTAAACTAATTAAAGGTTTGTTAGCATGCAAAGTATTTGTCTCAATTTTCAATACAGTTTATATATACTCTTACTTTGTGTATGTCAAGGTTCAAGTCAGAGGATGAGCGAACTCCTGTATATCTCATCATTGATGAGGCTTTCCCACCTTTACTTAACATTTACAACCGCCTTGTTCAAATTCCGAGCCCTACGATAGAGATAGCAGAGCTGATCAAGCTCATCTGCAAAATCTTCTGGTCATCCATTTATGTATGCAAGCTGTTACTTTCAACACCCAGAAAGCCTCTTCTGTATTTATATCTGAATATAGCTTATCTGATTTGGATGTTGAATTAAGGTTGATGACATTGCTGTGCAGCTAGAGGTCCCTAAGCAACTGTTTGATCCCAATGTATTTAATGCTTGGATGGTCCTATTTTTAGCTATGCTGGAAAGGCCAGTTCCTCCCAAGGGACAACCAACTGACCCAGAGCAACGAAAGTCTTGGGAATGGTGGAAAGTAAAGAAGTGGACTGTGCATATCATGAACCGCTTGTACACTCGGTGAGTTAAGGGAAGACAATTAGGATTGTGTTTCTGTATACAATAAGTTACATGGATTTAAAGGTGTTATTGGACATATAGATGTGAGTTCACAGCTTTTGGTAATTGACAGAAAGCCTTCTTATGATTCCGAACTTGATTCATAGGATTTGTGGTAGTAATTCATTTAGATGATCTAAGGGCACTTTTGATGAAAGTTCTGCATTAGATAATGGCATCAGCATCACACCAAGGATTTACTGAAAAAGTGTATTTGTATTATTATATTTTGGTCACAATTAGCAGACAGAGTGGAGTGCCATACACATGGGCAGGACTAGGATAGCTTGATCTATTGAAGTGGCAAGCCTTGGGCTGCATGCCATGACATCAGCATCTACATGCCTGACATGTGGAATGTGGATTAGTGACACGCATGCCCTAAATCACGAATATTGTTTCTTGTTCTATACCTATTTAGTATTTACCTAATTATCATTTGTTCGTCAATGTTTTTTGTTTTTCTCCAATAACATATGCACATTTTTTGACACTATAAGCCTTTGAATATAATTATGTGTTAACCAAGCATCAACACTTCTTTAACCAATAAGAGCTCTAGCAAGATTAGGTTTTCTATCTTTCTCCTGTACTTATTGACCATTTTTGTTTAGCTATTACATGTTTGTAGTTTGATTGGCCATTCTTTAGTGATCCATCAACCTGTATAGTGTTAAATGTCCCACCTTTGATTTTCCAGTTTGTTTATCTTTGTCAGATCTTTGAGGTTGAATCCATGAAGATGTAGAACTTGCAGAGGTTCAAGGTATTTGCAAATCACTAGTGGATTGACATTCCAATATGCAACTCTAAAGCATAGTAGCAAGATTTGGCTGTATTAACCTTTGCTGTACAGAGATTCGGTGGTCCGGAATTTAGGGAGTTTTCCATAGTAGAGATATGGTAGTACGGAATTCAGGGAGTTTTCCATAGTAGAGATATGGTACAATCAACATATTTTTCATTATCTTGGTAATATACCTCATGCCTTTGATAACTGTAGGCCCATAAATCTCTTATAAACAGCCCAAAATATCAAAACATATTTAAAAAGCCCGCAAAATACCTATAAATATAACTATATCACCAAATTTTTAAGGAATGAATAAATTTTTCTGTTTTTTTGCACAATCATGATGCTGAAATTCTTCCAAAATTTGGAACAAAATACATGTTTTTGCATCTGTGAGATGTATACTTCCGTATTCGATCCATACAGGACATATTCATTACATATTTTTTCCATACCGAATTGTATTCAAACTTGTTTCCTTATTTGAATCTTACTACTATGCTCTACAGGTTGGTTGAAAGTTGCAAGCCTAATTTTCTGTACCTTGAGAGGACCGCAATACCAAGTTTGTGGTGTCCCAAAAGGTATCCAACAGGAAAATTGCAACTCCCTATTGTATTGGGATGCTTCATTTAGCATTAGAACTACCTTTGAATATGGTGATACATCTCCCAAAATTGTCATAAATTTGGAATAATTCTTTCTTTGTTGATCTTGCACTAAAATGCTCTGTCTCCTACAATTATGAGAATAATAATATTTCTGACTGTTGATTTTTTTATCCTCCTTGTTGACTGAGTTTGTTTGACAATGAAGATACAGAGAGCCCTTATTTTTGTAGATAGTAAGCATCATAACGTTAATGATTGAAGACTTATAATTGATAATCACATAGATTTGAATCCATCTTCCTTCAACACTATATCATTTCAGCCTTCATAACCTTTGGTGGCAGTATTCTGGCTTGTACAGGACTTTTAGCTTTCGGAGATGGAATAGAGTGTGCTGTTGAATCTGCTCATGCAATTCCTACAATAGCCCGCTTAGGACGTGGCCTGTGGCTAAATGTTTTTGAAGCCATAGAAACATACACCAAATGTATATCAAGGCCAGGTGATCCTCATCTCTGTCAAAGTTGTCTCCACTATGAGGATCAAACAATACATCACCGGTTGCAAGCTCAAAGGAAATGCATGCAAAGGACCATATATATGCTGATGTAGAGTATTTAGATCTGAGAAGAACCTCTGGGCATCTATATTGTCTTGTTTGAATATCACTAGTGAACTGCTTGTAGGTCCAGCAAGCATTGCCAAAATCAACCAACTTGCACTTGAGATCAAGTGATGCCAACAATCTCTGTCTTGTAGTACGGCTGGCTTTTCTGTAATTTTTATGGTGCTTTTCAACCTCTACTATTTCCACAGAGACATCCAAGCTTTGTTTGCTTGAAGCAATGTCAGCTAGGTCGTTTTGAGAATTTCCATCCAATTTCCCCGATTGAGATTCAATGGCATCTTTCTGATTTTCAGGTGCAGATTCATTTTCTGGTTCATCGACACTATTTACACAGGCTTTTGCTGCTTTCTTGGCATTGCGTCTCGATTTCTTCTTTTGATTCCTTGACAACCCTCCGTTTGCACTTTTACCATCCTTGAGGGAAGAATTTATAGGGAATATGGACTTATTTTTGTTAGTAACAAGCACAGGTGGAGCACCAGATTTCCTAGGATCTTTGGTGGGGTCAATTGTAGACAAGAGGAGAATGTTCTCAGGCTTGAGATCTGTGTGAATAATAGAAAGCTGACGATGCAAGTAGTCCAATCCTACCAATACATGATAGCACATTTCCTTCACCCTGTGCAAGGGCATACCCCTATAGTCATAATACTTGATAGGAGTCAACAAATTGTCTCCTAAAAACTCAAAAACCATGCACACATGCTGCCCATTTGGTCCAGTGTGCTTGAAATGATCCAGCAATTTGACCACGCACTTCTTGTCATCTACATCCCCTTCGGCTATTTGCTTCAATATTGCTATTTCATCCATGGCTGCCTCTGTGTAATGATGTGCACTCTTCTGTACCTTCAATGCCACATATGTATTGTTTTGGGTGGCCCATGCAGGCCATACAGTGGAGAAATGCCACATATGTATTATTTTATCATTGGTAGCTGTAGCTATATGTTTTTAAAGCCATAAACAACTTGATTTTTATATGCAACTTCCCATTGTGTTACCTCCTAGCCCTCTGGGGCAATTGCACGAGCACCCCACAGATTAGATATGTTCTGCGTAGAGGACTTTAGTCAGTTAAATCAATTGATATTAATGTAGATGGGATGTTTTATCAAACATGTGTGTTCAAGAATCAATACTATACTTACAAGCCATAGATGATATAGTATAGACAACCATTATATGGTTAGACATTTTCAGTAGTGGTAACATATCTCAAACAGATCTTAAATGCATCATGTTTGGTCCAGCTATTCAGCAGGGATGACAGTAATATCGACAGTGGCTTGATTAAAGGATTATGACCTACTTCCACATGGAATTGGTCTTATGGCATTTGTATTTTTTTTTTTAAACAGTTATAGCCGTGGATACAGCGACGGCAATTTTTTTAAAAATTTCACAGCCGTGGATACAGCGACGGCTCGGCGTGGATACAGCGACGGCCCGGCGTGGATACAGAGATGGACAGGCGTGGATACAGAGACGGCCAAGCGTGGATACAGAGACGGCCAGGCATGGATATAGCGACGGCTTAGTCATCTAACGAAATATAGAACATTGTCGCTCTTGCGACGGAAATTAGGGGTCGTCTCTATTGCGACAAAATTGTTTCCACGGGAAAAAAAACACTTAGACGTGGCAATATCCATGCTTTTCCGTGGATATTGCCACGTTTTGCCGTGGAAAAATTGATCACTTGTATTGGTGTTTCATTTTTACCTCTGTCTTTGGGTAGCCTCCAGCTTGGACACCACAGGATCGTAACATCTGGTAAACAGAAATATTCATTTGTTCCTCATTCCCATGCCATTTTGCACTTTTTTGTGCTTTTGGACTTTTGTCCTTTGAGTCTTCCTCATGCCTTTCTTTCTAAATTTTTATTCAGGCTCCTCTATCCATAGTGTCCTTTTGTGTGAGAGATGTATTTAATTTTCAGCTCACGGATGGAGAGGAACTTTTGGCAATTTTATACTCATATGCTTTAGTACTTTGTTTTGATATACATTGCTTCCTTAGGAGTTTTGACTCTTTTAAGCCTTTTGGCTTTCAATTCTTGGCATGGGATCATTTATATATAATATACTGTTTACCCTGCTTCCTTTCCATGGGTCTTTTGTTGTCACCCCCTAGGACATTTTTGAAGTCTGAGAGGGATGGAGCCTTGAAATAGTATTCCAGACCCTTTAATCTTGAGTTACTTTACAGGGATTAAGCAGGACTTCAATGCATTCATAGCCATTTAGGAAAACTGCTAAACTAGAAGAAATTCCATCAGACAAAACCATAATACATAGTCTTATAATCAAGGATTTTAGTCAGTCCAGAATTCTAATGCTCTCCATGCAACCAAAGCTTGCTTCTTTTTTATTAAAGTCAAACAGAAAATTTAAACTAAAACAAAACTAAAATTCATGACTCAAAGACTCAAAAATACGACCAAACCAGATTATTTATATACAAGACAGCAGAACTCAAATAGAGCTCAGGAAAAATAAGGCTTGAGAACCAAACCATTCACTGGTAATTTCTCTTCCCACCCATGGAGATCTTGCAACTTATAAGTAGAAGGGCCGAGCTTTGCTGCAATCTGAAAAGGGCCTACCCACAACTGCTGGAATTTAGTATGCTTTCCTTTCTCATCATGGGGGTGATCCCATTTGAGAACGAAATCTCCTACCTCAAAATCTTTTGTTCCTGCCTTATGTTTGTCGAACCATCTCTTTATCACCTCTTGCTATTGCTTAAAGCGTTCTCTGGCTTTAGATCGAGCCTCTTCCGCTTTCAGGAGATTATAGATCCTTATTTGCAAAACTTCATCATCCGATCCTCTAGACTCTTGAGCTATCATGGAAGAAGGTAGCATGATATTGGGAGGAAGAATGGCTTCTTTACCATAAACAAGGGTATATGGAGATACTCCTATTGAAGACTTAGGGGTGACTCTATCAGCCCAAAGGGCATTTGGTAGCACCGAGTGCCAACTCCTCTGGTTCTCTATTACAGTCTTTTTTAAAATTATAATAAGTTTTTAGTTAGAGGATTTAGCCAGGCCATTTCCTTGTGGATAGTAATTAGCAGAATAATGCAATCTTATTCCTTTATCGTGAGCAAAAGAAGTTAATTTAATTGATGAAAAGTATTTAGCGTTATCAAATACTAACAAAACTGGAACTTCAAACCTAGTCATGATATGATCTTGTAGGAAACTGATGACTGCGTCTTCATTTATCTTGTGCAGCGGGACAACTTCGACCCAACGAGTGAAATAATCGGTCGCGGTCAAAATGTACTTGTGTTGTAGGGAGGAATTTGGTTTTATTTCTCCAATAATATCCAACCCCCATTGCTCAAACGGCTCAGTGATCGTCACAGGCTTTAGGGGTGCTGTTGCTTTAGGTTGTCTCCCACTACACCTTTGGCAAATATCGCACTTCCTGACATGTGCGTGTGCATCTTTGAAGAGCGTAGGACAATAGTAACCGGCTCTGAGGATTTTGTGAGCTGTAGTATCTCCTGAATAATGTCCCCTAGTAGGCCCGCCATGCAAATCTGTCATTACTTTCTTCGCATCTTCTTTCTCTAAGCATTTAAGAATAACTCTGTCATAATTTTTTCTGACTAATACTCCTTCAACAATTTGATAGGTAGCTGATTTAAGACGCAACACTCTTCTTTTCTTAGAATTCCAATGTTATGGAAACAGTCCTACCTGCAGGTAATGCACGAGGCAACACTCTTCTTTTCTTAGAATTCCAATGTTCTGGAAACAGTCCTACCTGCAGGTAATGCACGAGGTCCCTATACCAAGAATCAGGAGCTGTGAACAAAGGGCATACATCCATCAAATGTAGTTCGGCCTTGTCTTCCCAGGCGTGTTCGTTATTGTTCCCATTTTCTGTCATCAGTTTGCACAGTCCCTGCCCTTTAACTATAGAAGCTGGCTTAAATTCGAGGTTGTAATCTTGAAGAGCTGTTACCCAATTTCCCCTTCTTTCTCCTAACTCCTTCTGTACAAAAAGGGACCTTACAGCTGGGTATGGTATGATCACCTTGGTTCATTTTTTTAATATATAAGGCCTGAATTGTTTCACTGCTTTGAATACCGCGTAAGCTTGTTTATCAATGGCTGGGTAATTTAATTCGGCCCCCTGCAGACCAGTCCTCATGAAATATATTGGGAATTCATCCCCCCCATCTTCCTTTTGGGTAAGCACATTTGCCAGTGAATCATCGGATGCAAAGGTATACAGAATAAAGTCTTTGTCAAAATCTGGGCTTTTCAGGGAGGGTGTGTGTGCAACAGCAGTCTTGATTTTGCTGAAGGCATTCTTTTCAATCTCAGCCCATTTGAATTGTGCATTTTGCTTCACCATTTGCTGCAGAGGCTTGACAATCTGAGCGAAATCAGGCACAAATCTTCGCACGAAGTTAATTGTTCCCATAAATGATTGCATCCCTTTTTTATTATGGGGTAAGGGAATCTGTTCAATGGCCTTGATCCTTTCCGAATCAATAGAAATTCCCTTCTTTGAGACTATGTGACCAAGTAACTTACCCTCCGTGACAACAAACACACATTTTTTGGGATTGAGTGAGATGCCATATTTCCGACAGCGTTCAAAAATATGCCTTAGATGGAATGCGTGTTATCCTCTCCTTTTTGAGAATATTGTAATATCATCGAGGTATATCACCACACTATGTCCAATCAAACCGCGGAAAGCTATATCCATAGCCCTCTGGAATGTGGCTCCAACGCTTGTAAGCCCGAAGGGCATTCTTCTGTACGCGAAAGTTCCCCATTTGGTCCTAAATGTTGTCTTCAACCTGTCTTCTTCAGCTACTAACACTTGATTGTAGCCCGAGAATCTGTCTAGTAAAGAAAATAGTTTAGACCCTGATACCATTTGTAGCAGTTGCTCCATGGGTGGGACATGATAGTTATCTTTGTCTGAAGCACGGTTTAAATTTCTGAAATCCACGCATAGCCTGATCTCTCCAGATTTTTTCCTTACCGGTACCAGATTTGAGACCCATTCTGAGTGTCTGACCTTAAAAATAATTCTGGCATCCAATAATTTCTTAACTTCACTCTGAATCAACGGTTCCAATTTTGGATGCATTTTTCTTAAAGGCTGCTGATAGGGTTTGACGCCAGCTCTGATGGGAATAACATGCTTGATAATGCTAGTGTCATATGTTTTCAAATCTTCGTATGTCCAGGTGAAAACATATTTATATTGTTTGAACAGACTAACAAACTTATCTCTTTCTGCTGGTGAACAACATTTTCCGAGATTCACGTATTTGGGATTCGTCTCAGTCCCTAAATTTATCAGTTCGAACTGTAGACTTGAGCTGTGAGTCTTCATGTTTGCTGGTCTTCTGAACTTTTCATTGAGATCGAACATTCTTTCTAAGGTTCTAACTCCTCTTGGGATGAAATTATCATATTTCATCTCGGCCTGATGTTCTTCATCATCTATAATCGCCCCTTTAAATACCTCCTCATTTGTTAAGCATTCTATTATCTGCTGATCATCGTTGAACACTCGCAGATTGGTGATCATATCAGGGACCGAGGGCCTGAAAAGCAATTCAACGGAGCATCGATTATTAGTAGGCACAAGTCTAGCAATGGATGTGGCTAACAAGTCAGCTGTTGCGTTTTTAAGTCTTGGAATTGAAACAATATTAAATGCGTTAAAACATTTGAGCAGATCCCATACCTCATTTTGATAAGCTTTCAGGTGAGGGGAAACACAATGTATTTGATTCCAGATCTGTTTAACAATTATTTCCGAATCTCCAAAAAATTTTAGATTACGTACCTTTAATTCGATTGCTTTCTTCAAACCTTGCACCAATGCTTCATACTCAGCCGTATTATTCGTACATTCAAACTCTAATCTACATGAAAGAAAATGTTTATTATTTTCGGGGCCGATCAGGACACAGCCGACCCCTGACCCTTCTAACGTCTTAGAGCCATCAAAAAACAAAGTCCAGAAATTGCCACTTACTGCATGAGAATCTATTCCTACTGCTAAGTCTACTATTTTACAGTCGATTTCATCAGCCTGTGAAAATCGAAGGAGATCAGGCTGGGTGTCTGATGTGTTGCTGGCTTCTTCTGCTTGGTAATTTCCCGGTTCCAACTCAATAAAATAATTTCCCAACACAGAATCCACTGGTTCATTCTTCTCCTCGAGTTGAGTAACGTTGTATTTCATGTGAGGCTCCCTCAAAATCTTAATTTGATTTGGACTTCCTTTATACGGCAGCCACAGATGTGACCAATCAGAAGCAAAATATCCATTTAGTTTGGCCGACCAATCTTTGCTCAGGACAAGACCATATGTGTCTAGTATATCAGCCACCACAATATTAATGACTTGGCACACTTTATCATTTGATGCCAAACGGACTAGGACATCCGCCATCTCACCAATTACCTTTACATCCGTCCTGTCCAACTGAACGACCCTCCACATGGATGGCTTAGGCTGCCCATTTATCTTTTTACAGACTGATATTGGCATGACGTTAACTGATGCCCCTGAGTCTACCAGGCATTTATGTACATTGTGATTAAAAATTTTGAAAGTGAGGAGGAAAGGTGGATGTTTGCTTTTAGACTTACCTCCACTGCTGGTTTCTCTGATTTCTTCTTCCTCTTTAGGCCGATTGTCAGTGGGCAACCTCTCATCCGATGCTTCAAGCGCTTTCAATAATATTTATTTTTGCTGCGGGACTTTACACATTTCAAATAGCGAAACGTTTGCCTTTATCTTCTTTATGTCTTCCACAATGTCGTAATCCATCCGCGGTTCAATGGGATGTGGTTTATCATCTTTCATTTTTTTCTCATTGGGCTTAGCCAGCGTATCATTCTGCTTAGGATCTTGGCTGGTAATGGTGAATTCGGGAATTTTATCAGTTGCGGAATTATTTTGAAATTTCTTAACATTTTTCTGCAGCCTTTTGATCTTTGGGAGTATGAGACTGTCTTCTTTAATTGACCCTTGGCTCCTTGTTGTTACGTTGGTTTCCATGACGTCCTTGTAGCCTTGATTCTTTTCTTCTTCAGCATCAAATAACGAAACATAATTCCACAAAACCATGGTTTCCTCTTCTTGTTCCTTCGTTGAAGTGGTACTCTCTTTTCTTTCTTCATCTCCATCCTCTGTTAATTTAGAGTCCAACAGCTGATTCATAATCAACATTACCGAGTTTATCCATTGAGGACAATATTTTTCAGAGTGTGGTTGTTGATGGAAAGTGCAAAAATTGTCCATGCCTACCTCTGTTAAATTCATAGATGCAGAATCGTGTGGAGGAGGTTGGGACTGATTTTTATCCTCTCTTTTCTTGTAATAGGGTTTGTAGAACTTCTGAGTTTCCTTCTCTTTCTCCAAGTCTATGATTTTGTTAGAAATATTCTGCATCATTTTTTCCATACTCTCAAAATATGGTGATTTCTCTTCCTTAGGCTTAGTAAACAATAAGGCTTTCCTTCCCACACCTTTCTCTCTTGACTGTTCGGGATAATCTTCGATACTTTCTCTTTCAGCCTCCACTATTTCCGCCTCTTCATAGGTTTCCACCAAAGTAGGCTTGGCTCTTGTTTTGGAAAACATGGCCAGCTCAGGGCCTAAAGCTAAGGTATAATATTCAATCAGGACCTTGTCCGAAGGTTTGTCAGCTTCAGAAAAATTCTTGAGGTATGCTGCAAATCTTTGAGTAAAGCTGTGCACCTTCTCCTTTCTCTCTTTCTTCAAGGCGCATAGTCCTTTCATGAGGGCTGCATGAGTCTTTTGAGTCGCATACTTGCTTCTGAAAATTCTCTTGAAGGTATCCCAATCAGGAATAGAGTTTGCATGCAACCCAAAATACCATGATGCTGCAGCTCCTTTAAGGGTGTGCGAAAAAAGTCTGCAAACCACATCCTCATGCTCCCCCGCCCTTAACCCTTCTATGGCCAAGTAAAAACTTTGCAGGTGGTCATCTACTAGTATCTTCTCACTTGGGTCTAATTTGGGCAGCATCTTCTCAAAGGCTTGAGGTAAATCATGTAACGGAGGTGTTAGATTTAAAGGTGATCTGGCTCTCCAGGCAGGTGGTGGATTCGGTGGGTTTGGGGGTGGATTGGCGTTAACGCCTGCCATGAGTCTGGGTGGAGAGTGAGGAGGTGAGAAAACAGGAGTGTGAGTAGGAGAACTGTGAGGAGTATCTAGGCCTTCTTGATTCAAAGGCAGTACAACTTCCTGTAAGGCTGTTTCCACAAGTTCTTCCCAATCCCCAACCAGCACTGAGTCTTCCAATATAGGA
>LPNX010150039.1:190241-283217 GCA_001517045.1 Pseudotsuga menziesii
AATTTAGGGATGATCGACAATCCTCCAATATTCTTCACATATGCCCTGGTGTGTCTTCTCAGGTTATTAAAAACCTCGTTGTCAACAGAAAACAAATGTTCTTTACTCCTTTCTTCTGGAATTGGATTATGAAGCCCACTTCTTTCGGAACTGTTACCGGTGGAATAATCTCGGGAAAATGGGTTTCCTTGGCCAACCATGCACTGGCGGCCCTCCTTCTAGTGCCAAAAAATGTTGAGGCCTGGAAATTTGCAGGAAACAACAGCAAGGGATTCTCCCCAGTCAATGTTCCCAACTAGCCCGTGACTGTTTGATGTGGGGAATCCATCTGGTTTGTGGTCCGGCTACCATGGGTCAAGTGACAAAAGGGTTTACCAGTTGCGGTTCGATCCACCATATGTTTTTTGTATTTTTGACTTAATGTATGATATGCACGTGCCTATTTAACATGCAGGGTGATCAAGATGCAAAGAGTAGTCACAATGTGATGCGCAGGTTCTTACCTCTCGTCTTAGAACTCACAAGCATCCAAATCATGCAAGAAACTAGATACTAACTAAAATAGCTCTAGAGAGCTGGATTAATTCATGAGTAATGCAATACTGTTCATGTGTTATGGCAAATCATAGATAGCTATTCTTATAACCAAACATATAAACATGAATAAAAGTATACATGATAAGATAGCTCATCAGCAGTTAAAAAACCCCCATTACTCATGGTGGAAGACATCATAAAATATACTGAAGAACATTCAAACAAGAACATAGGTTCAAGAAGTTAGAACGCCCTCAGAGTTAATGAAACACAGCTGAAAATGAAATAGTTCACATTCAATATTGCTCATTTAATCGCATTGATACATTCCACATAACACTTCCTTCGACAGGACAAATTTGCAGTCTCTGGTTGTAAAACGAAATAGTTCCTCTTACAAGCATTAAGTTACAAGTTTTTCCAGGGAAAAATCCCCCGTAAGTTCTAACTTTCACATATTTAAGCTAAAACAGTTGACCCCTGGGCTGCCCAGAAGCGTGCGACCTTTCAGTTCCCCAAACGCTTCATATCCCTCTATCTTTTCTGTATGCACTCACGAACCATTTGTTAACTGATTGGTTTTTAGGTATGCGCCTTTGTAGCTACTGCTTTTGTCTTCTACTCCACTTGTCCTCCTTGCGATCCTGCTGGTTTCAGGTCTACCTTCACCCAACCACCCATCTCCCTTTGCGCCGCCGTAGTTTGACCGATCTCCGGAAACCACCTGCAATCAAACGGCGTACATCATTCATCGGGATTGCATTCAAATCATATCAACTAAAACGACTAAGCATTAAGAGAGGCCATGTACAACGTTATTTCCACAAGGCTTAACAAACGCCGGCACCACTACTTTTTCTACCTATGGGTTCAAAGGAAAACACCCACGACAGGAAACGAGAACTCATCAGATGCTCAGAGCACTGGCATTGAAAGCTAAAAGTCCTGCCCCATCCGCAACGGCGGAAGAGAAAGAGGTTACGGACATGCGACCGAAGGGCGGGAAAATTCCCAATCGGGAATCGGAAGGACATTGACATCGGAAGCCGAAAGATTTGCACAGCTGCAACGGCGGAAGAGAAAATACTATGGACCCACGACTAAAGGCAGACTCACATAGGCGTCGGAGCAATTTACTCTTCGGGTTCTTAACTGCTTTGGGAGCTGCAACGGCGGAAGACGGAAGGACAACGACATCCGATCGAACATAATTTTGACGCCCGATCTATAAAAAATATTAAGTGTTTCGGACAACTCTTAAAATTTAACAATGGTCATGAGCCTGTTTCACCTTGGAAACAACTATTTCTTCAAGGAGCAAAAATCTTATTCATCCACGACTAGCAAACCAAGCTCACATCTACGACCCACCAAAATCTCAAACAAAGACAACTTTTGAAACAGGCCAAGAGTCAATTTTCAGAAATCACCCAAAACTAGAGCATGACCAAGGATTCACGGATCCAAACGATTAAAAACAACTCTAAATCACGAGGAGGGGACCAAAATTTAAGAAATTTGGGGAAAACAGTTGCGGCCGCAACACCACTGTAGCCCCACCATTATAATCAGTGTGCATTCATTTATATTACAAACATCCCAAACATCAATAATAATAGACATAAAATATGAACATATACACTCTCATTAATGCCTTACATCCAATAATAATTGCATAGCAAGATCCTAACAAAATCACATTTTAAACAACTGGGTCAAATTTAGTTTGAATATGTAAAAACCATGTGGTGTCTCTCCTTCAAGAGTAGCATCCACTAACAACATATAAATTTTAGTCGATAGTTTAAACATGACAAGGCATAAAATAGATCATATCTTTTGAGATCTATAATACTTTCACGAAACCAATACTCCTAGGATAGAATAAAACCCTAATAACACCAAATGAGCCCTAAAAAGCAAGAGTTCCCTAGAATTCAACAGGCCTGAAAAGAAATCCATGATAAAAAGCATGATACAAGGTAAATTTACAATATAGTAATATATTGTAACTATGGATAAAAAGTATAAAAATCATGATAAAAAGAATACCCCGTTAATTATTGGATAAAAATCCTGATGTGAGTTTCTATTCTCTGATAAATTGCATCTACGACATGCCCCATCAAGACCCTAGCTTTCGACAGTGGAGATGTTATGCTAAGATTAAAATGTTGAGACAACTAAGAATGAAAAGTGGAATCACATCAACCAAAACCTTCACCTTGCAAGCGCAATTCCATATGGGTGAACCATGAATCATTGTAGCCTTTATATATAACAAAATAGCCCTTAATTTTCCTTCCAATATTGGAAATCGAGGGCTTAAAGAAAGTATCACATGAAATTGAATAAAAATATAGGTGAATGCAACCATATGCCTAAACTACAAGGAAAATGGAGGGAGAAATAACCCTTGGGAGCCTCCATTAGTAAAAATTAGGGGAAAAATAATGATTTCACTAGAATTTCTCTAGAAATTAGGGACGAAAGATAGATTGGAGGGGGATTTTGCTAGGTGAAAATAGTTTTTTTCATTTTCCGCATTAATATATGGGATGCTATTTGTTTTGGATTTATTTTTTCTAATAAATATTGGGAGAATATATTTTAGCTAAAAAAACCATTTCCATATAACAAAATAGCCCACCAAATTTTTGTAACCCCTTAATATAGCCCATGGGCTATGTTAGCACCATTTTTGGGATAAGTAGTTGACAAGGGAATTTAACCAGTGAAAGGAGGAATAAGGTTTATAAATTTTCATATCGAAGGACCTTAAATAATGTTTATGAGGGTTTGTAGATGCTTGAAGGGACGTTTCTAGATTTGAAATTCCAAATACTTAAGAAATTTTAATTTTTTACCTTGAAAGTGCATGTAAATTAAAAAATCCTCCCCTAGTTGAATGATGACAGCAAATGAATGGCTTAGATGTACAACAAGAAAAATCAAAGGCTACAAATCATTTCCTCCCTAGGAAAGTCAGGAGCGGAAAAGTGGAAAGACAATTTTTGGAGCTGAAAATTGGTAAACCCTACTTCCACTTTCCGCTTTCCGTTTTTTGCCAAAGGCGGAAGCGGAAAATGAAAAATCACAGTCGCGAAAGATGGAGAATCCTCCCTCTATTTTTTGACTTCCATTTTCCACCAAAGGCAGAAGCGGAAATGGCAGAATTGTAGTCGCGAAAGTTGGAAATCCCTCCCATTTATTGCCAAAGGAGAAAGCAGAAAGGTGGAAGCGGAAAAGGACATAAATTTGGTCATAAAGAGTTTGAAATTCCACCTTTTCTTTTCGCAGTCTAATATTCGACGGGTCAAAGAGCTTTCGCATAGATCAATGGTGCAAAGAGAAAAGGGCGAAATTAGAAGGGCCAAATTTCGGTCATAAAAGTTGGTATTTCCGCCTTCTGCAAAAGGCGGAAGCGGAAGGGTGGAAGCGGAAAGGCGGAAGCGGAAGAGGAGAAATTTTGGTGAAGAAATTTGGAGGATACGCATTCCATTTCCGCTAAAGGTGGAAGCAGAAAGGTGAAAGCGGAAAGGAGGAAGACGAAAAAGACAAAAATTTGGTTGTGGAAAGGTGCAAGTCCATTTTTCATGATTCGCAGGATCGATGGTCCAGAAATCCTCCACCATCTATGATCCTAGATTGAAGGTGCAAGATGAATCTCATGGAGATCAATAGTCCAGAAGTATTTCTGCAGGTGAATATGCATGCATAGAGTGAAATTGTTGCAAACCGTTGAAGGTGCTTTGAACCATCGTTTTTCATCTAGCAGGCGTGGTTTCCAGATGTCAAATTTTCCTGTTTAATCCACCATGACCATCTCGGTATGCTTTATTTTTTTATGATCATGATGAATTTTCCAGATCAACATTTGTTAGGATTTTGTTTCCCATGTTATAACTAATTTTGGCTTTGTTTCAAGGTTGGTCTCGGGAGCTTATGATACGATAAATATACCCTCAATAGAGGAAGACAGGGTTGGAACCTGTGAGGTTCTAGGTTATGTAATTTAAGATATGCCCTTAATAAAAATGACAGAGCTGAATGCTGGCTTGTTGCTTCAAATATTCCTGTGTATCTCATAGTTACACTCTATAATTTCCTTTCTTATGTGCATGTCTTCCTATTAAACTTGCCATTATGTTTTCTTTCATATCTGGAATGAGTATGTAATAGTTCATTAATCATACTTGTTTATGGTTTGGCTATTTGTTTTAGATATTCACAAACCCTTTCCAACCAAAGTTGATGGAGAATTCATCTCTTGATGCTCTGTATTGATGGACTGTCATTATTTCTTCTTTATCACCAGACCAACAACATTTTGACTGTATCTGAGTGCTACCTTGCCTTTGTATAATTTCACCTACAAAAAAATTTGTGATTCTTAAAATCTTTGTGACTCCATATCCCAATGTATGATTGATTTGTTTCAACCACAAACTTAATCTAAATGTTGTTTTCTTTTTATATTTGGCCTTGTTAAAAAACTGCGAGAGATCCCTCTCTAGAAAGGAGGAATCCAACTTCCTTTCTTAAAGTGGTTCTATTGTTACCTTGGGATTTACCTACCACAACCTTGGGTACAATTCTGAGTGCTAACAAATTGGTGTCGTTTCCAGGGAACGAAAGTGCAAATCAGCCCTGGGAAAATGACATTGTCTTAGTTCTACAACCTGGAAACCTGGTTGTGTATGCTCGGGCGACTCCACTCAAAGCTTCTAGAAGATGACTCCACTAGGAAGACTGGCGGCCAGAAGACCGATATGGGGAGGAGGGTTCAAATCTTCCTTGGGTATGAACGGTAGAGTTTTAGATCTGACTGTTGATGGTGAAAAACATCCAAACATCAAGAAGGTTGTGCATTTTTCACTTGGTGACTCCATTCTCAAAGAATCCATAATTCAAAATTCAATGACTCCACTGGTGGCATGATTCAGAAATCAAGTTTTCAAAGAGAACCGACAAAATCTACTGGGGAAATGAGCTCACTGTAAAGACATGGAAAGGCATAATGGAAAGATAAGGTACTCAAGATTCATATTTCTCCAAGACATCTTGTCCTTTCTTGTAAATATTTTCTTATCCTTTCCTAAGATTTTCAAAAGAATCCCTCATTGCTTATTGCATTCCAAATGAAATCATGAATTTACTCTTGTATATCCTTCTTTGGAAACTAAAAGTATATCTTCATCTTGTACATTTGATTTTGATCAATACCTTTTATTTGAACCACATGACATCAAGGATCAGCCTTTTCAACCTCATGATACCACAGTTGAGGTTACATATTTACCGAATAGCTTTGTTTCTTCTAAGATTCCAAACCTGTATAGACAACTTCATGTACCTCCTACCCTTCATGATTTTCCTACAAAGCACCACAAGTATCTTCCTAAGTTTGATGGAGAATCCAAGAACCTCACAACTGAGAAACATCTACAAGCCTTTGAGCATTTCCTTGACCTCTTTGAAGTAGAACATGATGATGTTTCCATGAGGGATTTTTCCCAATCTTTGCAAGGACATGTTAAGGAATGGTTTAAGCAATTGTAGCTTGAATCCATTAAGACATGGGAGGAATTTTCTGATATATTTTTAGGGTTTTGGGGTAAGAGGAGGTCATTGGACCAAGTTCTTTCACAGTTGTATTCTATGAAGAAATGGGAAGGTGAAACTATGTCTAGTTTCAACTGGAGGTTTGCAAGATTTTATTATAACATGCTGAAAGAAATTCAACCATTAGAAGGTGCTGCAAAATTGTATTATGCAACTACCTTTCCTCTCGAATTGTCTTTTCTTCTTTTGGAGAGAAAGTCAGCCACATTGAAGCGTATGTTCATTGATAGTTTGGAGGTTGAATACAATATTAGAATGTCTAAAGGAATTTCATACCAATACAGTGGTGATAAAATGGGAAAAGAACTAGAATTGGTTGAGCGATAGGAACAAGAAGAACTTGCCTTGCCTTCCAATTTTGTTTTTTGTGAGAAAAAATTTGATCAAACCAATGATGTTCAGAGAAAGATAAAATTGAGAAATAGATATGTTACTGTAAATAAAGGAAGGTTCAATCAAAATAAACCTTCTAGTAGCCAACAGAATACATAAAGGAAAAATGAAAGACAACAAAATCCTAATGTACATAAAGAATCTGAAAATAAAGTAGAAAATATTGTTTTAGCTTTCAATTTGCAAACAAAGCTTTCAAAATTGGAATTCTCCATTCCTTTAAATGAATTGTTGAGAAACAGGGAATATATAGATAAAATAACAGATATGGTCAGGAGTCGGAAAAAATTTCAACCAAATAATCATGCTATCTATGCTGTTGATATTGACTTGGGGTTTTCCATTTTCCTTAATGATGGTCTTCTTTGTGATCTTGAAATTCTTGTACCAATTGAAGTCAAAGAAGATGGAGAGTTTGAAAAAATACAAGAGGTTTTGGAACAAAAACATAAATATGATCAACCCAATGTTGTGCAAGAACAGGGTTATAAGGATTTTTTATGAAGAATGCAATCAACCTGTTACAAACCCTGTTAGTGATGTTTTAAAAGAATATTTCAGCATGCCCTTATATTATTAATGTGAGGATGGCCACTTAGATAATGCACCTAAAGAAGCAGTAGACTTCAACAATGGATTGGATCACCAAGAAGAAGAGGAGGACTCTAAATGGGATACTTCTTTATGTTTTTTAGATTCAGAAATTACTTTATCTGATTCTATGGAAAAACACAATGATATTTTCTTTGAAACACTTATAAGGAATTAGGTTTTGAATTCTGATATTTTAGACGAGGAAGTTGATGTCTCATTTGAAAATTGGCAGGAACATTTCTTGCATGATTCTTTTGAAGAGCAGTTTGACAGTGTGTAGGTGGAATTACAGTTTGAGCAACCTTATTGGGGTAAACAAATGACAGAAAAATTTGAAGGCTGTCAAGGATTTTACGATCCAGTAGTTGAGTATGTGGAGAAGCTTTGCAGTGGTAATGGTTGGTTATGTCTTTGTAGTAAAGATCAATTTATTTATCATAACCTTTTTCCATTAAGTCCTTCATTTCTATTTTTGATCAAGCATGAGGAGAAAATATGGGATCATTTGCTTGATTGGCTTCACTGGAAGTCAAAAATTAGTTGACTGGGCATTGACGCTCAGTAAGTAGCGTAGGTAGGTATGAATAAGCTCGACATGGCGAGCATTTCTTTCAGCAAATTTTTAGTTTGTTTTATCATCAATTTAGTTTTTTGTTTCAGATCATTTTGGGGATTTCAGAGAATATTGGGATCAACCCAATGGATTTGGCACCTAGTCTACAGGGTTCTTTGCTACCTCGCATGGAGGATAAAATCCCTAGTTGGAGCCAGTTGTTAGCACCATTTTTGGGCTAAGTAGTTGGTAAGGGATTTATCCAATGAAAGGAGGAATAAGGTTTATAAAATTTAATATCATAGGACCTTAAAGAATGTTGATGAGGGTCTGCAGATGTTTGAAGGGACATTTCTAGATTCAAAATGCTAAATACTTAAGAAATTATAAATTTTTACCTTGAAAATGCATGTAAATGAAGAAATATTCCCCTAGTGTAATGATGATAGCAAATGAACAGATTGGATGAGCAATAAGAAAAATCAAAGGCTACAAATAATTTCCTCCCAGGGAAAGTCGGGAGCGAACAGGCGGAAAGACAAGTTTCGGAGGTGAAAATTGGTAAACCCTACTTCTGATTTCCGCCTTTCATTTTACACCAAAGGCGGAAGTAGAAAAGAAGAAGCAGAAAAGGAAAAATCATAGTCACGAAAGATGGAGAATCCGCCCTCCATTTTCTGCCAAAGGTGGAAGCGGAAAGGGCAAAATTGCAGTCGCGAAAGTTGGAAAATCCGCCTTCCTTTTTTCTCCTTTTGTTTTCTGCCAAAGGTAGAAGTAGAAAAGGATAGAAAGTTGGTCTAAAAGAGTTAGAACTTCTGCCTTTATCTTTTTACATTCCAAGATCCGATGGTTCAGAGAGCTTCCACACAAATCAATGGCGCAGAAAGAAAAGGGCGAAAGTAGAAGTGCCAAATTTTGGTCATAAAAGTTGGTATTTCCTCCTTCTACATTTCGCTTTCCATGAAAGGTGGAAGCAGAAGGGAGAAAGAGGAAAGGTGAAAGTGGAAGAGGATAAGTTTCAGTGAAGAAAGTTGGAGGATCCACATTCCTTTTTTCGCTAAAGGCAGAAGGGGAAAGGAAGAAAATACAGAAAAAGATAGAAATTTGGTCGTGGAAAGGTGCAAGTCCATTTTTCGTGATCCATTGGATCGATGGTCCAGAAATCCTCTTCCATACCTGATCCTAGATCGACGATGTAGGATGAATCTCTCAGAGATCAATAGTCCAGAAGCATTTCCACAGGTGAACATGCATGCATAGCATGAAACTGTTGCATACTGTTGAAGGTGATTTGAACCATTGTTTTCATTCAGCAGACATAGTTTCCAGATGTCAAATTTTCTTGTTTGATCCACCATGCCCATCCCAGCATGCTTTCCTATTTTGTTTATGATCATGAAAAATCTGTCAGATTAGCATTTGTTAGGATCTTGTTTCCCGTGCTGTAACTAATTTTGGCTCTGTTTTGAGGTTGGTCTTGGGAGCCTATGATACGATAAATATACCCTCAATAAAGGAAGGCAGGGTTGGAATCTGTGAGGTTTTGGGGTATGTAAGTTGAGATATTCCCTTAATAAAAATGACAGAGCCAAATGTTGTCTTGTTACTACAAAGATTCTTGCATAGCTTGTAGTTACAGTCTGTAATTTCCTTTCTTATGTGCATGTATTCTTGTTAAACTTGACATTATGTTTTATTTCATATCTGGAATGAGTCTGTAATAGTTCAGAATTCATACATGTTTATGCTCTGGCTATTTGTTTCAGATATTCAAAAACCATTTCCAACCAAATTTGATGCATAATTCATCTCTTGATTCTCTGTATTGATGGATTGTCATTCTTTCTTATTTATCACCAGACCAACAAAATTTTGACTATAACTGAGTGCTACCTTGCCTTTGTATAATTTCACCTGTAAACAATTATGTGATTCACAATATATTTGTGACTCCATAGCCTAATGTATGCTTTCTTTGTTTCAACCACAAACTTAATCTGATTTTTTGTTTTGTTTTTATATCTGGCCATGTTAAAAAAATATGAGAGATCCCTCTCTAGAAAGGAGGAATCCAGCTTCCTTTCTTAAAGTGGTTCTGCTGTTGCCTTGGGATTTACCTACCACAACCTTGGGTTCAATTCTGAGTGCTAACAGGATATATATATCCCCTAAAATTATCCACGGTTTCAACCCCTTAGATCGGTTGACCCAAATGAAACATTAATTTTCTCTCCACGGAATTAAATATGTTCTTCAAGATATCAAAATTGGGATTTGAGTATGTATGTTTTCACACTGGTAATTCATTGTGTATATTCTAATGGATTTACACTATATAAGAGTTTATAATACCCAACATTTCCGGTGGACACTCCACCCATCTTTAGGGGAACAATACGAAGTTGAAATGATATGAAAGGCATAGTCAATTCTTGATTATATAAGGTAAATGGAGATAACCATTAGGGCTAACTTGAAAATTGAGGCTATATATTTATATTTTGAAATATGGAAATGGTGGAAATAGTACTAAAAATATTATCGCCATTATGTACTTGGAGATAATTTGTGAATATCCTTAATGGGAGTTTTGACCATGCCACTCACTCTTTGGGTAGGTTGACGAAATTGAGCCAAACTGGAACTGTTATGGTCTATATTACAACATTTGAACAACTAACAATCTACAAAAAGGGCCTCTCTGATTCTTTTGATATGAATGTTTCATCAATGGCCTCAAGGAAGAATTTCAGACACATGTCCATATGAAATGATCCTCCACTTGGTTAGAATCTTGTGATATAGATCATAGAGATGAGTTGGTGATCAATTCCAAACCCAAGATCCTTTCATTTCTCACTCAAATTGTGTCTCCCATGGACTGCCCCACTGCACAAAATCCACAAGTTGATATCAGATGCTATGGATGAGAGTTAATTCCTTCACCTTTTCTATAATTTTGATGAAAATAACTTCGGATGGAATAATTCCAAAGACCATAAATTATTCCATATCGAGGAAACTCACCATGCTTCCCCAGAGGACAACACCCTGAAATCTCAATCTAATCCAAGAGTAGATGATCAGATGACACCCCTCTAAGATGATCCTGATATTCTAGTTCTTGAGGAGCAACCCAAAATTTCAATTCATGCTTTATAGGTGATTTCCACACCTAAAACACTGAAATTGATTGTCTACATCAAGAACAAAATTTTGTTGTGTTAATTGACACTGGAAACACCAATCATTTTAGTCATAAACATGTGGATAAAGAAACCCATTGATATATCCACCACATATTCAATTCCCAAATTATGATAGCTAATGGGGGTACAATGAAATCTAGGGAACTACCATCTCAAAACCCATATGTTTTCTATTAACATCAGTGGTTGTGATATATTTTTGGTGGTCAAATGGATTAAGAATCTGGGACCTATCACAATGGGTGTCAGGGCACTCTCTCTTAGCTTTACTTTGTCCAGGAACACACATCACCTACATGAAATTACACCTACTTATTTAATAATAATATCATCCCACTGTATGGAGAATTGTTTGAATAAATCCCACTCAGGTGTCATTTCTCAGTTCCATGCCATTCAACTTATGGAAAATCCTAAACAATATATTCATATCGAATTGTGATAGGTTCTCTCCTAGTATCAATAGGTTCTCGAGGTGCACAAGGTAATACCTCCATGCCATGGGGAACATGACCATGCAATTCGTTTAATTCCAGTCAATAAACCCCCTAATGTCTTCCCTTATCGCCACCCTTTTGTTTAGAAGAATGAAATTGAATAAATAATTCAAGAATTACTATTGGACAATGTTATTCATTTTAACACAAGCCCTAATTATTCACTGGTGGTTATGGTCCGATGAAAGGAAGGATTTGGTGCATGTGTCCTAATTTCTAGTCTCTCAACAAATTAACCATCAAAGTTAAATTCCACATTCCTGTCATTGATGATGTATTAGATGAGCTTCATAGCACTAAATTCTTCACCAAACATGACCTTCAGTTAGGCTAACATCACATTAGAATGAAAGAGGAAAATACACCCAATATCAATTTCCATAGTCATGAGGGTCATTATGAGTTCTAGGTTATTCCCTTCGGCCTTTGTCATGACCCTTCTACTTTTTAGAGCCTCATGAATATGATCTTCTTCCCTTTCCTCCACCATTTTTTCTTTGCTTTCTTTAATTATAGCTTGGTGTACATCCCCATATAGGAAAGTCACCTACAACATGTTGCTTTTACCTTGCAATTATTACAAGACCAAAAATTATTCTTGAAACACTCCAAATATGCTTTTGGGGTGATTGAGGTTGAATACTTGGGCCATATTGTGAGTTAGGATGGGGTAATGGTGGATCCAAAGAAATTGGAACTTATGAAGAGATGTACCACCCTAAAAATATCAAGAGCTTGAGAGGTCCTTTGGACTTACTCACTACTACCGCAATTTGTTCCAAACTATGGGAATATACCAACTCCTCTTACAACATTTCTAAAAAGAATGCTTTCTCTTGGAGTGAGGTAGTGGAGCAAGCCCTCTCCACCATAAGAAAATTCCATGTGTGTTGTGTTATGTTATCCATGTTGGATTTTATAGAGAGATTCATCTTAGATTGTGATGCCTCTAGTCATGGCCTAGGAGCAGTCTTACTACAAGAAGGATGTCCATTTTCCTTCACCACTAAGGAACTTCATGATTGAAACTTCTGAAAATCCATATATTAGAAATAAATGATGTGTATTCATCATGAATTTAATACACGGTGACCATATTTAATAGGGTGGTGTTTCTAAATCAAGACACCAACATAATCTAAAGTATTTTGTAGAGCATTGGTTTTTCTCGCGAGAGCAACATAAAAATGGGTCAATAAGATGCTGGATTATAATAATTACGAGATCATATATGAGAAGGGTCATGATAATGTGGTGATCGATTATTTTCATAGGAAATTTGAAGAGGAGGGTTCCCTCTTCACCTATGCTTCACCTCTTCCTTACCAACCTTAGGATATATTGATGAATAAAGATAGGAATGGTTGTCCCATGACACTGTTAGAAACCTTATTAAATGACTACAAGAATAATCAAACCCTTTACGCTAGTATACTTGGGACCAAAATATCTTGCGATTTAAGGATAACACCTTTTGTCACCTCAGGTTCGTTCTTGAAACCACAAATATTAGAGGAATTATGTTCATCATCTACAAAATGCCATTAATAGGATTTTATAAAACTATGAAAGAATTAAGCGCTCCTTTTTTCTAGGAAGGAATGAAAAATTATATCCAAAACTCTGTTGTAGCATATGGCACATGCCAACGATATAAGAGTGAAATAGTGAAGTCACTAGGTGCTTTGAAACCACTTCCCATTCCAAACTATATTTGTACAAACATCTCTATGGATTTTAGTGTGGGGATTCCTAGGTAATAAATTCATTATGGTGGTCATCAATACTCTGACAAAATATGCCCACATTTGTGCCTTACCACCAACTTTTACAGCCTCACTAGTGGCATAAGTCTGTTAGTATTATTCAATAAGCCTCCCTTGTTCACCTTAGTAATTTATTAGTTTCCTAGTTTAGGATAATGTTGTATACCCCCTATTTCTATCTAGATGTTAAATGGGGATCACTAGCCACTTGATGCACCCTCATGAATTAGTTTAGGATATGCAAATATGATTCCCTGATTTTAGGATCCCACTCAGAGTTCTGGGAGTCCCATCTTCAGTTCACCCTCACCCTAGTGGAGTCAAGCTCCAATGGCCACCTTTATTTCACTTTAAGTTAGCCTATGCACATATTTTACATGATTTGAGTATAAATTCACCCTTGCACACCTACCAAGGACCAACTAAGTGATTATTAACTGATTTAGTTGTTTGGAGTGCACTAGAGATGTCTAAAGTGTTGATTTTTCCTATGCTAGTCATGTCTACAGTCAAGAATTGAATCACTCCTAGAGGATTCGAATTTCCTCCTTTGTACTATGTATTGTTATACACAGGTTAATGATTAATGTTACCAGTTATTGCTGCCCAATTAGTTTTTCATCCATGAGCTAATTTCATAGTTCATTTTTACCAATTTTAACATTGTAATCCATCATTCTTCCTAATTATTTCATTGTAAGGTATTATTCATCTCGATGATCTCCTATAATCGACAATTATACATGGTTTCAGAGCTATACAGATATGGTTTATCTTTGATTTCATATTTTTATATAGGTTTTGAGAACATTTCAGTAAAAATTGTGTTTTGCTACAACTGCAAAATGGAGAATTTAGCTCCCTTGACACCAAGAATCCTCACACCCTTTAATTATATGGATTCAAGGGAATATATGCAGATAGCCTTGTGCAACAAGTGTCTATACATGGTCATTTTGGGAAAGGGGGTCTAATCCTAGTCAACTATTGAGAAATCAAAGTACCTGAACAAGCTTGATGAGGCTTTTGGTTTTATGTTGATTCATATATCCAGATAATTACTCTTCCATATTGATGGAGTGAAAACCCCAAGGGAGGTCTAGTTGAAGATCATATCTCTTTTTGGCTAGAAAGATGACCTAAGAGGCAACATTTTGGAGAATGAATTAATTTTTCTTCAACCCAATAGTTTTGAAACCACTCAATAATTCTTCATCAAATTCAAATCTTTGGTAATGCAATGCAAACAATGTCGAATTGAGAATAAATATGAACAATTGGTGCTATCCATTTCGAGTAAGCTCGGCCCTAAATTTTTTAGTTTTTGTGTCTATCTTTTATTATGGGAGACTAACAACCCGAATTTGTTAAATTCCTTCACTTGATGCATTCACTGAATCCCTGATTTGAGAACAAGATAAACTTATCCAAATGGGAGCCCTAAAATCCTCCAAGGATCGGATTCTTTTGGTTGGGTAGTCAAAGAATGTGAATGCAAAAGGGCAGCAGGAGGGAAAGGAAACAAAAAATATAGAATCCAAACCAAAGGAGAAGCTTAATTCATCAGATGGAGCCTCGAGTTCCAAGAAAGATAAGCCTAAGAGGTTTGAAAGGACCAAGTGTAAATATTGAAAGAAAGGAAACCATCTAGAGAGTAGTTGTATGAAGAAAATGATTGATCAAATGGACAAAATGCTTGAACAAAAAAACATTTCCCTCCCAAAAGGAGTAAGGAAGACTGATTCTAGAAGCAAGACACCTGAGCATGAGAGATTCCATGCACTGAAGGGTATATTTTTAAAATCTCAATCCTTCTCATAGATTCTAGAGCCTCCAGGCACATGGTTTGCTTCAAAGAGTCATTTTCTTCTGTATATCTCACTGTCGGTCCACACATTCACATTGGATATGATTAACAACTCCCAACTATAAGGAGTGGAACATTACAATTAAAACATGGTGTGTTAAAAAATATTCTCTATGTACCTTCTTAGCAACAAACTTTTTATTTGTTCATCATATGACCCACATTGGTTCACCAAAGAGAGTTTTCTTTGAATTTGACACAATTGAGATCTCATATATATCTATTGGGAAGCTAATAGCTAAAGGTGTTGCAAACCATGTCTTCAAGGAATATGAGTTCTCAAATTTTATTCCATACTCACATCAAAGTGTTATATTGACCCATGCCAATGAGACAAGTAGACTCTTACATGAGGGATTTGGTCATCGAAACTTCGAATACTTGCAACAACTGCACACTGAAGAAATGGTTCAAGGATTGACTCTCATAAAGTTCTCTCAAGGAATCCGCAAAGGTTGCTTGGTAGGGAAGCATTTAGAGTGAAAGTATGATGTTGGGAAGGAAATAAGAGCTACCACCACACTTGATTTGATACACAATGATGTCTTAGGAACAACTTCCACAACTTCTATGAAAGGATCCAGATACTTTCTGACCTTCATAAATGATTATTCTCGGTTATGTTGCTTCTATTTTATTAAGAAGAAGTTTGAGGTGTTTGAGGCTTTCAAATTTTTCAAGGACATAGTTGACACCACTGTTGAGAACAGATCAGGAAATAGATGGGAGTAAATCAAACAAGAGTTTCAATAACATTATGCTTCAAAGGGAATCTATATGCAACCTTCTTTCCCATACAAACCACAACAAAATGGTGTAGCTAAGAGGAAGAACCAGTCATTGAAAGATATGTTCACCTTCATACTTTAATAAAGGGATCTTCCACCATATCTTTGGGCAGAAGCAATGAATTGTGCTTCATACATCCAGAATAGGGTACCTCACAAGTCAGTTGTTGGATTCACTCCATTCAAAGAACTGATGGTACATAGGCATGATGTCTCAATTCTAAGTGTTTTTGGTTCCAAGGCATGGGATATAATCCCATTTAACAAAAGAAAATCTCTTCAAACCCAAAGTAGAGAATGCATTCTACTGGGATATGCAGAAGATGCAAAATCTTACACGTTGATGGATATTGTGACAAGGAGATGCTTCATCGAGAGGAGTGTCCAATTCAATCAATATCCATTGCAAGATCTATAGCGAGTTGAAGAGGAAGGTAAATATACTCTATTTAAACCATTTGCACATGACGATGTTTCTTCTGATGATTTAGATTCAGAATCTGAAGATGAGGACCAATTTGAATCAGATATTTGTTGAGAATGAATTTCAAGCAGATCCACTCCCATGCTCCCAATACTATGCCTAAATGGTCTCCAAATATCATTGAAGCTGCTAGGAACATTGTTGGGGATCCATCTGAACAAAGGAGAACCATATGCCAGAATGAATATGAGAACGTTGCACTATTTCATACAGATCCACTTCTCCCAGAGAGGTGCTAGATGATGGTGGAGTCTGGTACACAATTCTACAAAGAGGATTTGCATGATTCAAAATAGAAGGCTGACATGGTCGAGGAATATACATCACTACATAACAAAGAGGCATGGGATCTCGTCTCTCTTCCTCTGGAGAGAAGAGACAAAAGTGTCTTCCTACTTGGTGACTCAAAATATACACGGAACAACTTTAGGGGCACACTGTTGATTCTTCCTTGGTATGCAGGATAAGGAAATCATTGTATGGGCTCAAGCAATCCCCCAGGGCATGGCATGCCATGGTTTGTTTCTTGAGGTTAAAAAGGTGCAAGTTTGGCTGCAATGTCTATATCCAACAAAATGGAGGTTGTTTATTGTTGATTGTTAGTATATGTGGATGAATTCTCATCACCAGTGGTTCATCTACTGGATTAAGGAACACCAAGTCAGCTTTGAACAAAGTTTTTTTCATGATAGATGCTTCAGGGATCATGATTTCATAGTACATATACGTAGATGATTTGATCAAAATATTCCAAATGACTAATTTCAAAGCTACAACATTTATTTTCCTATCTGACATTAGATTGAAAGAAGGTGGAGAGGTTCGCATGCACTATATCAGAAAACTAGTGCACGATAGGACCATCACATTGCATTACTACCCTACATAGGATCAATTTGTAAATATTTTTACAAAGTATTTTACTCAGAAGAGATTTATCTGTCTCAAGTCTCTGCTTGGTGTGAAGGCCTGATTTAGTTTCGTCTTGCTCATTTTTGAGGGGGGGTTTTGTTCCCATGTGGTTTTCCCCATTTCCTTAGTTTATTGAGTAGTTATTTTTTCATTATTATTGTATGGGTGACCTTTGGTCTCAGTTTACAGGGCACAGGTTGTGCAAGTTTGGATTAAGGGGGGGGGGGGGGGGGCGTAAGGATTATTCAATAATCCTCCCTTGTCCACCTTAGTAATTTTAGGAGTTTCCTAGTTTAGAATAATGTTGTAGACCCCCTAGTGTTATGTTGATGTTAACTGGGGCTCACCAGACATTTGATGTGTCCTAATGAATGAATTTAGGAGTTGTAGAGACCAATCCCTAGATTGTAGGATCCCACTAAGAGTTTTGGGAGTCCCACCTTTAGTTCACCCTCACCCTAGTGGATTCAAGGCCAATGGCCACTTTTAGTTAACTTTCAGTTATCCTATGTACCTATTTTGCATGTATTGAGTATAAAGGCACCCTTGCACTCCTACTAAGACTTAGTTAACTGATTATTAACTAATTTAGTTGTCTAGAGTGCACTCGATATGTCTATAATGTTGATTTTTCCTATGATACTCATGTCTACAATTGAGGATTGAATCACTCATAGAGGATTCAAATTTCTTCCTTTGTACTATGTATTTTTCATACACAGATTAATGATTAATGTTACTAGTTATTGCTGCAAATTTGGTTTTGCATCCATTTTTAATTTCACAGGGTTTTTCTATGAATTTTAACACTATAATCCACCATTCTTCCTAATTCTTTCACTGTAAGGCAATATTGAGCCTGATGATCTCCTGTAATTGATAATTTTACAATTTAAAAAATAATGCTTTCTCTTGGAATGAGGTAGTGGAGCATGCATTCTCCACCATAAAAAAGGTCATGTGTATTATGTTTATGTTACCATGTTGTATTTTATGAAGATATTCATCTTATAATGTGATGAATATGGCCATGGAATAGGAGTAGTCTTATTACAAGAAGGATTCCCATTGGCCATCACCAATAATAAAATCTATGCTTGAAACTTTGGAAAATCCACCTATGAGAAGTAATGATGGATATCCTTCATGAAGTTGTTACATGGTGACCATATCTAATAGGGTGGTGTTTCCAAATCAACACCGACTATCATAATCTCAAGTATTTCCTAGAACATTGGTTACTCTCACCATATAAACATAAAAATGGGCCACTAAGATGTTAGATTATAATAATTATGAGATCATATATGAGAATGGTGACAATAATGTGGTGGTATATGATTTTCCCAGGTAATTTAAAGAGAAGGGTTCCCTCTTCCTTACTAGTATCAGGAAGGGTTGATGAAGCAATTTATGAATGGTTGTCCCATGACACTGTTAGATACCTTATTAAATGACTACAAGCAGAATCAAACCCTTTACCCAGTTATACATGGAACCAAAAATCTTTCGGTATAAGCATAGCACCTTTTGTCACCTTAGATTCGATCTTGAAACAATGAATCTTAGAGGAATTATGTTCACACCTACAATACACCATTTAATATTTCATAAAACTATGAAAGAATTAAGCACTCCTTTTTTTAGGAAGTCATGAAAAAATATATATAAAACTTTTTTGTAGTAAATAACGCTTTCCAACGATATAATAATGAAATAGTGAAGTAACTAGGTGCTTTATAGACACTTTCGATTCCCAACTATATTTGTACAGACATCTCTATGGATTTCATTGTGGGGATTCCTAGGTAGGAATGTCATGATGGTGGTCATCAATAGTCTGAAAAATATGCCCACATTTGTGCCTTACTACCAACTTTTACAACCTCACCAGTGGCATAAGTCTTCATGGATAGAAATTTTTAAGCTCCATGACATGCTCACTTCTATTATATCTAATCATGAACCCACTTTTACTTGTAATTTTTGGAAATAATTGTTTAAACTTTAGGGCACTCAATTGAATCTCAACACAACAATCACGCCTGAATCGTTCAATAAGTTCTTGAAAAATTACTTGTGATAATTTGTATTGTATGGGCCACCACTGGGCCCATTAACGCATCCCTATGTCTTAAAGGTGGTATAATACCACTATCATGGATCCACCAATATGACACCACATGAACTAGCGTATGAGAAAAATCCATTATTAGTAATTTCCTATCTACCAGGTAGCTCTTGGGTTTAGGTAGTCGACAATGCAGTCCAAACTAGAGAATATTTCCTTCACATCCTTAAATACAATGTGGTTATGGATAAAAAGAAAATAAAACAACAAGTAGCTCAACATCGTGTTGAAATCTCCTTTGAAATAGGAGATTAGGTGCTTCTTTGACTCCAACCTTATAAACAAAAATCCCTCAAGGTCCATCTACATTAGAAGCTCTTTCCAAAGTTCTATGGACTTTACACCATCCTCCAATGCATTGGACCAATGGACTACAAGCTCACTTTTTGAGACCACTCTAACGTTCAACTAGTCTTCCATGTCTCTTTCCTTAAAAAAGTGGTTGGTTCTAATTGTAAACTATAACTAGCTTACCTAAACTAGTTGAAAAAGGCTCCATCTAGATCTAGCTGATAGAGGCATCATATTTTAGGGAATGACAATCGTACATGCTCACAATCAAAGAAATTTTGATCCAGGGGAAATATATGATTCCAGAAGATGAAAATTGGGAACCAACAAACTGTTAGATTTTTATCATTTAATCAATATGATCTAGGATCTCATCTGAAAGAATAACATGTAGAGCAATAATCACAAGAGACAAGAGACACAAAGAATTTTCCTCGGTGAAACCATAAAGGAAAAAACCCCGCAACTTCCTCAGAGATAGAATGAGCACCAATAGCAAAATTAAAACCCAAAGATACAAAGATGATCTCTGACATTTGTTCTCTCTCTCACTTGTGAGAGCTCCTCCTCTCTCACTCATGCGCTATTGTTTAGTGAGTGTGTGTTTCAAATAGAGAGTCTCACTCTCTATTTATACTTGTTTTCCACTTGACAATTACTCTACAAGGCTGAACTCACTAGGAGAGTCTAATAACCCTAATACAACTCAATTATGGGGACTATTTCCCTGACTTACAATGGAGGATTAACCTCAACTCAATTGTGGGGACTATTGCCCTGACTTACAATGGAGGGTTAACCTAAATGACTTTACATGACTTTATTATATTAATGACTCTCTCAATTGGAGGAACAAACATATATGTCGGGGTATAATAAAATACAATAATAAATATACAAGTGAATACATTTTGAAGTTACAGATACATCAACACAAACATTTTACATAAATTTCCACACCTTCAACATTGAGGACAACCCTAATTTTGAAGGGCTTTAGGGGGGGTGCATGCTAGGATTCTACCCTAACCCACCTTACTTTATGATTTAGTCAAACATTGTATAAGGCCATCTCTTTGAAATAAGTCGGAGTAATTTAGTGCTCATCAACAAATGCAAAAAGGGTCTCTTTATTTGTTAAGTCCGACTAGGAAGTTGGTACTTGTTAATTATATGACCATGTCAAATAGTTAGGGTTTTGTATATGGGAATCCTTTTTAAAGAGATACAAGGATATGAAGGTTTTTTTGAGAATTATTGTACTTGCTATCTACTCAAGTGAAAGGTCTCCCTTCCTCAAGAGGCATGTGAATATTGCTTCTTGAAGTTTTTCTCATAATTATATAAATCTTATTTCCTACCATATGTATCTTTCTACTGTCTAATGTTTCTTGGTATGCTCTATAAACTCTAGTTTATTTCATCTTAACCTCCATATATACCATTTTATTTTAATTTTTATGTCTCATGAACACCACATTCAACACATAAACACCACTTCAAATATCCCATTGAACCCAGGTTTATCATAGGCCCAAGATGAACTTGTTCTTTCAAACTAGTTGAACCCTCAACAATAAAGGTTCCCCCCTGATGTCAATAACCGATCTTTGATGACACTTGTAAGTTTTGAACCTATCAAGTGAAACAATTCATACTGATTTTAAGTAAAACACATATTAAACAATGGCACACAAACAAGACACATAAATTTACCTTTAAAACCCTTCATAGGGAAAAGTAGCAAAACTTAGAGTTGCACCTTTATCTTTCTCATTGTGTTTTTCTTAACCATTCACAATATAATATTTAGGTATTCCCAAACATCCAAAAAAATAATTCATTAACTCGGGTTAGATTGATACCCCAACCCCTTAACCATTATTAATTACATATTTTTGAGGTATCGTAAGGTGATGAAATTGGCCACGTGTAAAGAATATAACACATACCCAACAATCATGCCAGTCTTACTCCCTAGTATCATTTTTGGGAGTACTTGTGGATAGCATGATGACTCAATCGAACACCATGAAATTCTTTATGCAAGTTCATAGCTTGGATGTGCAGTAATCCACTCTTCAAGAACAACATATCGAAATTGTTCCCTAACAAGATCAAGATATTGCCACAATCAAGGACCCAATCACATCGTTGTAAAATTAAGTGGCCCCTCTAGTGCATATGCAAGACCAACTCAAGTGACTATTAGCTCACTTCCTACCAACCGATGAACAATGGAATGAACCATAAATAGATATCCCTATTGAGGAATATTCAAAGCGAGATATTTGCACCATAAACAACCCCTTTCAAGTATTCACATCCATAAAACACCCCTCAGTGGTAATCATTGGAACCAATTCCTAAAGAGGACATGTACAAGTTTGATGGTTCTGATCTATTAGGCTGGGTCACCTAGATGGAACACTATTTTTCCCTCCATGGCATTACTAATGACATGATGAAACTTAGAGTTGAGGCATTGTACTTAAATCCAACATGTTGGTGATGGTGAGAATGGCATAAAATATCATATAGGGGTTACATAGCATGGATTGAAACTATTAAATCCATTTATGCTCATTTCAAGAGATATGCACACTATTTGGTACGATTGACCGAGTTTTTCTTTGATTAATTATAAAGGATTAACTAATTCTCTTCATAAATAATGTTTCATGAGTGGCCTTAAGGAATATATTAGAGAACAACTCAAGATGCAAAAAACCACTACCTAGTTGGAGGCCTCTTAACGAGCTAAAGAAGTGGAGACAATAATAATTTCACTAGTAAAAATGCTCTCTTTTATACCTCACACTCACCCTTCACATGTTAGTCTCCTAAACACTTTGTCTGCTCAACCTTTGAAGCTCCAACAATTGTCTCCAACATAAATAATTGAGCATCAAAGGCATAAAATATGATTTAATTGTGATGAAAAGTATGTCCTTGATCATAAATGTAAATAAAGCAAATAATTTCGAATTATTAAATCCATTTATGCTCATTTCAAGAGATATGCACACTATTTGGTACGATTGACCAAGTTTTTCTTTGATTAATTATAAAGCATTAACTATTTCTCTTCATAAATAATGTTTCATGAGTGGCCTTAAGGAATACATTAGAGCACAAGTCAAGATGCAAAAACCACTACCTAGTTGGAGGCCTCTTAATGAGCTAAAGAAGCAGAGACAATAATAATTTCACTAGTTAAAATGCTCTCTTTTATACCTCACACTCACCCTTCACATGTTAGTCTCCTAAACACTTTGTCTGCTCAACCTATGAAGCTCCAACAATTGTCTCCAACATAAATAATTGAGCATCAAAGGCATAAAATATGCTTTAATTGTGATGAAAAGTATGTCCTTGATCATAAATGTAAATAAAACAAATATTTTTGAATTATTGTCACTTCCTCTCCCCAATAAAAAGAAATATTTAATGAAGTTAAATCTAGCCAATAACGATCCTATAATTCTATAAAATGTGGAGCTTAAAGTTTTACAAGAAGAAACCCTAATCTCCCTTTATGCTTTATCTTGCATTTTCGCTCCTCAAACCCTAAAACTTATTGGCTACATTAAACACAAAAAAGTGACTGTTTTGGTTGAAAATAACAATACCCACAATTTTATTCACGAGCACATGGCTAAAGAATCCCATTGCTATATCCACCAAGTGAAAATATTTCAAATTATGATAGCTAATGGAGTTATGATGAAATGTGGAGGTAGATGTGAAAATCCAACTCGATGACTATAATCTCAAAAATTATATGTTTTCATTAGATATGGGTGGCTGTGATATAGTTTTGTGGGTAGAATGGATACCCATATTAGGGATTGTCACCATGGATTCCAAGGAATTATATTCACCTTAGGGATACACTTTACTACATAGGATCATACACACGCTAAAATGGCTTCAATTAGGCTTGTAAAACATCATCATCTCTTCTTATATGGAGAAGTTATTAAAGAAAGGCCACTCTAGTACTATTTCCAAATTCAAACCCATATAGGTTAAATGGAAAATCCTACATAAGAAATCCACCTTGACTTGCAATAGTTTTTGAAAAACATCAGCTGGTATTTGAGACATCATTTGGTTTACCAATGATTAGGAGGAAATCATGATCGTGGTGTTATGTTGATTTTGTTCTGTTAACCACCAAAGTTGCATCTTTACAAACACCCTTTTGCACAAAAGAGTGAAAATATTGGTCATGAAATGTTGGAGTTAGGTATCATATATCCAAACACTAGCCCTTATTCATCACTAATGGTCATTGTTCTTGAAAAACAGTGTGTGTGCCACATTTTCCTAGACATTCATCCTCTAAATAAGTTGATATTAAAGGTTAAATTCCCAATTTCAATGATTTATGACCCATTGGATATGATTCATGGTGGCATGTTCTTCACCAAAATTGGCCTTCACTTCGGATACCACCAAATCAGAATGAATGGAGTTGACATCCCTAATACTTCTTTACCCACAAATGAAGGTCATTATGAGTTTCTAGTGATTCCCTTTGGACCTTGTAATTCACCATCCACTTTCTAGAGACTCATGAAAAATATACTTAGACCCTTCTTGTGTCGCTTTTGTGATGGTATTCTTTAATGATATCTTGATCTATAGTTGAAATTGGGAGGAACATGTTGATAGAGTACTACAACTACTCAATAACAATCAATTATTTATCAAGAGGTCCAAATGCACTTTTGGTGCTTTTGAAGTTAAATAGGTCACATTATTAGTCAACATGGGTTGCGAGTGGATCCTAATAAAATTGAGACTAAACAAGATTGGCTACAACCTAAAACACTAAAAGGATTACATAGCTTCCCTGGGATCACATGTTGCTGCATAAATTTTATGTAGTATTATGGGAAGATAACTTCCCCATTAAAAACCCTGCTAAAAAGGAATTATTTTGTTTGAATTAATGCCACAAAGAAATTATTTTCAACTTTGAAGTAACATGTTTACTATGTTGGTCTTAATAATTCTTGATTTCACAAAGAATTTTGTGTTGGAATGTAATGTGTCATTCTACAATCTAGGAGCAATATTCATGCAAGAATGAGTCCCCTTGGCCTTCCCTAGTAAGTAATTGTATGGTCAAAATTTGCATAAATCCATGTATGATAAAGAGATGATGGACATCCTTCATGCAACTCAAACTTGGAACCCTTATCTTATGGGTAGCAACTTGTAGATCAAATTCCACAAGTTGACCTCAGATTCTATGTTTGAGGGTCAATGCCTTGACCTTTTCTATAATTTTGATGAAAATAACTTCATAGGGAATAAATGAAAAGAGCATAAATGATCCCATACCAAGGAAATTCCCCATGATGCCCCAGAGGAAAACACCCTAGAAGCTCATCATAATATATAAGTGGATGATCGTATGTCACATCCTGAAGATGATCCTAATATGCTAGTTCCTGAAGAGAAACCCAAAATTTTAGTTCATGCTTTATCAAGGTTTTCCACACCTAAAACACTGTGATTGGATACATCTAGCAGAAAATAATTCTGTTAATTGACACTGGAAACACCCATAATTTCGTTCATTGGCATGTGTATGAAGAAACCCATTGATATATCCACCACATCTCTAATTCCCAAATTATGATAGCTAATGGGGGTACAACGAAATGTGGGGGACTACCATCTCAAAACCCATTTGTTTTCTATTGACATGGGTGCTTATGATATATTTCTAGGGGTCAAATGGCTTAAGAATTTGGGTCCTATCGCAATGGATGTTAGGGAACTTTATCTTAGCTTTATTTGGCTAGGAACACACATCACCAACATGGAATTACACCTAATTATTTAAAAAATATATCATCCCACTATATGGATACATTTTTGAATAAATCCCACTCAGGTGTCATTGCTTAGTTCCATTCCATTCAAGTTATGGAAACTCCCACACAATATATTCATCCCAACTTGTGATAGGTTCCCTCCAAGTATCAACGGGTTCTCGAGGAAACCAAGGGATTACCTCCATCCCATGGGGAACATGACCATGTAATTCATTTAATTCTAGTCAATCAACCCCCCAATGTCTTCCATTATCACCACCCTTTCGTCTAGAAGAATGCAATTGAAAAAATACTTCAAAGATTACTCATGGATGATGTTTTTCGTTTTAACACAAGTTGTAATTCTTCACTGGTGGTTATGGTCCTAAGAAATCAAGGAGATTGGTGCACGTGTCCTAATTTCTATGATCTCAACAAATTAACCATGAAAGATAAATTTCCCATTCTTGTCATTGATAATGTCTTAAACAAGCTTCATAGCACTAAATTCTTCACCAAACTCGACCTTCACTCAGAATACCATCAAATTAGAATGAAAGAAGCAGATACACCCAAGATTGATTTCCACAGTCATGAGGGTCATTATGAGTTCTTGTTTATTCCCTTCGGCCTGCAGCAATTCCCCCTTGACTTTTTAGAGACTCATGAATATGATATTATTCCCTTTCCTCTACATCCCCACCTAGGAAAGTCACCTACAACATGTTGGTTTTACCTTGCAATTATTACAAGACCACCAATTATTCGTGAAACGCTCCAAATGTTATTTTGGGGTGATTGAGGTTGAATAATTTGGTCATATTGTGTGTCAAGATGGGGTAAGGGTGTATCCCAAGAAAGTGGAACTTATGAAGATATGTCCCATCCTAAAAATATCAAGATCTTGAGAGGTCCGTTCGACTTACTAGCTACCACCGCAAGTTTGTCCCAAACTATGGGAAGATGGAAACTCCTCTTACAAAATTTCTAAAAAGAATGTTTTCTCTTGGAGTGAGGTAGTGGAGCAGGCCTTCTCCACCATTAAAAATATCATGTGTATTATTCCTATGTTATCCATGTTGGATTTTACAAAGATATTCGTCTTAGAATGTGATGCCTTTGGCCAGAGCCTAGGAGTAGTCTTACTGCAAGAAGGGTTCCCATTGGCCTTCACCAATAATCTACTATGTGATTGAAACTTCAGAAAATCCAACCATGAGAAATAAATTATGGATGCCATTCATGAAGTTAAGACACAATGACCATATTTAATAAGGTGGTGTTTCTAAATCAAGACCAACCATCATAACCTCAAGTATTTCCTATAAAATTCGTTGTTCTCACCAGAGAAATATAAAAATGGGTCACTAAGATGTTGGATTATAATAATTATGAAATAATATATGAGAAGGGTCACAACAATGTGGTGGTAGATTACTTTCCTAGGAAATTTAAATAGGAGGGTTCCATCTTCATCTCTTCCTTACCAGTCTCAGGATGGCTTGATGAAGCAATATAAGAATGGTTGGCCCATGACACTATTAGACACCTTATTAAATGGATACAAGAAGAATCAAACCTTTTACCTCGTTATACATGGAACCAAAATATCTTGCGGTATAAGCATAACACCTTTTGTCACCTCAGATTCAGTCTTGAAACCACAAATCCTAGAGGAATTACGCTCATCACCTATGATATGCCATTTAGGATTTCATAAAACTATGATGGAATTAAGCGCTCCTTTTTCTAGGAAGGAATGGAAAAATATATCAAAAAATTTGTTTTAGCATATGACACTTGCCAACGATATAAGATTGAAATAATGAAGTCACTAGGTGATTTGCAGGCACTTCCCATTCCCAACTAAATCCGTACATACATCTCTATAGATTTCATTGTGGGGATTCCTATGTAGGAAATTCATTATGGTGGTATTCAATCGTCTGAAAAAATATGCCCACATTTGTGCCTTACCACCAAGTTTTACAACCTCACTAGGGGCATAATTATGTTAGGATTATTCAATAATCATCATTTTCCCACCTTAGTCATTTTAGTAGTTTCCTAGTTTAATGTAATGTTATAGACCCCCCAATGCTATGCATATGTTAACTAGGGCTCACTATACATTTCATGTTCCCTCATGCATGAGTTTAGGAGCTCAAGAGACCAATCCGTAGATTTTAGGAGCCCACTTAGAGTTTTGGGAGCCTGGCCTTCAGTTCATCCTCACCCTAGTGGATTCAAGCTCCGATGGCCACCTTAATTTCACTTTTAGTTAGCATATTTGCTTATTATTCATGATTTGAGGATAAATGAACCCTTGCATGCCTACCAAGGCTTAGTCATGCTGATTATTAACTGATTCAATTGCTTGAAGTGCACTGGAGAAGTCTACAGTGTTGATTTTTCCTATTCTAGTCATGTATGCAGTCAAGGATTGAATCACTACTAGAGGATTCACATTTCCTCCTTTGTACTATTTATTGTTCAGGCATATATTAATGATTAATGTACCAATTATTGCTTCCAATTTCGTTTTTCATCCATGTTTAATTTCATGGTGATTTTTTACCAATTTTGACATTGTAAGCCATTATTCTTCCTAATTATTTCACTGTAAGGTATTATTCAGCATGATGATATCATGTAATTGATAATTTTACATCGTAACATAACTTGACGGAGCTTGTTTATCTTCAATTTTAGAGTTTTATGCAAGTTTTAAGAAGATTTAAACAAAAATTGTGTTGCTGCTGCAACTGCAAAATGGAGAATTCATCTCGCCTGACACCAAGAATATTCACACCCTTCAATTATTTGGATTGGAGGGAAAATATTAAGATAGTATTGTGCAACAAGTGTCTATACAGGGTCACAATGGGAAAGGTGGTATAATTCCATCTAGATATTGAGAAATCAGAGTACATGGACAAGCTTGATGAAGCTTTTGGTTTTATGTGTATTCATATATCCAGAGAATTACTCTTCATATTCATGGATTGAAAACCCCAAGGGAGGTCTGGGTGAAGCTCGAATATCTATTTGGAAATAAAGATGAGCTAAGAGGTCACATTTTGGAGAATAAATTAATTCCTCTTCAACCCAATAGTTGTGAAACCATTCAACAGTTCTTCACCAAATTCAAGTTTGGTAATGCAGTGCAAACAATGTGGAATTGAGAAGAAGGACGAGAAACTGGTGCTATCCATTCTGAGTAAGCTTTTCCCGAATTTTAATTTTGTTGTCCACTTTGCACTTTGCAATATTGACAACCTTAAATTGGAAAATTCCTTCACTTGATGGATTCACTGAATCCCTGATCCAAGAAAAAGATAAATTGATCCAAATGGGAACCCTAAAAGCCTCCAAGAATCAAGATGTTTTGGATGGGGCTTCAAAGAATGCAAATGCAAAAGGGAAGTAGAAGGGAAAGGACAAGGAAAATCCTGAATGTAAACCAAAAGAGAATATTAATCCATCAAATGGAGCCTCGATTTCCAAGAATTATAAGTAGAAGAGGTTTGAAAATACAAAGTGTACCTATTGCAAGAAAGGAAACCATCCAGATAGTAGTTGTATGAAGAAAACTATAGATAAAATGGCCAAAATTCTTGAACAAAACAACATTTCCCTCCCACAAAGCACAAGGAATACCAATTCTAGAAGTAAGATACCCGATCATGAGAGAATACATGCACTGAAGGATGGATTTTCAAAATATCAAGCCTTCCTAATAGATTCTAGAGCTTTCAACCACATGGTTTCCTCCAAAGAGTTATTCTCTTCTTTAGATCTCACTAATGGTCCAAGAATTCACATGGGAGATGACTCACAGATCCCAGTTGTATGGAATCCCATAGTATAATTCTAACATGGAGTGTTCAATAATTTTCTCTATGTACCTTCTTTATTAGAAACTTGTTATCTGTTTATCCAATGACCCACTCTGGTTCACCAAATAGAGTTGTTTTTTAACCTGGCACACTTGGGATCTCATATATCTCTATTGGGAATCCAATAGTTAAAGGTGCTGCAAACCATGCCTCCAAGGCATATGAATTCTCACATTTTTTTTTCCATTCTCACATAAAATTTCCCTATTGACCCATGCCAATGAGACAAGTAGACTCCGTCATGAGAGATTCAGTCATCCGAATTTCAAATACTTGTAGAAACTGCAAACTAAAGAAATAGTTGAGGTATTTTTTAATGAATCCGCAAAGGCTACTTGGTAGGGAAGCATCTAGAGTGAAAGCATGATGATGGGAAGGAAAGAAGAGCTACCTTTGCACTTGATTTGATACATAGTGATGTCTTAGGACCAATTCCCACATCTTCTATGAATGGATCCAGATACGTTTTGACCTACATAGATGAAAGCATAAGTCTGAGGTGTTTGAGACTTTCAAGTTTTCTAGTTCTTAGTTGAGAACACTATTGTGAAAAATATCAAAGCACCCAGATTAGACAATGGAGGGGAGTTCATGAAAAGAGAGTTCCAACAGCTCTGTGCTTCAAAGGGAATCGAGATGCAACAGTCTGTCCCATACACACCTTAACAAAATGGTTTAGTTGAGAGGAAGAACTGGTCATTATAGAGATGGCCACCTACCTACTTGAAGCAAGGGATGTTCCACCATATATCTAGCGAGAAGTAGTGAACTGTGCTTTGTACATATAGAATAGGGTACTTCACAATTTAGTTTTTGGGGTCACTCCATTCGAAGCACTAATGGGACATAAGCCTAATGTCTCACATATGAGGGTTTTTGGTTCCAAGGCATGGGACATAATCCCATCCGACAAAAGAAAATCTCCTCAACCCCAAAGTAGCGAATTCATTCCTCTATGATATGAAAAAGATACAAAAGCTTATAATATGATGGAGATTGCAACCAGGAGATGCTTCATCGAGAGGAGTGTCCAATTCAATGAAGACCCATTGCAAGATCTATAGCTAGTTGAAGAGGAAGCTAAATATTCTCTACCTAAACCATTTTCAAATGATGATGTTTGTTCTCATGATTCAAATTAAGAATCCAAATATGAGGACCATGTTGAATCAGATCTTGATCTTGAGAATGAAGATAAAGTAGATATAGCAGATATAGATCTAGATCCAGCCCCTGCTCCCAATCCTAGGCCTAAATGGGATCAAAATATCATTGAAGTTGTTGGGAACATTGTTGGAGATATATATAATGAAAGGACAACCATATGCCAGTACCAAGATGATAACATTGCATTATGTCATACAAATCCACTTCTGCTAGAGAGGTGCTACATGATGGTGGGGTATGGTACATAGTTCTGCAAAGAGTCTTTCCATGATCCAAAAGGGCAGACTGACATGGATGAGGAATATAAGTCATTGCAGAACAAGGAGACATGGGATCTTGCCTCTCTTCCTCTAGAGAGAAGAGACACAAGTGTCTTCCTACTTTGTGAATTGGAAGAAGAGATTGTGACATGTAACAACATGAGGGGTACACTGATGATTCTTCCTTGGTATCCATGCTAAGGAAATCATTGTGTGGGATCAATAAATCGCCCAGGTCATGGAATTCCATGGACTATATATTACTATCATAGAGTTTAGAAAGTTGTGTTTGAATGCAATGTCTATATGCAAGAAAACGATGGTTGCTTAGTGTTGATTGTATTGTATGTGGATGACTTGCTCATCACCAGTGGTTCATCTACTGTATTGAGGAACATCAAGTCATATTTGAGAAAAAAAAATTCATGACATATGCTTCAAGCATCATGACTTCATAGTACAAATACATAGATGATTTGCTCAAAATATTCCACGTGACTAATTTCAAACCAACAATATTTCCATTCCTAGCTGACATTCGGTTGGAAGAAGGCAGAGAGTTTCACATGCACTGTATCAGGGAACTAGTGCATGATATGACCATCACATTGAATTACTTCCCTACAGACGATCAAATTGCAGATATTTTTACAAATTATTTCACTAAGAAGAGATTTGTCTATCTCAATTCTTTGCTTGGTGTGAAGGCCTGATTCAGTTCTCTTCCTACTCTTTTTTGAGGGGGTGTTTTGTTCCCATGTGGTTTTGCATGTTTCCTTAGTTTATTGAGTAGTTAATTTTTTCATTATTATTGTATGCGTGACCTTTGGTCTCGGTTTCCAAGGACTGGGTTGTGGAATTTTGGATTTAAGGGGGGATGCTAGGATTATTTAATAATCCTCCCTTGTCCACCTGAGTCATTTTAGGATTATAGGATAATGTTGTAGACCCCATAGTGCTATGTAGATGTTAACTGGGCCTCACTAGACACTTGATTCGCCCTCATGCATGAATTTAGGAGCTCCAGAGATCAATCCCTAGGTGTTGTACTTAAATCCAAAATGCTGGTAATGGAGGGAATGCCATAAAAAATCGTACGGGGGTTACATAGCATGGAGTCAAATTATTAAATCCATTTATGCTCATTTCAAGAGAGATGGACACTATTTGGTAGGATTGACCAAGTTTTTCTTTGAGTAATTAGAAAATATTAACTAATTCTCTTCATAAATAATGTTTCATTAGTGGCCTCAAGGAAGATATTAGAGCACAAGTCAAGATGAAAAAACCCGCTACCAAGTTGGAGGCCTCATAATGAGCTCAAGAAGTGGAGACAATAATGATTACACTAGTTAAAATTCTCTCTTTTATACCTCACACTCACCCTTCACATGTTAGTCTCCTAAACACTTTGTATGCTCAGCCTCTAAATCTCCAACATAAATAGTTGAGCATCAAAGGCATAAAATATGCTATAATTGTGATGAGAAGAATGTTCTGATTGTAAATGTAAATAAAACAAATAATTTCAAATTGATAATTCATGCACCCAATAAAAATAAATAAATAAGGAATTTAAATCTATCCAACAATGTCCCTAGAATGCTAGAAAAAGTGGAGCTTGAAGTTTCTCAATAAGAACCCCAAATATCCATTCATGCTTTATCTGGAATTTTTCATTCCTCAAACCCTAAAACTTATTGGCTACATTAAACAAAACAAAAAATATTTTTTGATTGACAAGGACAATAAACACAATTTTATTCACAAGCACATGGATAAAGAATCCCATTGCTATTTACACCTTGTGAAAAAAATTCAAATTATGATAACTACTGGAGTTATGATGAAATGTGGAGGTAGATGTGAAAATTCAACTAGAGGACTATTATCTCAAAAAATATATATTTTCGATAGATATGGGTGGTTGCGATATATTTTTTGGGGTATAATGGCTACCCATATTAGGGATAGTCACCATGGATTCCAAGGAATTATAGTCATCTTAGGGATAAACTTTACTCCATGGGATCATACACACCCTAAAATGAATTCAATTAGGATTAAAAAATCATCATATCTTATTATATGGAGCAGTTATTAAAGAAATTCCACTCTAGCACTATTTCAAAATTCAATGCCATATAGTTTATGGAAAATCCTAGATAAGAAATCCACGTCGACTTGCAATAGTTTTTGAAAAAAATCAGTTGGTATTTGAGACATCAACTGGTTTACCCTCATCAAGAGGAAATCATGATCATGGTATTATGTTTATTTTGGTATGTTAACCACCAAACTTGCATATTTATAAACACCCTTTGAAAAAAAGTGTGAATTTAAAATATTATTCATGAACTCTTGGAGGTAGGTATCATATATCCCAACACTAGACATTATTCATCACTACTGGTCACAATCCTAGAAAAAAAGGTGCGTGGTGCATGTGCCTAAATATTCATCCTCTAAATAATTTGGATGAGATTCATGGTGCCATGTTCTTCACCAAACTTGGTATTCACCCCGGATACCACCAAATCAAAATCAAGGAATTTGGCATCCTCTTCTTTTCCCACACATGAAGTTCATTATGAGTTTCTAGTGATTCCCTTTGGACCTTTTAATGCCCCATCCACTTTCTAGAGCTTCATGAAAAATATACTTAGACCCTTCAAATGTCGCTTTTGTGCTGGTATTCTTTGATGTTATCTTGATCTATGGTTAAAATTGGGAGGAACATGTGGAACATGTTGATAGAGTACTACAACTACTTACTATCAATCAAGTATTTATCAAGAGGTCCAAATGCACTTTTGGTGCTTTTAAAGTAAAAAATGTCACATTATTAGTCAACATGAGTTGCGAGTAGATCCTTATAAAATTGAGGCTTAACAAGATTGGATACAACCTAAAACACTAAAAGGATTACATGGCTTCCATATGATCAAATGTTACCGCACAAATTTTATGTAGGATTATGGGAAGATAACTTCCCCATTAACAACCTTGCTAAAAAATGAATTATTTTGTTTGAACTAATGGCACAAATAAATTATTTTCAAATTTGAAATAATATGTTTATCGTGTTTGTCTTAACAATACTTCATTGTAATGTGTTGGTCTACAATCTAGGAGCAATACTCATGCAATAAGGGATACCCTTTGCTTTCACTAGTAAACAATTGTGCGATCACAAATTTGTGTAAATCCACTTATGAGAAAGAGATGATGGACATCCTTCATGCAACTCAAACTTGTCTCCCTTATCTCATGGGTAGGCACTTGTAGATCAAACCAAATCATCACAATTTGAAATATTTGTTTGGAATAGAGGTTGATGTCTTCAAAGAAACACATGTGGGTTAAGAATATTATAGGATATGATTATGATATCTTCTATAAAAAGGGAAAAGACAATGTGGTGGTAGATGCCTTGTATATAAGATATGAGAAAGATGGATATTTCTTTATCCTCACTAAATACAAAAATGATTAGTAGAAGCATCACATGAGTGGTTGAATCATGACGAGGTGTTTGATCTCATCAAATTGAAATTACTTTAAGAGGACCCCAATCCTACCAAAGGATACATATGGAAACAAGAGAATTTGCAGTATAAAGGTCATATTTTCTTGGTACTAAATTAAGTATTGAAACATTGGATACTAGAAGAGTTGCATTAATATGATATACACTGTCATTCATGGATTTAGAATACCTATGAATGCGCTAGTATATCTTTCTTTTTTGTAGGAATGAAAAATATACACATAATTTTGTAATTGAATGTGACACATGTCAAAGAAACAAGAGTGAGATAGTGAAGATTGCAAGGGCATTACGAGCACTATCAATCCAACTACTATTTGGATGAAAATATCCATATATTTTATAGGAGGTCTTCCAATTTCCTACAACAAATCAACCATCATGGTGGTAATTGATCGAATTTCCAACTATGCTCACTTTTGTTCCATATAACACTCTACTCCAACAATTGTTGCTCAATTTTTTCTAGATCAAATTTTTGAGATCCATGGTATGCCCACTTCCATTATAATGGAAAGGATCCCACAAATTTTGGTAGGATTTGATTAAAACCCAAGGAACCCATGCTCAAATGAGCACATCTTATCATCCTAGAACATATGGCTAGACAAAAATTGTCAATGAGTTCCTATAAACCTATTTGAGATGCTTTTCTTCGGAAAGTAAGCACCAGTGGGTGCAATGGTTACCTCTGGTTTAATGGTGGTATAATACCACTTACCACGATGCTACAAAAATAACCCCATATGAAATAGTGTATTGACAATAACTGCCTTTAGTAGTTTCATATATCCTAGGGACCTCAATGTTGTAGGGAATTGATAATGTGCTTCACAATCATGAAGCCATTTTTTGCACACTTAAGGAAAAATGGCTATGCCTCATAATCACATGAAACAACAAGTATACCAATATCTCTCATAATGTTCCTTTGAATTAGGGGAACATGGGTTCTTTCATCTCCATCTCTATAAGAAAACATCTCTCAAAACTAAAGGTCATTAAAAGTTTGCATCAAAATTTTATGCCCCATATAAAGTTATACAACATAGAGGCTAGTTGTCTTTCAAATTATCTCTTCCAATGCATTATGAGATCCATCTAGTATTTCACATTTCTTGGTTGATGAACGTTATGGAGAAGAATTGTCATGTTCAAACTAACTTATCAAAACTTGATGAAGAAGGCTCCATTTGTAATCGGAAGTAGTTTTGGCTACCTAAGAGTGATGCCTTTGTCGATGCACTATCCAAGAAGTTCTCATTTAGTGAAAGGATATGTGCCTAGAAGATGCTACTTGGGAACCATCAACCATTTTGTAGTAGTTTCTCCATCTCCATCCTTTGGGACAATGTTTTTTTTTGAAAGGGAGGGCATGTTAGGGTCCTACCCTAACCATCTAATTTGAGGATATTAAGGAGTTATTTATTGTTGTACAAGACCATGTCCTTTGAATACATCATGTTAGGCAGTCAATTTATAGTTATTCAATGTAAAATACTCTCTTTATTAATTACAACCCAATAGTAGTACCACAGGTGGTTAGGATTTTGTTGTTGATGCAGTATATAAAGAGTAGAATATTGCGTTATGTGTCAAGAATTGTTATTGTATTTGTAGCTTTGCTCATAGGAGGTTTCCCCTTAGAAATGCAAGTAAACATTCTCTCTCTCTTGGACATCAAAAGTACAAGGTTTATATCTCATGCTCTATCTATTTCTCTCTTGTGTTTTATGTTCAACTCTAGTATATCTATCACATTCTATTATTTTTCTTTGTAATTCTAGAGTTAAGTACATTACAGGTCAATCCACTTGAGCATTCAGAAATATATGTGCAAATATGGACCAATGATGATGTCTCATGCATCTTGAAAATAAGACATCACTAGATAAAAATCCAATAAATTCAAGTTTATCACCAACTACCTAATTACTATTGTCCAAATTTTGGATAAATTAACATAATGCATAAATTTTGAATAAATTAACATAATGCCATAAAATTTCCATTCCTTAATCTCCAAAATAATTTGAATTTTTTTTTTTAATTTCAGTAGGTTGTGACTACTTTTATTAATGTAATTTTCTACTCCTCCATCCAAACCTGCAATTACAATAACACTAACTTCTGTTAATGTCATTTTCTACTGCTCCATCCAAACCTGCCATTACAATAATATCATTGTAGTAAATATTAAATGTGATACCATTAAATTGTTACACTTCACATAATCATATCAATCAATTGTTACCTCTACTCTATTCTTTTACTACTCATTCAAATCGTACTCCAATTACTTAGTCAACACGACGGATACAAAAGAAAAAAAAATGCATTGGATAATGTCAACAAAGTCTTTTGTCTTTGTCGGTTGGCAAAGAGTCCCAAATCCCAACTAAGATTTTTAGTATTTTTTTTCCCTCAATGATTTTTAGAAGTACCTATGAAGAAAGGAATTAATTTCAAGTTCTATGTATGTGACTTGATAACATACTTTTTCTCTTTGTTTTATTTGTTATCTTGTGGTGGGTAGACTTTCACCATCATTTATCGAATAAAAACAAACTAAAGACAAACATGTCGCAACATAATAAAAACTCCAAACTTGTATTTTACAAGGGTGAAAACTTCCATCCAAAACTATTTTTTAATTTTCAAGGATTTTAATGAAAATATTATTATATATACTTTATGATTGATGACGAGATTTCTGGTTATAATTGTTCCATGGTTTTGGGAGTGGACAATTTGAAGTTCCTATTTTATTTCATTTCTCTCTTTTATATATATATATATATATATATAATACAAACTTACATTATACAAAAATAATAAATAACATAAGTTTTATAGATAATTATCATGTAGTGTTTCTTTGTATTATATTGTTATTATTTTTTTCATTTAAAAACAAGTTTTTACTTGTTATTCATACAGAATCAAAGATAACATTGTTTATTTATTTTATATTTAGTTTTTTTTTGAAAACATGATATGATTAAATTAGCTTTTATTAGTTTCAAATTCCATCCAAAGTTCAACCTTCAACAAATAAGACTTCCCCAAAACAACCTGAGGGGGGTGGGGTTTCCTGTATTTGGTATGCGCATGAGGCAGCCGAAACAAGTCATTCGAAAGACTGACAAACCTTTGTTGTTGGTCGTTAGTGAGGATGTAGCGATGAATGATATTGTTTTGACGAATGCCCTTACACTAGTTGGTCGATTTGGGGGCTGTAAATTCAGTCCGACTGGTGTTAAGTAGTGGGTTTCTGCTACTTGGAAGGAGGATGTTACCTCATGCCCTGAGGTTTTCGTGCTTCTGTGGGTTTGGATTGCTTTTAAATTCCATGATGAAATGGATGTGGTCGTTGTTCTTTCGGGCTCTTGGCGACGGGATTTCTCTGGTCTGCTACTGAAATGGTGGATGCCTTTGTTCGACCCACGTGTTGAAAGGTATGATTCTATGCCGATTTGGGTAAAATTACAAAACTTTCCATTTGAATTCTGGTCCTTGGATTTTTTCAAACTGGCGGGTAACACCCTGGGGACTTTTATGGAGGCGGATTTATCCTTTCTTGAGTCTAGGGTTTGTTTTCTAGGGAAGGTTCTTGTACTTCTTGATTTGCGTAATGGATTAGCAGCTAATTTAATGATTAAAAGAGGTGATTCTATGTTTAGTCGGCCATTGGATTATTTAGGGGCACCTTTTCGCTGTAATACGTGTCACGGTTATGGGCATGTGATTGCTCAGTGCAGTCTTTCTTTTAACAGAAATTTTAAGCAAGGTTCTATTTCAAAGACTAAATCTATCTGGAGGGTCAAGAAAGATGTGACGTTGTCTGAGGTTAAACCTGATGCATCTCCGGGTGCTGTTTTGGAGGTTACATCTCCTATTGGTCCTATTATTTTGGATGGTTTGGGGATGGATCCTGATTTTCAGGTTTTAGCTGTGGATGCACTTAAACTGCTTTATATAGCTGCATTATCTGATTGTGAGAAGGGTTCTAATATTTTGATTAGGGATTTGAAGAATTCTTTTGGATCTTTATCGGATGACGTTTCTTCTTGCGAGTTCATTCCGTCTGAATCTTTCCTAGGGGGCTTAGGGTTTGTGTCGCCTGTTAAAATTACTTCTGCTAAAGATACACGTTATTACCTTGGGTCTAGCACCAAGGTTTATGTGGACACTTTGGGGGTAAAAGATGGTGCTAGTTGTCTACCTGGGATATCTTCTTCTTGTCAGGGGCCTGGTGTTCACCCCTCTGTACTGGAATATGTTTATTTGTTTGATCAACAATCTAGGGCACTTAGAGAAGTGTTTGCCCTTTATAGGGTTTAATCATGATTGTGACGACTCTTAATTGTAGGGGGTTAGCTAGTTTTCCTAAAACACTAGTGGTTCATAGGTTGGTTGATGATCAACTTATTGATGTATTATTTCTCCAAGAAAGTATGGGTGATGGGAAAATTCTTGCTGCTGAGATGGAATGTTTGCTTAAAGTTTGGGTTTTTGTCTCAGTGGATGCCAAAGGAAAATTTGGTGGTCTTCTTTTGGGATAGAGGACTCAACAATTCCATTTTTTAAGTGCATGGGTGGTGGATTCTGGTTTGTGTGCCTCTCTTTATTCCATTGAACTTAAAGAGGCTCTATGCTTTGTCAATGTGTATGGCCGCTATGTGGAAAGGGAAAGGTTTTGGAATACCTTTTTTTTTTCTTCTGTTGATTGTCTCAAGATTTCTAAGCTGATTTAGGTGGGGATTTGAACTAATCTCTCGGTTTTTCAGAGATCTGGGGGAATATGGCTAGAGTGGATAATTTGTCTAATTTCTTCTCCATGAAGATGGATAGATTTGGTCTTGTGGATATTGCTCCGACTGTTTTAGTTCCAACATGGTCAAATAGAATAGTCGGTAGTGATAATATCTGTAAGATATTGGATAGGATGCTCGTATCTGTTGATCTCCTGGATTTAGAGCTTCATTTTAGACAATGGGTAGGCTATGGTGGGGATTTGGATCATCATCCAGTATTCTAACATATTTTGAATCATGATGTAAAACCTCATAGCCCCTTCAAATTTAATGCTCACTAGTTATTAAATGAGGATTTTGTTTCTTTATTGAAAGCTTCATGGACTGTTTATGTGGATAATCCTTTGGTTTCACCAGCTTCGCATTTTGCTGCCAATCTTAAGCACATCAAAGAAGTGTCTATCTCATGGTCTGTAAAGAAAAAATCTCATGAGCTTAAGGATTTATTGGATATTGAACTTATGTTGGATGATTATATTAATAAGCCGGGTTTTGGTTTTTCTTTTGTGGAGGATAAGTTCTCTTTGGTTGAGTTGGAGTCACGCAAAAGAAAAATTCATTTAGATCACGAAAAGGAGTATAGACAAAAAAGGAGGGCCATTTGGCTCTCATGCGGGGATGACAACACTTCTTTCTTTCATAAGTTTTCTAATCACAGGAAGAATATAAACTCTATTTGGAAAATTGCGGATGATGATGGTCATTTAGTTGAAGGTTTTGATTCTATTGCTAGGGTTGATGTTCATTATTTTGATACTTTGTTTCAGGAGGATAAGAATCATCATCTTCCTGATATTATGAAGATTGCTAAGAATTTTCCTTCATCTATCACTGAAGAGGAGAATGAAGATCTTATGATACCTGTTACTTTGGTTGAGATTTAGTGTGTTTTATCTTTAAGAAAAAATGATAAGAGTCTGGGTCTGGATGAGATACCTATGGAGGTATACAGGGCTCTCTTTAATGTTTTAGGTCTGGACTTATTATGGGTAGTTGATGATTCTCAGAAGTGTGACAAAATACCTGTTTTTTTCAATTCCACACTTATTGCCCTTATTCCTAAGATTAATCTTCCTAAATATTTTGAATATTTTAGGCCAATCTCTTTATGCAACTTCATTTACCATATCATTGGCAACATTATCTATATGTGTATCAGGAAGGTACTTGATAGATATATATTTGGTGAACATTTTTGATTTTTGCTTGGGAGACAGATTCATGATGCTATGGGGGTTATCCAGGAAGGTCTTCATACTATTTATAGTAAAAGTATGAAGTCTATGGTTTTAAAAATTGACTTGTCCAAAGCCTACAATATGGTTAATTGGACTTACTTGCAGGTCCTTCTTTCTAAAATGGGGTTTTCCATGCCTTTTATCACATGGGTTATAAGTAGTCTTACTTTTGTATCTTTTGGCTTATTGGTTAATGGTGCAGCTTCCTCTTTCTTTAGATCTGGTCGCGGGCTTAGGCAAGGATGCCCCCTTGCTCCATTGCTTTTTCTTATTGTTGTTGAAGGTTTGGGTAGGGCTTTACTTACAACAAAAGATTGTGGTGCATTTGATTGCATTTCTTTTGGTAATGGCATCTCATTATCTCATGTTCTTTTTGTGGATGATATTGTCATGGTCTCTGATGGTTCTGAACATTCATTATCAACTCTGTATGAGGTATTGCTTATTTTCTATAAGGCATCTGGGATGCTGATAAATGAAGATAAATCCTCTTTATTGCACTCTGGTTTGGATGATTCTGAGATAATTTCCTTATAGGATATTTTCTCTTTCTCTACTTCTAAACTTGAGGTTGTCTTGACATATCTCGATTTTCATCTTAAACTCTGCAAATACTTTATGAAGGATTGGGACTGGCTGGTAGCTAAGGTGGAAAAAAGAATTAAAAACTGGAGCTTTCGATGGTTGTCCAAGGGAGGTAAGCTTACCCTGGTCAAATCTATACTTGAGGCTATTCCGGTCTATTGGATGCACTTCTGGATTCCGTTGGGCATTATTGAAAAGACCAGGAAGTAATGGTTCAAATTTTTATGGTATGGGAACAATGACTCTTCTGGCTCACCCTGGAACTCTTGGAAAGCTTTGTCTTGCCCAAATTTTTGGGGGCTGGGGGCTGAAGATTCCTGTTGTTTTTGCTAAAGCTATTACTGCTAAGAGTGTATGGAACCTTATTCATGGTTTGGGTCTTTGGGTTCAGATATCCATTCAGAAGTATGTCCATCCTTTATCTTTACTGGATTGGACCAGAGTCTTTGTTAAACAGAAAAGACGTATTTCTATTTGTTGGAAAGTTGTCTTATGGTCCTTTGATCTTATTGGTAATTATCTTGCTTGGAAGGTTGGGAATGGTGCAGATGTTCGGCTTGGTTCGGATCCATGGGTTGGATGCAAATGGAGACATATTTTACCCTCCTTTTTGGTTGATAAAATTCACTCTTTTGGAATTTATTTTCTTAAGGATATCGTATGTCCTGGTGTGTCTTTGTTGCTGGAGCAGGGTTGGCTAACTGTTGATTTGATTGGTTTAGTGGATTATCAGGATGTTACTTGTTGGAATGGATATCCGGATATTCTTAAAGCTAGTCATGTTAGGTTATCAATTGATGTTGATGTACTGATATGGAATTAGTCAAAATCTAGGAAGCATTCTCCAAAAGTTGGATATCTTTAGTTGGTTTTGGATAGGAATGAGGTGGAATTTTCATGGTGGTGGAAGGTCCTATGGAAGTTTAAATGTCCTCTTAAGGCAAAAATATTTTGCTGGTTTTTATTATCTGATAAGGCTTTAACTTGGGATTTCATTTGTAGGAAAGGAAGGACCCGGAAGATGTTATTTGTGCAAGATGGATATAGAGACTAACTTCTATTTGGGTGTGGATTGCTCTTTTTCCAGAAGTGTATGGTTTGAACTTGAGTCCAAGTTACTACTTAAAAACTTATGGAGTGGAAACTCAGTGATATATTGTCTTAAGACGTGGTGTCTTAATGGGGAAGTGAAGCACATTAGGTCTTCACCTGTTATAGTATTATGGTTCTTATGGAAGGCAAGAAATTAGAGTTTCTTTGAATATTATATTCTTTCGCCTTCTCAGGTTTCTTCTCTCTGTTTGGGTTTGTTGAGTTCTTTTCCTCAAGACAAAATTGTGGTAAGAATTAGATCTGTTGTAGAGGAAGTTATTGATAGTATTTTCCTTGGGGGTATTTTGATGAATTGACAATAGGTGATCCTAATAATCTATGGAGCAGGTGGAATGCTTTACATTGTTGTTGATCACTTTTTTACCTTTAACGAAGGTTTGGGTTTTGGGACTAACAATTATGCTAAGCTTCTTGTTTTAAAGTTACTTCTTACTTTGGCTTTGGATAAACATCTTTCTAAGCTACAAATTTTTTTGGTGACTCTAAGCTGGTTATTAACTGGGCCACTGGTAAGTACAGAATTCATACTATTCATCTTGCTCAGACTCTTCATGAAGTTATCATATTTTCTGATATGTTTGAGTTTGTGGATTTCAAGCATACTTATCGAGAAAGAAACTCTCTTGCAGATGCATTAGAAAAATATGGATCTAATGTTCTGGTTGGGTATTGGCAGATTACTAAACATCGGGCAGTTGAAAGATTTGAGACTATTACGTTTTTTTAGCTCTTTTGGAGATGCCCTGGATTTTATTCTCTCAACTTTGTTTATGTCTATTGAACATTTTTTGTGATTTTGGATGCTTATTTGAGATGGTGGTCTGTATATGGGCAGGTGTTGGAGGTTTATGAGAAGTTTTTATTTATGCTAAAGATGTCTATGGGAGATGATCTGGACTTTGTCTTTTTTTTTTTCTTTGAAACCTTTGTTTATGGGTTTAGGACAGTTGATTATGGCTGTGTTTTTGAGATGGTGGGTTGTATATGGGCATGTTGGGGTTTTTTGAGCTTTGTGAAAGATGCCCTTGTGATGTAAATTCTATGACGACATATATGAACTTTTGTAAGAATTCTGTTAGTGATACTTTTTTGATAATGGACAATATTTAGTATTGATATTGGTCCATCTAAAAAATGTAATTATGTTCATATAAATAAATTATGATTTTTTTGTGTGGAAAAAAAAGACTTCCTCAATATACATTTTACAGTCCTACAACAATAGACTCAATAGTTCTAGACAACAAAATTGTAGAAGCAACATTTGAAATATTTATTCCATGTTATAGCATGATTTTCCACACCTTACGCATCATGCCTTGATGGCCTTCCCTTGTCCCTATGCATACTCACTATATACCATTTTCTAAGTGTATTCACAATGGTTTAGTACAACCCTAAAATGGATAGTTTTGAGATACACATGGGTGAACAACTATACATCCCACGTATATGCATGTTGCACCATTGCAACCCACGTACATTGGGTTTTGTGCTCAAAATTACAAATATTTTGAATTTTCCATGCCAAGTTATGGTGGTTACAATCCTTAACCCACTATATGCTAGCCTAAACACTCCAATGCGAACCTCCATTTCACATTTGAGGGATACATATTGAGCCATTATGAAGAATTGGAGGAGGAGAAAATTTGAGAGTAAGGAAAATATAGAGAAATTTTTCCCCATTACCTTATGCTTGAATTTGCATCCCTTTATCGTTGTTGATTGAACTCACTATGTTCATCTCCCAAGCTCTTCATTGTCTTTGTGAGCTTTCCTCTTGTATGGAGGATTTAAGTGGTGGAGGAACTTGGTTTCTCGGTTCATACGAGTTGCCGATAGAGGTTGTCACATTGTACTTATGTTTTAAATGAATAGAAATACTCTTTTATCGTGTAATTTCATGTGCAAGTGTCATATTTATTTCCATTGGTATATTTGCATCATACATGTTAAAATGGATTATGCTAGAGTGGGTGCTAACATTTCATGAATATTTTATATGCTTAAATACATTTGTTGTTGAGGACAAGCTATAGGTTTCAAGCATTGGATCAAAAGTTCAATGACAAACTTCTTCGAACTTCCGATTGAGGTATGGACATATATTTTTATTGTTATAATTTACATTCATATGGCATGTTTGGGATTAGATTTGATTTTTGGTTTCAACCTATATGTAGTGGTTCACTCCAAGCCATATGAATATTTTATCCGTAAGAGAATTGGTGAATCTGTAGTGGAGTCCCTATGTCGCATTTATTTGTACAATCATCAATTGACAATTTCCTTGAGTGATTTGGATTTAAAATTTCCATTTTACCCCATTTAATTTGTATACGTGGGTGACAATGTTGACCGTCATGTATATATGTGGGATGTCCCTTAGCAGGTCCCGTACATACGCTGTTGTTCCTTGAACAAATGAATACACTTCAATTTTTGCCTTGTATCTTGGTTGGAGTAATTGTTGGGTTGGTTGTGAGCATTGCTGAGTCTTCCAGGGTCTCTATACTATCCGTTAGATGCTTTTATTGTGACTCAAAACTCCCTTTTTATTATTTTTTTGGAAATTTTTTCTTGTCATTTTTTCCACTTGTTGTTTTTATTTTAGTGCACGAGCCATTGATTCTTAGTGTCTTGTTGGGATGGTGTATTTATACTTACTATTGGGACTAATAGTTTAGTGATTCCATTTTGCATTTTCATTCATTTATTTAGAAAATACAAAAAAATTATTGCATCATTGCATGTTTATATGCATTTTGCATTTTTGCATTAAAAAAAGCACTTGCATTAGTTTTGATTGGAATGGATCTAGTTTAAGCTCCATTTAGGAAATTTTGCATTGGCATATGAAGAGAAAGTGATAATTTTTATGCATTTCATTTAGTGGCATACCATTGTTTCATTTGGAAAACAAGTACTTAGCAATGTTTTCAGGTGTGCATATTTACTTGTCTTGTTGAGTCATAACATCACTAGTTTCACGACCATATCCCTTGAGTAAGCACAACTCATTAAAATTAATGCTTAACTTAAAATTGATTAGAAAGATTTTATTTTATAGGGTGCACCAACAAGCTTAGGTTTTAGAGTCTTGGAATAAGATTGTGTGAGTAAACTTCTATGAGACTATAAAATGAAACAAATAGGTGTCTGACTAGGGAGAAGAGGAATCCTTGATATAATTGGTGTTCCCAAGAAGCTCCTCTTTCACATGAGTCAATCATGAGGAAACATGCACATTGGTGGAGGGGATAACCCTCCACTACCTTCAGTGAGAACCATATATATTTATAGGATTCTATTCATATTTGGGGGCTCTTGAGGTACCTTTGGTGATTTTGAGCTTCGGGCTTATCTACCCTTCCCATACGATGGATCTTTCCTGTGATTGTAAGTCTGAGCATTGATTATATTGAGGTGACTATAGTTTCTTTTCCTAGGTATAATAGGGGATACTTGGAAGGGTTATTTTGTGAGTGTCTTGGTCAAGTAGTGGTCAGACAACATTACATGTTGAAGCTGAGGGCCTCTATAACTGGTCACACACATCTCCTTGCAGTGTATGGGAGTCTTAAGCCTCTCCTAGGAAAGACATACGTGCTGCATATCGAGATCTCATTTATCCTCATTCCTTGCTTGTGTGCATCTATCTTAGCTTCTTTAGGGGTGTGCTCTGTGTTCGCTAGTTAGATTTAGGGATCGTTGTTACTTGAGTCTTTATTTTTAGAGTCATCATGGATCGAGTTACATCTTTTTGTCGGTCTCATCATTTAGAAATCCTACCACCTTTTGATCCTTTATAGCCTCTTTATAAGAGGTAGATACATGATACACGTCCTCTTTCTCATAGAGGGATTTTTATACTTTTGACGGTGAGTACTACTTTTGAGACATCATATTTCCAGTTGACCCCTTCATCCACATCGGGAGGGGGATTCCATGGTATTCCCTCCTCATCTACCTTGTGGGTCCGAGGGACTCCTATGTTCACTAGCCCTCATATTGTTAGTTCTTCTTTCCCAGTAGGAAAAAATACTTTTGAGTTTGCATGGTCTTCTAATCACGTGCCAAACATTTTCTGAGAGGATCAGTTACTGATGCTTAGTCTGTTCCATTTTCCTCGAATCCTTTTACTTTTTAAATGTTGAATGTATAAGTAAGTATTCCATCATCCATCCCTAGTCTTAGTAGTAACCTTAGTGTTGGAATTAGGGGAGCGATAATCCCTTTCACTACACATCAGTTAGGAGGTGGTCATATACCACTTTCCACTTCGTTTGTTGGGGGCTGGCCACACCCTTTATCATCCCCTAACACTAGTGTTAATCCTTTTATGGGTGGAGGTGGACATGTAAACGTAGGGTCTACAACTTACATCCCATATTTTTTCCCATTATCTACTGCACCTATTCCTTCAAATGTGTTACTTATGATGAATCCTCCTCATACTTCAAGGGGTCCCTTGGGAGGCAATGTTTCTTTTGGTATGGGTCCCCCATTTTCAGGTGTCCCCTTGTCGGGGGGGATACATTCATCCTCATGTGTCCGGAGGTAATTCATTCCATAAAATGGGGAACTTTGGTAATGTTGTACACCCTTTCCAATGAATTCCTAATTTACAAATTCCTGTGCACCCTTACATGGGTCATATGGGGGGAGGTTACTATCCGACTAGTCAAGGTCATGGACTCTACCAGAATCTACCCTATCCAAACCAATATTTCCAGGGGGAATGGAATTCTATGTCACAACCTAAGGTCCCTTACTTTCCACATTTAATTTTCTTGACTTGTCGAGACTTATAAATGATCTGGTGTGTCATAATCTGGAATGGCCTTTGGTCCCTGCTAAAATTACTTTGTATATCCTGAAGTTTGAAGGCAATAAGGTCGAGGATCTAGGTGATCATGTCACTACTTTTCATATCTAATGGTTGTCGAATTCTGAATCATGATTTTGTTCAATTTGAGACTATTTCAATGCACCTTTATTGGTCCAGCCGTGAAATGGTACATTGAGCTACCCAGGGGAACATCTTGGAATTTTAATGATTTGGACATGGTATTTATTAATTGCTTTCAGTTGTTGGTCCGTTATGACAAAGACACCAAAATCTTGTCGAATTTCCAACAAGATAAGGCTACTCACATGTATGACCATATTCAAGAGTGGTGTAGACAAAAGAGGTTAATTAAGGCCAACATTCCACTTGAGTTCTTATTGGAGTGGTTCCTTAAGTTGCTATTACCTTATATAGTGAAGGATGTTTCGATATCCAGAGTGGCTACCAAGGAACATGCCATTTTTTGAGCTCAACAATTAGACTTAATTTATGTGAAATATGGGATCCTTTATTAGATCATTCTTGACGCACTGAGATCGAATCATGACACCAAGTTGAAACCAAAGCCACATGCTGATGGGATTGCCAGCTCTATGAGTGCGAAATTTGTGGATGAGGTTACAAATCAAATACAAAATTTGTTGCTTAATCAAGTTACATTGGGACAAATTACGACTTCTTCCACCTCCACCAAATCGGCGGATGTACATTCCATGCAATCGTTGGACCCGAAGGGTAACCAAAAACTTAGACATAATAGAAAGAAGGGGAAGAATAATAGGAAGGGTGGGAATAAGAAAGGAAACACTACTCATGAAAAGAAGAACGAGAATGTTGAGGGGGACAAGAAGCCTAAAAATAAGGTAAAATTCAATAGTAAACTTTGTGAAGGTGGCCACCATATGCACTTGTTCCCCATGATCAATGATGCCTCGAAGTTCATTGCACAAAACCTACCCGTGCCGATGAATATGCTTTCTCATAACCAGAACATGAATTCGAGAGATTTGGTTGCTGAAAGTGGGTTTGGTGGGATTCAAACCATTCATCTCACGGTGGTGGTCATGACTGCATTAATATGTTTTCATCTATTCATATTTTGACCTGTTCACATGATTATGGTCCCTTAAATCCAACTCTGGGAAAATACCCCCCTCTTATGTAGGTCCCTTTGTAGATTGATAAGCTCGAGTGTATACCATGCATGTCGAAAAGAGTCCTTAAGCGCTCGACACATAATCCTAACACCCGAGCCACACAAAACTATTCTATTGTGGAGGATATGGGCCAAAATCCATGTGAGATGTCAACTTTATAGGTGTCTCTATCATCCATTATGTAAACTGCAAAACCCTTGCAACCTTTACAAATTGATCTTTTTCATTTGTAAGGCTGAAATTTCTCTCATGGTGACTTTTGTTGGTTAAAATTAATGTTACTTAATTCACCTTTATTTAATTATCAACCGGAGGACGTAAACTTTGAGCTGCTACACTATATGTGCAAGTAAGGAAGTTTTAATGCTCGTGTTGATAGGAATTCTAGTCTACTTTCAAATGAAAATGAAATAGATGAAACTATTGTTGTCCTAGATGATCTATGCTAAGGACTCCTAGGTCTGTTATAAAGCAAAGGAAATCAACTGTCAAACATTATATAACCTACAGCAACCTATAGCAATATGAAACTACAGTAATCTTCAAAGCAACCCTATTCCTCCAAAGAAATACTGACTACAGCAACCTTTCAAAATAACCTGCAATCTCTACAGCAATCTTAAGCTACAGTAACTATGATTTACTTTTCAAAAACAAACAACCTGCTGAGAAAAGAGTTTACCTATCAAATGAATATGCTCAGTCGATCTCAACAGCCTTGTATTACATCTAAACTCCAATCAGTAACCCTACCAAAGCTAATGCTTAAATCCACACAAACACTCTCCAAATGATTGTTGAATTAAAACCTATGACTTCTTAATTCTAAATTGTCAATACACAGCCTATCAAAAGAAAGCTTGGCTTGCCGTTGTTATCTAAATACACTCTGCTTGTGTTTTGTGCATACAAATGCACATAAGAGAATGCCAAGATTTTTCAAATAATGTTCACCAATAAATATTAGAGCTGTGCAGGAAACGTTCACTTGTTTTGGTCCACATATACATACTATGAAACTAATGTTGATTCTAGGAAACAATACTATAAACTAGGACTCTTTTCCAAACTCATTCAATAACAAACAACATAACTTCAGCTCCTATCTAACCATCCATTCAAAAGACTATTTAACAAACCCTGGATAACTTGTAAATGGAAATATTCAAACCTTCTGCTACTGCAATTCTTTTTAAATCTACACTCTACAATGCAAGAATACCCTACAGTTTTACGAGTTCAAAAGTTAAAAGAATAGAGCTGTTCATTGGTTACTCTAACGCTACAACAAAAGGAGATATCGAGTCCAATCTATTCTCTTCAGCAAATCGATTCTTCAGCAACCAAAGTCAAGTTCATCACCCAATTTACCAATACCACAACTATCGATAAATGATCCACGCTGAAAACCAAAAGAGAGTTTTAAATACACACCATTCCTCAATCTATTCTACAGTTCAAATCAACTGCAAATGACACTAACTAATGATCTGCAAACATGTATTCTATCTCAATTCATAGGTGAGCAAAAACCATTAATATTCCAGAAAACAATGTCAAAAGAAGAAAACGTTATTCTACTACTGTCAAATACACAATACTAAAATACCAAGGATTGGTGTTGAAGGGGGCCCTACCCTCAACGCCTTCCAGTCTGAAATCACAACTTTAAAAGAAGATAAATACTGGATATATTAATAAAATAGAGTTTACAGTCTTCTCTGAGTATCCTCCTTCACTGAGGGTTCCAAGAATCATTTTATACTGAAAATACAAGGTGAAATCGACCTTGAAACAAGGATCGATACAGTTGACAACCTTACAGCTATCTCGGCATATCTGAACCAAAGATGGGAGCTCAAATTCCCTGAAATCCACATAATACTAAAGAGGGAAACAACAGTTCCTCGAACAGAGGACATCCCTGAAACAACACCTGAAAAATATGCATAGATATATGGAAGGCGATGGGAGTCCAAGAGACATCTCCAATGTGGTAGAATCCCCAAATCGCAGGTTTAGCTAGCACAAATCGTCCCGGGAACTCCGAGACAAACGTTGAGTCATATAACAAAAATATCCCTGCATAGAAAAGAAAGAACAAAGGCTTATTATTCGACCTATCACTAAAAGACCCTATTATATACATAAAAACTAATCAAAGTAATGAAAAAGCATTTAAAAATCACTTACCAAAATCTATCAACATTGATCTCCATAAAGGCATGACTATGTACAAATCAACATTAATAAAACTGATTATTAGGTGGTTTCATAAGACTTAGGCTAGAAAATGCTGTAGTGGACAGTCAAAATAGGAGACCAACAACTTTCCTGGGAATCCCTTTTACAACAATAGTATTACTTTCATCATCCAAACATGAAAATGTTTTATGATAAAACTTTAAAATAAATCTATGTTTCTCTAACCAATCCATTCCTATTAGTAAATCATAAGACCCTAAAGGTAGAATATTTAAATCAACATGCATCTTAAAACCATTCATAACAAAATTACAATTTTTCACAAAGGTAGTTACTTTTCGCTTCGTCCTTGTAGCAAGTTGAACTAACTAAGAATTTTTCAAATTGATCTTGTTGCAACTTGTATTTCTCTACAATTATTGGCGAGATATAACTTAAACTTGCACTTGGATCAATTAATATAGAAATTGGTTTATATTTTAACATACCTTCGATTTTGACCATAGATGTTTGATTATCTGTTGGTTTGATCTCTAACGCTGCACTGATTATGGGCATGCTCCTTTCTATATCTTCCACCATAGTAGCTTCTTGAATTGTATGCACGTTATTAAGACTTTTTCTTCTTACATAACAATCTTTAAAATAATTTGGTTCACCACATTCCCAACATTGTAAGGGTTCCCTTAGTGTAGTATTTTTATTAAAAGAAGTGGGTACTTCCCTTATTGCAGCAGGATTCTGTTGTTTATAATTTTTAAAATTATTCCCTTGATAACCTCGGTAATTATTTCCAGAATTCTTATAAAACTTAGTAACTTTATTTTTATGTTCAAAATTTCACATCTTTTATTTTTCCAAGTGGGTATATTTCATTGTCTATTTTTATTTTGGTCATAACAAAAGTTTGCTTTTCTCATGGACTCTTCCATATTTTTCATATTATCATGTTTGATTATCTCTTTAAACATAAGAGGTAAACAACTAAGGAAACACTGAATTTTTGTTTTTTCATCAATAATGTAGGGTACATAATGTAATAAACTTAAAAATTTGCTGTAAAGTTCCTTCATTGTCATTGCACCTAATCGTAATTCATAGAATTCATTAGCTTTTTCCTCATAATATTGTTTTGATAAATATTTTCTCTTATAATATTTCTTAAAAAAATTTCAAGTTACATAACATTATTTAATGCTTTTTACCTTTTTGATGTCTTTCCACCAGATATCAACTTTTTCTATCAAATTATAAATTGCCATTTTGCTTTTAGTCCATTAGAATAATTATAGATCTAGAAGTACTTTTTCATCCCAGATAGTCAAGATTCTGCTTCCTCTCCTTTTTCAATTTATCCATTAAACATAGGATGTTTGATCTTTTTAAATTCACTGGTAATCTCTTCATATGGATTATATTTAATTTTCAGTCGATTACAATCGCTACTTTCACTAGAATCTTTGTATTTTTCCTTACTATTTTTAACTGAGTCTTCACTTGAATATTCAGTCTCATGATTAGACAATTCCAATTTTCTTACCTTGCATTTATAAGGTACAGGTCTTGCCATGTTTAGTTCAGGTCCTTGATTATTTTCATCTTCATTATTATGTATGTTAGTTAGCAGGACATTATTTAGTTCTTTCTATGCTTTTAAGATGTGTTCATTATCTTCCTTAACCCTTTTCAATTATGCCTTTAAATCTTTTATTGTTTGTAGGATTTCATATGGGTTATCCTTTCTACTTTCATTCGGATTCACCCAAATTTCACCATCTATAATATTACCTTCTTCTATGCTTTCTGGTTCTTTAGGATGTGAGTCTCCTTGAGCAAACATTTCCACATCTTCCATGATTCCTGCAAAATCAAGGTTATTCTTCTCTTCTTGTTTTGTAATGAGAATCAAACCATAACAATCAAATTAGATTTTGATTTATACCAGTTTGAGTGTTGGTATTTTTCAGGCCAAGTGTTGTAACTGTGCTCTGATACCATTCTATCACGAACCCAAAATTACACCATAATAAATAAAAAATTATTTATAATTTATAATTTAATGTCGTAAAGTATTCTCTTAGTCGTAAGTTCATTTTTACCTTTTTGTATCAACAATTCTAATTTAAGTTCTTGTCTGTATGAATACATGACTTGTCATCCATCTGGCAACAAAATCTGACTATGATATTTTCTGGAACCACGACTTAATGACAAGGTGACATGTTATCATTAAAAATAGGTTTCTTTTAATAACCAGGATTAAATCCTAAGGCTTGGACCCATGTCCTAAGCCATGAAATATTCTAGACAAGTGAATCTAGATTGATTATATATTAAGGTTATAGTAATTTGGTTTCATTTTCTTGTTTTATGCTACTTGTATAAGGTGAAGTGTTTAAAAAAAAAGCATATACGCCTAGCAACTTGTTATAAGTGATGATCAAGGGCATAACCCACGTTGAACCCAAAATGAAAGGTTAATATGATATAAAGGGAGTTACATAGGTTTTAAAAGGATGTAAGTGAATGTATGACAACTTAGAGAGTTATGATGAGGTTTAAATGGGGTCGTTATCCTGTCCCAAATCCATGGCTTGTGAGTTGATAGCATAGCTAGGCGAATTTAATGTGGCTAGAAGACTCTAATGATTTTCAGAGAAAGAAGGTGGATCCTATCCCTCCATATGTACTCTTCATGATCCACACTGTCGAAATAAAATCTTAGGGTTTTTATGTCGAGATCAGTGTAGTTACTTGTAATGTATTTTTTTTGGAATTTTGGAGAAAACTACAAATTGGGCAAATTCAAGCTTGACTAGTCATGACTATAGAGGGTTCCAACTTTCTCCAAATGTTCGTGAATTTGAAAGGAAATGGTATGGTGAGTATTAATAAATACCAAGGTGGTTTGTGGACACTTTGTATGTAATAACCCAAAAATTCATAAAAAATTAAATTTTTTCATGTAACATAAGATGTTCAAAGATATCATTGCCTAAGAACCACAAACTGCTAGCGGTCACTCAAACAGTAGTAATTAGAAATGAGCATTGTAACTCTTTAGTTCTATATCAATTATTTGCTTATCTTTGAAGTACTATGTTATGGATGTTAAAATTAACAGTTTATGTTTTAAAAAGGGCAGGAAAGGAAACTACACCTAAATCTGCTGCTAAGTGTTATTACTGTCTTCTGTCAAGTAGGAAATAACCTTAGATGAGATCGGGGCTTAATTAGCTTACAACTAACGCAGTGAAGTGATGCTTCTTTTACAGGTTCTAAACAGGTAAGCAGTTTTGTTACCAGTAAATTTCAGATCGAGAATAACACTCAACTAGCATAGGATAAAATGCTAGTTAAATTGTTTATTTTGCAGCTTGACCCCGTAAGAGGTATTGTTGGTATTTCTATTGTTAGAAACCTGCATAAATGTTGTAATAACACTATTGTAAAAGAATGGGTTTACTTCAGTTATGCTTACTATCACAGTACTTGTTCCATTGACCTTCCTCCTTGTGTTTTCAGTTATAAAGTTGTATTTCATTTTTGGATGGTGCATCTTATGGACAGATCTACTTCTTCCATTAAGAGCATAGTAGCCTAAGAAGTCTATAAACTAAAAGATATGTTAAACATACTTGAGACCAAAACTACATATTTATCGTTAGTGTTTGGTATAAGGTACTATTTATATTTGTTTGAGTTTCTTTCTAAACTTTAATCATTCTATGTTAATGATTCTCCTCAATCAAGTATTTGTATTTAATTTTCTGGTATATAAAATCCCGTTTTATACGAGTTTTCGCTTACAATGCATATATTGTAATTTTTAAATTCATTATTATATTGAATCCTAGCTCTCTATGGTTAAGTATTTCCATGTAAAGTTGGTTCATCCTCCATTTATTTGTATCTTACTAATACCAATAGTAGACTTTATGTAAAATGAGGAGAACATAGATGTATAAAGGTTATAGTTAAAGTTATGCATAAGACCCTAGTGAATGTGAATACCTCTCAATCATAAAGTCTTTGGTTTATAAAAGAAAACAAAACGAGGATAATGATACAAGCAATAATACCGTAAGGTTTTGGCTTTTGAAACAATGATTGTGCAGGTTGGACGAGAATTTTGAACTATAGTATGAAACCCATGATTTGCAAATTATTTGGTGGAAACGTGGTTGGTCAACAAAGATTAGGTGTTGTTGACCTTGAGGTGTCATATTATAATTGTCCCAAACCCTAAAAATCGATTTGTGTTTAGTCTTTGTTGTGGAGTGGTCGAGCTGCGAGCTCATGGCCGCCAAGCTTGATGCCAATCCTTCCATCGTTTGCACACAGTGCTTCCGTAAGCCACCGAGTTCCTCTGCAAGTTTAGTTTTTACACGGCCATTGTTTTCTTCTGTGTAGGAGCTTTCCATCCTCATTACCATAACGTTGTGGGTGATTCTCCTCGTCGTTACCTAACCTCTGCAAGTTGTCCTTCTTGCTCTAGGCAGTAAAAGTGAGCATGATGGCTTGCTGCTATCGAAGGGTGGTTTTAACTGTCGAAAAGAGTGTTGAAAGTTTATCTATCTTCACCATCATTTTTTCTATGTGATTTTTGTACTCTGTGAGTGTTTTTAACCTCACGCAGGGTGAAGAGAGTTGTTGGAATGAGTGTGTTGGGTTCTTTACTTTAGTGCTTGCTTTCCTATCGTGGGTTTCGATCCCTACCTCATCGTGGCTTGGGACTTCACAACTAAACCCTGTGAATTGTATTTTGTTCTAAAAGAGTTTCGAAGGAGCCTCGAATTGGCTCTCCACATCAAGGCAGTTGTACACGCTTCTGAGGTAAGCATTGAATTTTTAAAATTAAAACTCTTATGCACTTAGGAAAAATATTGTTTTGTTTAATAAATGTTTCTAACATAATGGGGTTTGTTTTGTGCAGGCTCTCAAGACCAAAGTTTGGTTCTGAAGACTGCACCAATAGGCTCCCATAAGGGCATACACCTGGTAAGCCTTAGTTTCACCTGGGGTTCTCCTGCACTTGTTGTATGGCGTTTTTAGGAAGGTTCTGTCGCGTGATTGATGGTTACTAGTTCGACTGTGGCTGTTTAGATGCTCTGTTTATTTTTAAGCCCTAGCGGCTATTTGTAAAGAAAGGAATATGGGATTTCATAGCCATGACTTAAAGAATATTTTTTTTTAAATCATTTTCGGCCATGGTTGAATTTTTGTAATGTTGTTTAATATTGGCTTCAAGTCGTGACTTTAATTGACAGGCCATCGGGCCATTATATGAGGATTTGTTTAATGTTTTAAAAACCCTAATGGATGTTATTGCAGAACTTCTTTTTGGGAAGGGTTTTTATAGATGATACAGATGTTTGGTTTTTAAGTGAACTCAGTTTGAATGTGGATATTTTTACTCAGGATTTTAATCCTTGACTAGTGATGTAAAAGGCGATAGGACGAGACTATGTATGTTCAGTTTTGTTTTTAATATTAAAAGAATTCTTACAGCTTAAAGCTGAATTTACAGTATCTCTATTTGGTTAATATTTATATATTGTTTTTATGTTAGCTATTTTTATTTTTATTTACCTTTCGATGGTTTAGGGTTAAGTAGTTTATTAATAAATTTTGTTTTCTCTTCAAAAGAATTATGATTTAAGAATCTTTTGATAGTGGAATGCTTCGATAGTAACATATTATTAATTCAGAAATGAATTCTAGAAATATAATAGAGAAATGAACTTAATTTGAATAAATGTACTTCTTTTCTATACTTTCTGGAATATACTGCTAAGTTTTGATATTATAAATTGTAAATTATTTTGTTATGAAAGAACAGATCCTTTGCAAACCCTAATTATTCTTTAAAGTTTATAGAGCTATTATTTCATTTCAATTAACCCTAGTTTGCATTTTTCACATAGGTGAACTGGCTGGGTAAATGTTTAACTTGGTTTTACTGTGTAAAAATATTACACATACCAGTGTGTATTACTTAGGATTTTTCCTCTATATTTATTTAGCTTGTTTAAATACTTCAAGTAATTATTACAAATACAACTAAAGTCCTATAAACAATTTATACAAAATCCTATAGAAAATAACCATTTGCATTTGCATACATATTTTATTGAATCCACTATTTGAAAATAAACCAACTTACTGTACTAGAGTACTACCTTGCAAAAGGTGTGGAAAAATACAGTTTAGGTATTTTCTTTCTATCTATTAGTTAACTAAGAATTTTGTCTAATAATTTACCTTAATATAGCTAGTTACTAACTTTCAAAGCATATATTGAATTCTCCTATCTATCCCTAACAAAAATAAAACATAATTATACTATATCATTGAAAACTCTTAAACTTTCCAGATACAGTAAATAATTTAAATGACTGAACTAAGCAAAACTTGGAAGTATAGATGATGTGACAACAACTTAAGGAAACTGTTCCTCCAAACCAAATCCTGGAGAAGAGTTGGACTGCAATTCTCAGGACCCCCGAGCTTGTCTCCTGGTCCACCTGGTATAAGAATTGGGTGAGAGATATAGTCTAGAAATCCTCTGCAACTCCACTGAGTGTTCATCAGTAAATTAGTTCTACTTGCAACAATATGAACTTAGCTTAGAATAGCTACACTAGTTCAGGTCTTCAGCACTTGTCCACTCAAACTTACTTCAGCTAGTCCCCTCCATCGAATTCTCATGTGCACTTCATTCACTCAGAATGATCACCAATCCAGAATGAGCAAACTCAACTATCTTCAATGGGAAGTTTTATTAGCATTCCTAGGTCTTTTGGGTCAGTTTTTACTTAATGAGCCACCTTCCCGTGTTCCACTTTCTTGGGGAATCATGACCACAAAAATAGGGAAGTTGCCACTTGCAACAGCTAGAAGTAGTTTGAGGATGTTGCCACATTACAATATTCTCTCAACCCAGCCTCCTCCATCAAGTGACTAGTAAAACACTCATTTAACAGCTTCCCTAAGCTATTGTCTCATCTTTCATTTATTTATTAATAAAATATTCTACAATTACATTAAATTATCCTTGACCCCACTTAGTCATTAATTACAAACTTTAACATAAAATATGACATAATGTTTCTTAAAAACATGAAAATTTTTTGCAAATTGGGGAATGTGACATTGTATCTGAATTTAAACTTCTGAAACCTTGTTTTGAGTTAAGTAGAACCAATGCAAATTTACTAGGAACATGTGGTTGACTAGTCCTTCTTGGTTTGGTTCCAAACACCACCAAACCTTTCCAAAATTATTATGGAGGGATTCCATGGGATTTAAAACATACTAACATGCATCAAACACTCAATGTTTGAATCAGAAATTCATTTTTACATGTTACTCAAGTTTGCACAACTTTGGCCAATTTCTAACTTTAGACTAGTGAAACCCAACTTGACCCAAATGCACCCAAATGAATTCAAATTATATATGGAAGAGATTTATGGGTATAAATAAATACTAATGCAAAATATTAGTGCTCATACACTTTCAAATTTATTATGAAAAAATCTTTTGGCCATGGGGAAAGAAGGAAAAAAAACACTAGGAAACCGATGTTACTAACCCCCAAGGGTAGATGACACTTTTGGCTCTCAAAATGCAATAGGAACCTACCAAATTTGAGAAAAGAGTATGGGTATGAATATAATACATAATAGGCTGTAATTAACCATGGTTAATAGTTCTTAAAACTATTTATAAAGTACAACATTTGTATGACAACTTTCAGTAAAATTGCTTAGGGCGAAATGACATTGGTAGCTCCATTTTAACTCATAAAAAGTACATGAAATAGTTCACAACACAACATGATGAATGGAGAACATATAAATCATATAAATTTATTCCTCAAATAATTTAACATAATATAAATTCCTTAATACATATCAGATATATAACTCCTTCGAAATGGAATCCAAACACATGAAAACTGGTCATTCGAACTCATGGGAATGCAAGCCTTTCACACATGGATTTCTGATATTTCAACTTATAGATAATATGTAAATAAGAGTACAGATCCATGAGTCATATATTTATTCCCCATAATCATAAAAATCGTATAAATTTCCTCATACAAATTTGTAATGCAACTCTTTCCAAAATGGAATCCAAATGCATGAAAACTAGACCTTCAAGATCATGGGAATGCAAGCCTTTCATACATGTATTTATGATATTTAGACTTAAAGATAATATGTACATGATATTGCAGATTCATACATCATATGTCGCATATTTGGCATCAAATGTACTCATCAAATCTCAAGCACCACTCCAACAAGTGCACCCTAAACATGAGAGTGTGAGGGAATGGAGAAGAAGGAATGAGAGAACAGGGGAATATATGAGAATTCAACTTTATGGAAATTAAAACTGAAAATTAAAATCCTTAATTAAGGTCCAATGAGATGTATCAATGGCCTCTCCATCAACCACCTTGGAAAGGAATCCAACTCCCTCGAAATTGGTTCACAAGAAGAGAGAGTGAACACTCACCGTGCAATGGATAAGCAAAAGCTATCCAAAATGAGGAAGGAGATTAAAAACCAAAATGCATTATAATTCCTAATGAAATCCTTTTATTAACTTCATGAGGCATCCTAAGGTCGAATTCCCCTCCCCAGATTCCTCCAACTCATCTTAGTGGTTTAGTAACTCTCATGACACTTGTCTTCCTCTTCATGCTCCAATTCTTTCCCCAATTCAAATGGATTCCTCTAACTCAAAAATTCGACTGCTTGGTGGCTATTTTTATCCCTTTCATGTCATATTTTTCATATGTTTTCAATCGGGTCTGAAATTTTCATACTTTTCATAGAATATTTCATCATTTATTGTTTAAGAGTGCATGTAATCTCCTTCCAAGTAGCACACCTTGTCTTCTACTCTCTTTATTTTCCATGGGAGTTACTGTCCTTTACGTATTGAAATTCCTTGGCTCATTATATTATATTTTACACAAAATCACCCTCCAATAATGTTGCATTACCCATGTGTTCGAATTTGGATGAAGATCATGCCAAGTGTGTGGGGAATCTAGTCATTTAAAGGATCCACAAGATTCCAAGTGTCTTCATGAATCCATGCCACCTTATTTTATTAACATTTATCATTTATGTGACCCATTTAAATGTGAATATGGTAAACTAAAGTACTTTTGGGTCCCATAGCCCCTTATTACAAAATTCATTTCTCCATCTCAACCTAGGGAACTAGTAGGTTGGTGGAACATTATTTGAAAGCATTATTATTTGGAAATTATTTAATTGCGGGCATGACGTTCCACCCCACTCATAATTTATTTTCCTCAAGCAATTTCAAACATGGATTTTGAATAACCTTATTTTCTTCCAAAACTTTTGTTCAAACCTTAGCTGCAATTTGAGTAGTGGCACTCCTTTACTACAATTGTGTGTTTCCAAAAGTAAAGATATGTGGATATTTGAATATTTATATATCCTATGACATCACCACTAACACCAAAAGGGTTGATAAAATCCATAAAAACAAATTTTGCACATATAATCTTTACCTCCATCTTTTGAAAACCTTTTTCTGAACTTTCAACCTTTCTTACTTCCGTATGATTCTTTGAAGTTAGTACTGAGTTTCCAAACTTGCATTTCCAACATCCCAAGAAATTTTCAAAGAGGAACCACCATGCATGTTGATTCTCTACTCTGATCACAATCACCTTGTCAAGTGGCAACTCAATATCCCCTATTGCTTGTTTCCCCCAAAATTGAAACCAAGCAATACCCAAATCCCATTGCTTGTATTGCACCCTTCCAAACATCATGAATACAAAATATATATCTTTAAAGTACATAACTACATCATAAAATTGTACATCAATAAGGTACCTCATCAAAGGATCGTGACAATGCTTGTACATCCAAGTAATTATATCATCATGTGGCCCATACACACACAAATCAAGTATTATATCAAATCTACTGCAATGACAAAGGTGAGGATCCCATGTCCTATAATTCTGTTCCGAAATAATGTAATATGCATCAAAATAATAATCATCCATGTTTTCTTTCATCCAAGAAGTGAATGAAGAACCTCCACCAAAATCTAAACCAAATAAGGAGCAAAGAAAACATGAAGACTTCAAGTGGCTCAAAGAAGTATCATCAACACTCCCATGAATATGTATATCATCATAATGTAACAAAGGATGGTTCTGAAAATGTAAATAATATGGCACCCTAGTAATTTCATCATCAAAAGGATAGATAGGAATCCCTTAATCCTCATGTGGCACAATAAAAAAGAAACCTTTCACCCATACTTCATTACGATGAATGCTACAAATATGGAAGTGTATGACATAGGATAAAGAACCAACTCATCCAAACAATAAAAAAGTGAAAATTTTTCACAATGTGAAGGATTCATAGGGGTAGGAACATGCACCTCCCTAAAAAATTCAAAACTTTCCTCATAGGTTGGTTCCAAGGCAATGGAATCATGCATTTCTTCAAACTTGTGTGCAACCATTTTCAAGAGGCAACTCAAGTTTCTCTTGCACCACAATAAGTGATTGGATCTCATCAATATCATCTTCAAACACATAAATAACCTACAATTTTCCATGTTTCTCATCATCCCTCATGTCATAAGAATCCTTCATGCAATCTACCATATGACAATCTGAAACATAGGAGGAATAACAAGTATCTTGCAACCTCTCAAGAAGTTGCTCATTTTGAAATTTGAGTTTATGAATATTCTCAATATTATTCAAGTATGCTTCATGTAACAATTCATTAATCTCAACCAGATTGTTTCTATGAAAAAACAAATACATGAAGTTACCTTCGATGTTGCACATTGCTATTTGAATCTTCTCCATGTCTTGAAGGAAGGATGGATCCTCCAATGAAGAAACTTTCCAACAAGAATTTGACACCAATTTTTTAGTGTCATTGATTATTCTAAGGTCCTCATGGATATTTTTTTCACTCATCTTTAAAGACCCTTCAATGAAGTATGGTTCATGGGAGTGGACATCCTCTTCTTCTTTATTCTTGATTTGATCAACTTCTTACAGCTCAAGTGGTGATGGCGAAGTTGATCTTGGTTCTTCATTATCTGTCACAAGGTATTAATATTCATTCTTATTAGAACCTTGTATTGCAGCAAAATTTTCAAATCTTATCTCTATGTCACCAACATAGAGTTGTGAGCACCCATTAGTAAGTACTCCTTCACAGTTTAAGCATCTATCAGTAGTTTCCCTTTGGTCCATGTTCACTTTATAATGTGTCTCAAAATGATATTAAATATTTTTATGGTACTCTAATTCATTCTCATGTGATGTTTCCTCATATTTTTCAAAGTCACTTGGGAGTGACTTTTGATCCTCTTGATGTAATAATTTTTCTACATCACCACCCACAAAACTCGGTAGCTCCTTGGTCTCCTCCATACTTGTGGATTGCTGATTTTTCCTTAATAAGTTCAAATATTACTTATTTTTCCTAAATCCATACAACCAATAATCAAATTATTAAAAAATAATGGTCTTATATGTTTCTCCATGATGGGAACTAGTACTACCCCCTGCCGCCAGATTACCCTTAGGTTGGCTAGCCACCAATTCGAACCCTTACATAAATTGCTTGGTCATATCATCAAAATATGAATTCACGAGTTTATTAAATTCATCCCTATAATCCATAAATTAAATAGGTTCCAATACCATGCTCTAATACCACTGTAATGTCTATTTTTTGGAATTTTGGAGAAAACTACAAATTGGGAAATTTCAAGCTTGACTAGTCATGACTCTAGAGGGTTAAACCTTTCTCCAAATGGTACCGAATTTGAAAGTAAATGGTATGGTGATTCTTAATACATAAAAATGTGTTTATGGACAATTTTTATATGAATTTATACCTATTAAAACTTGTTTTGGGTTAAGGAGAAACAATGCAAATTTACTAGGAAAATGTGGTTGACTAGTCCTTCTTGGTTTGGTTCCAAACACCACAAAACCTTTAAAAATTATTATGGAGGGATACTATGGGATTTAAAACATAATAAAATACATAATACAATCAATTGTTGAATCATAAATTCATTTTTACATGTTACTCAATTTTGCACAACTTTGGCCAATTTCTAGCTTAAGACTGGTGAAACCCAAGTTGACCCAAATGCACACAAATGACTTCAAATGCTATATGGAAGAGATTGATTAGTATTAGTAAATAATAATGCATAATATTAATTCTCATACACTTTACAATTTATTCTGAAACTTTATTTTGGCCATAGGGAAAGAAGGACAAAAACGCTAGGAAATCGATGTTAAAACCCTCAAGGGTAGATGACACTTTTGGCTCTCCAAATGCAATACGACCATCCAAAATTTGAGAAAATATTATGGGTATTAATATAATATATCATATTATGTAATTAATCATGGGTATTATTTATTCACACTTGTTATAAAATATAAAGTACAGGATTCGTATGATAACTTTCAGTAAAATTGCTTAAGGGGGGAATGGTGTTCCTAGCTCCATTTTAACTCATAAAAAGTAAATAAAATAGTTCAGAACCTGAAATGATGAATGGAGACCGTATAGAATATATAAATTGATTAATAAAAATAATTTAACATCATATAAATTCCTTAATACATATCAGATATATAGCTCCTTCGAAATGGAATCCAAACACATAAAAACTAGTCATTCGAACTCATGGGAATGATTCACACATGGATTTATGATATTTAGACTTATAGAGAATATGGAAATAAGATTAAAGAGAAATTCATCATATATTTCTTCCCCATAATCATAAAACTCAAATAAATTTCTTCATACAAATATGTTATGCAACTCTTTCCAAAATGGAAGCCAAATACATGAAAACTAGACATTGAAGAGCATGGGAATGCAAGTATTTCATACATGTATTTCTGATATTTCAACTTAAAGAGAATATGGACATTATATTATAGATTCATACATAATATGTCACATCTTGGGAATAAAAAATACTCAACAAATCTCAAGAACCACTCCAACAAGTGCGATTTCAACATGATAGTGCGGGGGAATGGAGAAGAAGGAATGAGAGAATAGGGGAATAGATGAGAATTAGATTGTATGGAACATCAAAATAAAACTAAAAATCCTTCATTAATATTAAATGAGAGGTCTAAATTTCCTCTCCATCAACCAACTTGGAAAGGAATCCAACTCCCTCGAAATTGGTTTACAAATAGGGAGAGTGAACACTCACTATACAATGGACAAGCAAAAACTGTCAAAAATTCCAAAGTGAAATTAACAAATGATCCAAAATCCATTCATATTCCTCATGAAATCATTTTATTAACTTCATGACACCTCTTAAGGTCTAATTTAACTCCATGGGATTCCTCCAACTCATCTTAGTGGTTTAATAACTCTCATGACACTTGTCTTCCTCTTCATGCTCCAATTCTTTCCCTAATCTGAATAGTTGCTGCTAACTCCCAAATTCAACCTCTTGGTGGCTATTTTTATCCCCTTCATGTCATATTTTTCATACATCTGCAATCAGGTACAAATTTTTCATAGAATCTTTCATCATTTGTTGTCATAGAGTGCATTGAATATCCTTCCAAGTGGCACACCTTGTCTTCTAGTCTCTTCCTCTTCCATTGGAGTTACTCTCCTTTACGTATTCTAATTGCTTGGCTCATTATATGATATTTGACACCACATCACCCTCCAATAATGCTACATTTACAAGGTGGTTCATAGCCACATGAGAACCCTAATAGATCTTCAATAGCTGGAGTAGTGTCACAAATCATGACATGATCTTGTGCAACTTAGGTTTCATAGTTTGTACACCCAAGTTATTCATCCAAATCCAAAGTAATACGTACGAATATTACCATGTGAATATAATAGTTGAATTCGAACATGGAGGATTCCATCAGAATGTCAGAAAAAGAGTTGTACTGATAACCATTACAAAGGAGACCACCCAGTTGAAAAGTGGTACGTATGAAAACTCGAAGTCTTCATTATTACTAGGAGATGATAGGAAGCCATGGGTGAGAGGGAAGGCACTTAATACTTCAATATGTCACATGAGTAAACTAGTATATTGGATAGGGGAAGTTAAGGAAAAAATCAAGGATAATCATGACCAAGATTGAGGTATATGAACAGAGGTTTAGGGATACTTGAACAATGAGCACGACACAGAGAAGAATCTAGGTAGTTTAAAACTTCAAGATAGACAACTGGACTCATCTGCAATGTAGTATACATCAACATATTCCCCATGTACTATTAGAAAGTAAACCATGGAGGAGTAGTAACTCAAAGTTCTAGCTGAAATGGGAAGTTGGAAATTGAAGCATGAGCACTGGGAGGCTCAAACTAGTGCTTTGTTCAAGGGACTTACTGGAAACAAACTTACAGTAAATAGATTATTTCCTTCCTTCCTTTCTTGTTAGGTTTCAACGAGTCCAAGAAACTAAACTTGAGACCTTATTCATTTTTGAACAAGCTTGAAGAAGAGATGGAATATTGCTTGATGAAGCATTGATTCGTGGATTTTGTGATACTAAATTAGTACATGCTCGGTGATGTTTTCATAATTTGAGATTTTGAAAACTCCAAAGAAGACTCTAGGGGGTTGTTTTTTCATAAATTTATTCTCCTGAGTTTGAAAAAGTGTAAAACAATACAAAGGAGAACTCTCTTAGCTTCCGAAGAACTAAGGAATACATTTTTCATACTTAGTCGGCAAGGTACTAAAAAGGGGTAAACTATCACCGAACCAATGCTCCTTCAAAATAAAACATATAACCTTAATTTAACGAGTGTGAAGGAAGGCAATATCATTCGGGATGTTCCATTTATTTACGAGTATGGGGAAACCAACAATAAACTTGATTTTTTATACTAAGTTTTAAAGAGCATAATAATGACATAAATAACATTCAGAATATTTTTCATAGTTTAATCCATAGCATGAAAAATAAAAAGTAAGCTAAAAAGGATCCTTTTTCATAAATTATTCTTCCAAGCCCGAAAAAGAGATAAACCTATACCTAGAAATACTCTTCTAGCCACAGTGAACTATAGTATTCCTTTTTCGTAAGTAATCCACATGGTTCGGGAAAGGGTTAAACTTATACTGATGTGGATGATCTTTCATTTACTATAATGAGTATGAAAGAACAAGTAGCTCCACGATGTAGTCATATTTAGGGAGTCAGACCAAGGCTTGAAGATAAATCCATATGATGGGATCCTTATAATGAATGATGGTTTGCAACAAATAAAGTATGAAGTTTGTTTTTTTTACATGTAACATCACTATGAAGGCTTCCATTAACTAGAAACAAGCAGCATGGGTGTTGAAAATAGAAACAAATGTTCTAACTAGGGAAGCCTATGTTAGGTTGGTTCTAATCCATGGAAGAAAAACGATGTTTGAAGGGAAAAAATGAGGTTATATATCATATTCCATGGATAAAAAGTCAATCCTACAGTTCAAAACATGATCAGGTATAAATGCAATATGCAATAGGACCAAATCCTTCCTTATATGCCTGGAAAATATATTCAAATTTCATCCATGACCTCAAATACTGACAAAATCAATGCACTATGTAAAAAATGTTCATAAATAACCAAAAACTATAGAAAAGTGGGTCAAAATTTTGAATTTTTTTACTAAAAATAGTAAACTTGGTTAAAAGAAATCATTTTGAATTTTACCATTGAATAATGCAAGTTTTACCTTTGAAATTCAAACGCTTCGTATGATGAAACCACTGGACTGAATCGACTTCTGCAAATTGCAGGTAAATCAAATTTCTCCCCTCTTTCATTTCATACCTTTTTTCAAGATTTAGTTTCATTTGTAGGTGTTTATTCGAATTTGAAATGGCACCACATGATATGCAACAGGAAACCCACGCATGGTACACTTCTGTCTAACTACACAGTCGTGTATTGTGTGTATTTAATATTTGTGATGAAAATAACCCTAGAAAATCATGTTTGCAGGAAAGATGGTGCTTGAATGGATGGAGGGCGAGCATGAGGACCTTGATAGAGAGGAATTACAAGATCAAATGACATTATCCTCTCTCCACTGATGTGGTTTTTTAAAGTTTTTTCAAACAACAAACATGCGTGCACAAGCGATATTGTTGGAGTTCCTAGCGCGACGTTGGGATCTCAAACAAGAAATGTTTGATCTACAAGGTGAAACATTGGACATCACTACGGGAGATATTTATTTTATGACAGGTTTGTCACATAGAGGTATACCGATGAGTTTGAGTGGCTCTAGTCGTGGAGGGGACCCACTCAGTGTTCAGGACTATGTGAACACGTATTAATTTCCCAGATCCCAGAAATCTGGAACATAGGTTCCTATTGGCCATTTAACTAGTTTCCCACTCAAGGTGATAGTGAGCACCATCACATGGGTGGAAGGTGTGTCATCATTGCACCTATCCACTCATAATCATATGCACCTTGGAGTGTAATGTCTAAGGAATGTAGCGTTTGTCTGGTGTTTCAGATTAGTTATAAATATGAAGAAGCAGTTGTCATATTGAAAGTTAGGGAAGAAAAAGAAATTTGGATACCCTATCATCCTAGTGGAATTATTCTTCGGGTGAGTACCTACGTTGATCACAAGGGTGGTACTCCCCCATCCACATCCACGTGATCCTAGGCTCACAAGGTGGGGAGATGTCTTTGTTTGCCAGGGTGGAGGTGAGATCCAAAGAGCCTATTATGATGAGTTCTATGTGTGGTGGAGTAGACAGGTACCTACCTTTGAGAAGTTTCCCTATGCTAGACTAGACTTACGTGGTGACCCTAAACTCAGGTTTCCCCCTGGAGAGGCATGTGGAGAGAGAGGTATGTCTTTTACTTTTCAAATATTTTATTTTTTGGAAAAAAAATTGTAAATAAGTATATATACATGCACAAAATATATGACTCTAATTCATGCTTGTGTGATGCAGATGTTGGACCTATTCGGTTGGGTGGCCACCCTAGGACATTTGTTCAACTAGTTGAGGGAGGTGGTGGTGAGTCCATGCTCCAGGTTTTAAATGGAAATTTGGCTTGCCTTACTCATGATATTCCAACTTTGAGGATGGAGAGGATTCCCATTGATATGCAATAGCATATGGTGGGGGTGCCTCCTTCATGGTTATGCTTTCTTAGAAAGGTGTCTAGGATCGTCTTGTGCTATCTAGAGGTTGTTGTAGAGGCAGCTGTAGAGTCTTCGTAGTTTTTAGCATCTAGGGGGATTGTGATCCCGTTTTTCTATTTTGATGTACTTATTACTGGATTTTTTGGGACCAAGACATGATTTATATCCATGGAATGCAATATATAACCTCGGTGTTTACCTTCAAACATTGGTTTTATTCCATGGATTAGAACCAACCTACCATGGGTTTCCCAAGTTAGAACATTTATTTCCATTTTTGCACCCAGGCTACTTGTTTCGAGGTGATGGAATCCTTCGTAGTCATGTTACATGCAAAAAAAGGAACTTCGTACTTTATCTATTGCAAACCATTCTTCGTTATAAGGCTCCTATCATATGGAGTTATCTTCAAGCCCTGGTCTGACTCCCTAAATATGACTAGATCTTGGAGTTACTTGTTCTTTTAGAATCGCTAAAGTAAAAGAAATATCATCCACATCGGTATAAGTTTAATCCTTTTCCATACCATTTGGATGACTTACGAAAAAGGAATACTCTAGTTCACTGTGGCTAGAAGAGTATTTCCAGGTATAGGTTTATCTCTTTTTCGGGCCTGAAAGACTACATTTATGAAAAAGGAACCTTTTTCAGCTTACTTTTTCTTTCTCGTGCTTTGGATTAAATTATGAAAAAGATGTCAAGCGTTCTTTATGTCATTGTCATGCTCATTAAAACTTAGTATAAATCATCGAGTTTATTGTTGGTTTCCCCATACTCGTAAATAGGATGGATTGTCCATATAGAAATATGTAGTTTACTATAATCCAAGAGGATGGATTGTAAAATATATTCTAAGGGATCAAGAAGACAATACTAAATAATATCAATAAGATTATAGAGAGTAGGTAGGGGTGTTCAACAAATATGTTGAATAAGCTCAAGATGATGTTGATGAGGAGAAAGTAGATGTATTGTTAGACATCAAAGAAGTTGAATAAGTTAATGATGATGTCGTTACGAAATATCCTTTGAATGATTTGTATTTTGATTATTCATATATTGATTTATATGAATAACAATAATATTAATTAATATAATGAATTTTTCAAGAAACTTAGGATTAGGTGATTATGTTTTTCACTATGTTTTACCTATTATTATTTTTTACTAAGATTTATGTTTTCCATATTTTATTTTTATCATTCATTGTGTCCATTAAGTCCATAGTTCCCAATGAGATCTAATTTAAAAGTAATTAGACTCAATCTAACATTGTTTGGCTTCTTATTCTTTAAGGAAGCCAATATTTTTTTTCCATTGGAGAAGAAATACATAGCTTATTTTTTAGTGCTAAACCATCCCATATTGCAAAAATATGTGTGCAAGTTGAGAAAGTTAGATTTTATGAGGTGCAAGCACAGTTTGAAAAAAATTCAATAGTGGCCCCTTTCTCTCGTCACTAGTTAATCAAGTTGCTCGAGAGGCATGTCCTACATAGATTATAAAATAAATCATGTTCACTTATCAAAATTTCCAATGGATGAACCGTATATTAGTGCTCCTTATAAAATTCCATATCATTTGTGGCATTTGTTAAGTCCATAGTTCCCAACAAGATCTTGTTAACATGTAATTGGATGTAATGTGCCTTATTATTCAGAGTACCCATTATTTTCGAATCTAGGGAAGCCATCCATGAATTATTTTTTAGTTTTGAAACCCTCCAATATAAGCATAGTATGTGTATACATTAATCAGGACATATTTGGTGAGATGGAAGCAAAGTTAATAAAATTTTCAACATTGGCATCTTTTACTAGTTACTAGGTGAGGGAGGTCCATGTTAGGCATCTTTTGCATAGATGATGCAATAAATTGTGATCACTTTTCAAATATTATAGTGGATGAAACTTTTACTAGTGCAACTTATAATAATTCATACCATTCATTCTGTGATCAGGTACATATAATTTATATTGTAATTTCCAAAGGCGACACAATTTTATTTAAAAACTTTGTCATAACATCATTTCATTACAATGCACATAGGAGGTCAACATGAGTACTCCCAAATATCCACTTGAACTAGTAAAAGTAACAATGTAAAAAATTCTACAAATGACTCCAATGATTTCCTTATCTAAGGGTTGCAAAAGAAACTCCATTGGAATTAGCAATAACATACAAAATTGATGGAGTTCAATAATTAGACAATAAAAGCTAAGAGGGATCACCTGAAATAGTTCATTAGGAGCTACTCCTAACGAATCAAACCATATCAGTAGAAAATGAAGGTATGCATGATATTTACCTAACTCCAAAGGTCTCATATCTTGGCCTCTTTCTACACATACTTTTGTCTTTGAAGCTATACAATGTTGGTGTACATGCACACTCATATTTCACCTCTTTTGCTTCTCTAGGGGACAATAATGGTCCTACTAGAGCTCTCCCGGTGATTTTAGGATGAATATAACACAAGTATGAGTTAGAACCCCGTTTTTAGGGTCAAAGGAACCCTTATAATCAATTTTTTTTTTAGGGATTAGGGCACTCTTGCATAAGTTTCCCCCCATTTTTAGGGTTTTCTTTACTTAAATTAGATGTTTTTTCCTAGTTAACTACCAAATGCGCCCTAGTTAGCTATTTGGTTCTAGTTTCACATGCATGTGTATTTAAACACTGGATTCTCATGCATGGCTTATCTAACTACCTCACTATCTAGTTCTAGGACTAGTTAAACCTTGCTACATTTGCATGACCTAGTTTACTTCCTGAGGAAATACTTTTCCAATATTAAAACAAAAGCACCTCACTTATCAGCTCTAGGCACAACACTTGCATGGTTAACATAACTACCTAAGGAGGGTTCATTTGACCATCCAAGGTGATTTCTCCTATTTAACTAGATGTTATGCTTGTGCATGTAATTAAACCTATATTGATTACCAATATATGTAAGTTTGCATATCATTGATCCATTACTTCTGCAATTCATTTATTGATGTATTCTATTAAGCATTTAATTGATTAATGGAGACTACCTAGATTAGATATTTACTTGAAAAATGCAATTGTTTTGAAGTCTCATCTATAATGAACTATTTTTTTAGGATATTGAAGATTATGTTACTCTAATACCTTATTCTTCTCTTTTATGGATTTATAATTTTATTAATACTCAAATTAGATTCTAGATCCAATAGTTCAATATCTCACATGATATCAAATCCTTGGTAATTCTAAAGAACTTTCATATAGGTTTGTAGGTGGAAGACACAAATTAGAGTGCATCAAATGGGATGAATTAGTCTCAATAGATCATTCTCACTCCATTCAACTACTATGAATGGAATCCATGGGTAGTGATCATATTGCATAGCAAATGCATATACAAAATCACTATGCGGTTTGAGACTGAACCAAATCCACTATGGTAAAGAAATATGGTTTAACTGAATGGATGAAGCATTAAAATTGATATGTATCTTTATCCCAACACCCTATATCATATTCATGTTAGAACATCTGCTAATGAAGTATAGACCTTGCTAGGACTCTTTGGGAAGACAAATTATATGGGAGGGCATCAGCTAGAGAATGAGCTCATAAGTTGAAGCCCGAGTGAATTTTATACTATTCAAGACTTATTCACAAAATTCAAATCATTATCTATGCATCTCAAGTTGGTGTAACAATATTGTTTGATAGTTCATCACATCTCTATATATTTTGGAGATAGACAGACTATTTGTTGTGGTAGACTATAAGAGTATACTAGTGGGACAACAAGTTGATCGAATAAAATGATGACTATTCTCTTGATTAGTCAGATTAACCAACCAATGAATGAGTTGAAATACCAAATGACCAAACTAGCTGTTGGAATATAATCTTCAACTATGGTGTAGATTTTGAGTAAATCATTATGTACGATGACCCAAGTATGTGGACATAATATTCATCATTTCAAGGGATTTGGTTCTATAAAAAAAATGATCACCTTTGAGGGGAGGGGGAGCATGAGGACCTTGATAGGGAGGCATTACAAGATCTATTGGCATTAGCCTCTCTCAACCAATTTGGTTTGTTAAAGTTTTTCCAAATGACAAACATGCGCGCACAAGTGATATTGTTGGAGTTCCTAGTGCGACGTTGGGATCCCGAACAATAAATGTTTGAACTACAACGTGAAACATTGGACATAACTATGGAATATATTAATTTTATCACAAGTTTGTCGCATAGAGGTATACTGATGAGTTTGAGTGGCTCTAGTCATGGGGGGGACCCACTTAGTGTTTAGGACTATGTGAACACGTATTAATTTCCTGGATCCCAGAAATCTGGTACACAGGTTCCTATTGGCTAGATAACTAGTTTCCTACTCAAGGTGATAGTGAGAACCATCACATGGGTGGTAGGTGTGTCATCATTGTACCTATCCACTCGTAATCATATGTACCTTGGAGTGTAATGTATGAGGAATGTAGTGTTTTCTATTGTTTCAGATTAGTTATCAATATAAAGAAGCAGTTGTCATATTGAAATTTAGGGAAGAAAAAGATCTTCGGATACCCTATCATCCTAGTGGCATTCTTCTTTGAGTGAGTACCTACGTTGATCCCAAGGGTGGTACTCCCCCATCCACATCCACGTGATCCGAGGCTCACAAGGTGGGAAGATGTCTTTGTTCGCTAGGGTGGAGGTGATATCCGAGGAGCCTATTATGATGAGTTCTATGCATGGTGGAGTAGATAGGTACCTGCCTTTGAGAAGTTTCCCTATGTTATACTAGACTTCTGTGGTGACCTTGAGCTCGTGATGCCCCTTGGAGAGGCATGGGGAGAGAGAGGTATGTCTTTTACTTTTCAAATATTAAAAAAAATATTGTAAATAAGTATATATACATGCATAAAATATACGACTCTAATTCATGCTTGTGTGATGCAGATGTTGGACCTATTCGGCTGGGTGGCCATCCTAGGACATTTTTTCTACGAGTTGAGGGAGGTGGTGGTGAGTCCATGCTCTAGGTTATAAATGGAAAGTTGGCTCGCCTTACTCATGATATTCCAACTTTGAGGATGGAGAGGATTCCCTTTGATATGCAATATCATGTGGTGGGGGTGCCTCCTTCATGGTTACGCTTTCTTAGAAAGGTGTCTATGACTGTCTTGTGTTATCGAGAGGTTTTTGTTACAGGAAGCTATAGAGTCTCCATAGTTTTTATCATCTAGGGGGACTGTGATCCCATTTTTATATTTTGATGTACTTATTACTCGCTTTTTTAGGACCAGGACTCGATTTATATCCATGGACTACAATATATAACCTCATTTTTTACCTTCAAACATCGTTGTTATTCCATGGATTAGAACCGACCTAACATGGGTTTCCCTAGTTATAACATTTGTTGCCATTTTTGGCACCTATGTTGCTTGTTTCTAGGTGATGGAATCGTTCATAGTCATGTTACATACAAAAAAATGAACTTCATACTTTATCTATTGCAAACCATTCTTCGTTATAAGGCTCCATCATATGTAGTTATCTTGAAGCCCTGGTCTGACTCCCTAAATATGACTAGATCGTCGAGTTACTTGTTCTTTCAAACTCGATAAAGTAAAAGAAAGATCATCCACATTGGTATAAGTTTAATCCTTTTTCGGACCATAAATTGGATTACTTACGAAAAAGGAATACTCTATTTCACTATGGCTAGAAGAGTATTTCCAGGTATAGGTTTATCTCTTTTTTGGGCCTGGAAAACTAAATTTACGAAAAATGAACCTTTTGAGCTTACTTTTTCTTTCTCTTGCTCTGGATTAAACTATGAAAAATATTTTGAGCGTTCTTTATGTCATTATCATGCTCATTAAAACTTAGTATAAAGCATCGAGTTTATTGTTGGTTGCCCCATACTCGTAAATAGGATGGATTGTCCATATAGAAATATGTAGTTTACTATAATCCAAGAGGATGGATTGTAAAATATATTATAATGGATCAAGAAGACAATAATAAAGAATATCAATAAGATGATAGAGAGTAGGTAGGGGTGTTCAACAAAGATGTTGAAGAAGCTCAAGATGATGTTGATGAAGAGAAAGTAGATGTATTGTTAGACATCGAAGAAGTTGAATAAGTTGATGATGATGTCGTTAGGAAATATCCCTTGAATGATTTGTATTTTTATTATTCACATATTGATTTATATGAATAACAATAAAATTAATTAATATAATGAACTTTTCAAGAAACTTAGGATTATGTGATTATGTTTTTCACTATGTTTTACTTATTATTATTTTTTGACTAAGATTTATGTTTTTCCATATTTTATTTTTATGATGATATTTATGTTAATTTTATTTATTTTCAACTAGATATATTGAGTATGGAAAATTGAGAGTGATGTGACTAGGGGTAGGTTCCAAATTAGCTTACACATTCATATGGTTGGCCATGTTTAGTGGATAATAAATTATTCTCTAAATTAAGAGAAAACCCTATAGAAATGCTCAATATAAAAGAGGTGAGTCAACTTTCAAATATTATAAAAGACAACATGTTCAATTTTTATAAAATTCAAAGGATGACCTTGTATTAGTGCTCCTTATAATAGTTCATATCATTCATGATATCCATTAATCCCACTGTGTCCAACTAGATCTTTTTGACGTGTAATTGGATTCAATCCAACCTTGTTTGGCCGCTTGTTTTGGGTACCCAATCTTTTGATCTTTGTATATGCCATCCTCGACTTATTTTTTATTTTTTAAACACTCATATATCATAAAACTATGTGTAATATAATTAGGTTATATTTTTTTAGATGAAAACAAAGTCTACAAAAATTTCAAGATTGGCCCTTTCACTAGTTACTAGCCAAGATCCAAATGAGGTGTGCCTTATATAGATTATAAATCAATTATGTTCACTTTTCATAAATTCCAATGGACAAACCCTACACTAGTGCTCCTTTTAATAGTCCATATCATTCTTTGTAGCTAAGGACATAATGCACACATTATCTTGTCAATAGATAATTGGATTCAGTTTGGCCTTGCATGGCCTCTTTTTTCAAGCATCCAATATTGATACCTTTGGGGAGTCCATATTTGGATTATTTTTAAGTTTTAAAACCCTTCCATATAAAAAAAAAATTGTGTAGGTTTATTATGTCATAGTTTTTGAAATTCAAGAAAACTTTGCAAAAATTTCAACATTGTCCCTTTTCACTGGTCATTAGTCGATTAGGGTACATGCAAGTCATGTCTTGCATATATTGTAAAATAAGTTGTGATAAATTCCAATGGATGAACCCTATACTAGTGCTTATCATAATAGTTCATATCCTTCATGGAATCCATTAAGGCCATAGTTCCCAATCGTATATTGTTGGCATGTAATTGGATTCAATCTGACCTTGTTTGGTTGCTTGTTTTGCGCACCCAATATTTTGGCCTTTGGCGATTCCATTTCTAGATTATTTTTTAATTTTGAGACCCTCCCATTTCACAAAGTATGTGTGTAGGTTGATCATGTTATATTTTGTGAGATGCAAGTAGAGTTTACATAATTTTAAAAGTTTCCCCCTTTCACTGGTAACTAGTCAATCAATGTCCATGTAAGAGGTGTCTTACATAGATTATAAAAGAAGCAATGTTCTCTTTTAAGAAATATAAAAGGATGAACCATATACTAGTACTAGAAATAATAGTTCGTATCATTCATTATATCCATTAATTCCATAGTTCCCAATGAGATCTAATTGAAAATTAATTAGACTCAATCTAGCATTGTTTGGATTCTTATTCATTAAGGAACCCAATATTTTTTCCTTTGGGGAAGAAATACATAGCTTATTTTTTAGTTCTAAACCATCCCATATTACAAAAGTATGTGTGCAAGTTGAGAAAGTTAAATTTTGTGAGGTGCAAGCATAGTTTGAATTTTTTTTAATAGTGCCCCCCCCTTTCTCTCGTCAGTAGTTAATCAAGCTTCCCGAGAGGCATGTCTTACATAGATTATAAAATAAATCATGTTCAATTTTCAAATTTCCAATGGATGAAACATATATTAGTGCTCCTTATAATATTCCATATCATTTGTGGCATTTATTAAGTCCATAGTTCCCAACAAGATCTTGTTAACATGAAATTGGATTTAATGTGACTTATTGTTCAGAGTACCCATTATTTTGGAATTTGGGGAATCCATCCATAAATTATTTTTTAGTTTTGAAACCCTCCAATATCATCATAGTAGGTGTATACATTAATCATGACATATTTGGTGAGATGCAATCAAAGTTAAAAAAAAATTCAACGTTGACATCTTTTACTAGTTACTAGGTGAGGTCCATGTGAGGCATCTTTTGCATAGATGATACAATAAATTATGATCACTTTTCAAATATTCTAATGGATGAACCTTTTACTAGTGCAACTTATAATAATTCATACCATTCATTATGTGATCAGGTACATATAATTTATATTGTAATTGTCAAAGGTGACACAATTTATTTTAAAAACTTTGTCATAATGTCATTTCATTACAATGCACATAGGAGGTCAACATGGATACTCCCAAATATCCACTTGACCTAGTAAAAGTAAGAATGTAAAAAATTATACAAATGACTCCAATGATTTCCTCATCTAAGGGTTGCAAAAGAAACTCCATTGAAATTAGCAACAACATGCAAAATTGATGGATTTCAATAATTAAGCAATCAAATCCAAGAGGGATCACCTGTAATAGTTCATTAATAGCTACTCCTAACGATTCAAACCATATCAATAGAAAAAGGAGGTATGCATGATATTTACCTAACTCCAAAGGTCTCATATCTTGGCCTCTTTCGACACATACTTTTGTCTTTGAAGCTATACCATGTTGGTGTACATGCACACTCATCTTTCACCTCTTTTGCTTCTCTATGGGACAATAATGGTCCTACTAGAGCTCTCCCCATGATTTTAGGATGAATAGAACACAAGCATGATTCAAAACCCCCTTTTTAGGGTCAAAGGAACCCTTATAATCAATTATTCTTGTTTTTTGGGGATTAGGGCACTCTTGCATAAGTTTCCCCCCATTTTTAGGGTTTACTTTACTTAAATTAGATGTTATTTCCTAGTTGACTACCAAATGCACCCTAGTTAGCTATTTGGTTCTATTTTCACATGCATGTGTATTTAAACATTGGGTTCTTATGCATGGCTTATCTAACTACCTCATGAGCTAGTTCTAGGACTAGTTAACCCTTTCTACATTTGCATGACCTAGTTTACTTACTGAGGGAATACTTTTCTAATATTAAAAAAAAAGCACCTCACTTATCAGCTCTAGGCACAACACTTTCATGGTTAACATAACTACCTAAGGAGGGTTCATTCGGCCATTCAAAGTGATTTCTCCTATTTAACTAGATAGTATGCTTATGCATGTAATTAAGCCTATATTGATTACCAATATATGTAATATTTCATATCATTGATCAATTACTTCTGCAATTCATTTATTGATGTATTCTATTAAGCATTAAATTGATTAGTGGAGACTACCTAGATTAGATATTTACTTGAAAAATGCAATTGTTTTGAAATCTCATCTCTAATGAACTATTTTTTTAGGACATTGAAGATTATGTTACTCTAATACCTTATTCTTCTCTTTTATGGATTTCTAATTTTATTAATACTCCAATTAGATTCTAGATCAAATGGTTGAATATCTCACATGGTATCAAATCCTTGGTAATTCTAAAGAACTTGTATATAGGTTTGTAGGTTGAACACACAATTCAGAGTGCATCAGTTGGGAGGAATTAGTCTCAACCAATCATTCTCACTCCATTCAACTACTATGAATGGAATCCATGGGTAGTGATCATATTGCATAGCAAATGCATATACAAAATCACTATGCGGTTTGAGACTGAACCAAATCCACATGGTAAAAGAAAGATGGCTTAACCGAATGGATGAAGCATTAAAATTTATATGTATCTTGATTTATCCCAACACCCTATATCATATTAATGTTACAGCATCTCCTAATGAAGTATAGACCTTGCTAGGACTCTTTGGGAAGACAGATGATATGGGAGGGCATCAACTAGAGAATGAGCTTATAAGTTGCAACCCAAGTGAATTTGATAATATTCAAGACTTATTCACAAAATTCAAATCATTATCAATGAATCCCAAGTTGGTGTAACAACAGTGTTCGATAGTTCATCACATATCTATATATTTTGGAGATAGATAGACTATTTTTGGTGGCAGACTAGAAGAGTATACTAGTGGGACAACAAGTTGATCGAATAAAAGGATGACTATTCTCTTGATTATTCAGATTAACCAACCAATGAATGAGTCGAAATACCAAATGACCAAACTATCTGTTGGAATAGTCAACTATGGTGTATATTTTGAGGAAATCATTATGTGCTATGACCCAAGTATGTGGACATAATATTGCTCATTTCAAGGGAGTTGGTTCTATAAAAAAATGATCACCATTGAGTGGAATAGAACATGTGAAGTATGTGAGAATTATGAGAAGTGAGAAATGCATTTCAATGTATTTCCATTTTATGCTTAAGTGTTGAAACAATGTCTTTCATCACATCTTCTTGAAATTCCTTAATATTGTTGGTTTTGTTGTGTCTAATCTCCTGGTTTTCTCCAACATGGTATCGATTTTTTTGGTTTCAGAGATAGAATATTCTCTTCAAGTCTATTTTAGGTGTCATCTTGACTTTCTCTATTGAGCCGAATATATTTGTGATTGAATCTAGGTTTAGACTTGTAGATTATATCAAGCATAGACTAATTAACCAGTATCATGGCTTCCAAACCAGAGCCAATGATCTTGAATAGTCACAATTGTTGAATAAGGGAGTAACACATGGAAACATTATTGAAAAGTAAGGATTTATGGTATTTTATCAAGACCACAATCCTAGATCTAAAGAATGATTAGCATAAGTTTGTTCTCAACGAAAAGGAGGATGAGGCTATATGAGTGATAAACACCTCCATTTCAAGGGAGACCTTATTTCATACAAGAAGGATTGAATTCCCTGTTCATGTCTAGAAGAATGTAAGGGGTCTATTTGACAAGGTTGACGAGAGTCAAGTAATGTAGATTGAGAAAGAGTTGATCTCTCTTGATCCCCTATCCTTTCGAAAGATTGAATACTATTTGGCACAAATCAAGTATTTGCATTTGAAAATTGGGAGAATTTGGGAAGGATTTTAAGAAAAAATATGGGAATCTTATTGAAATAATCCTCATGAACTTGAAAAAACCCTATGATGTATTATGTTTGATGTCCCATGCTACTTGGGAATCCCATAATGAAAATGGTAGGACTATACCCTTGACTCCTTATGTGGTTTGTTGATTAAAGAATAGAAAAATTTGCTTGATGAAGGGAAACCGAGTGTTAGAAATTTGGCCCACATGCTAAAGGGATTTTTTTTACAAAAATACAAAAGAAAGAGTTCGATAGGGTAATCCAGACTGAGAAGAATAAGTGTGATTATACAACTGACAAAGGACAAGAATAAGAAAACCTATCATTATTGTTGGAAATTAGGATATATGGAGAAGGAATGCTAAAATAATACCAATGATATAGAAGAGAAGGTATGGGAGCCTCAAGTAGGAATGTCAAACGGATAATCAAACAATGCTAAGTAAGGTATGGTATGGTAGATAATTTTACATTTTATATGTAGTTTTTTCTCAGGACCTACATGCCCGCACTACTCAAAGTGAGTGGATAGTTGATTCTGGTTGTACTCATCATATGACTAAATATGATTATCTCTTTTCTTGCTTAAGTGAAGTTGCTAGTTCATCACACCTTTGGATATTTTGGATATAAACAATCAATTTTTGGTGGTTGTTATAGCTGATTTCACCACTCCAGGTGAATCACACTTTGTATGGCCTTCCCCTGTCCCGCTGCAGACTCCTTAGACCCCATGGACCATTTTTTGTCCTTTGATGTTTCCTTGACCATCCCTAAAAACATGTGAAAAATGATACACACGAATTTTAAACTTATAAGCACGTATATACGTGGGTTTGACCACTAAAACCGTGTACATCAGGATGTGTGCAAAATCCAAATCCTTTTGGAGTTTTCCTTGACATGGATCCAACTCATTTGACTCCTGGCCTTCCCTATTCCTTGAGATCGCTCGGATTCGACCTTTCATTGCCCCTTTGAAAAGATATATAAGGAACCCCTTGGTACATTGAAGGAATAAGAGAGAATTGAGAGCAAAGAAACTATAGTCCATTGTTGCCGGAACTTATGCTTGAGTCTGCATCCCTTTGTCCCTTGGAGCACTTTTGTGTTCTTCCCAAGCTTGCCTTTTTATTGTGAGCTTGCTATCTAGAGATGGAGGATTGAAGTGGTGGAGGCCCAAGTGGGGGATTCAGTTTCTCCGGTTCGCAGACGTGCCGACAGAGGTTGTATCTTGTAATCTCTGATTTATATTAGTAGAGATATCTTTTCCTGTCCAATCATGTGTGTTTGAATGAATATTTTATCCATTGGATTATGTCAAATGCTTATACATTATTGATTATATATGCTAGAATAGATTTAACACCATGATATATAGAATGCTTGTATTGTTTACTTGTTGTTGAGGAATTAATCTATTAATTCAAGCTGAAGTTGGAAAGCTCAATGGGGATCTACTTCAACCGTCCGGAATAAGGTACAAGGTCTGATCCTTTAGTGTTAGAAATTTAATTTCTATTGCATATTGGAAAGGGTTGATTTCTGGATTCAAGCTATTTGTTGTTGTACCCCAAGCCATAGGAATTTCTCTCCATAACAGAATTGGCGACTCCGCTGGGGAGTTCCTAGTAGTTGTCCTTTGGGGGTTGTTTTATCGGCATTCAATGAATTTGAATTGCTCTTTCTCTCTTGTTTCTGTGTCGGGTCTTGGGGCATGTTTTCCTGGTAGTGTCTGATTGGTGTGAAGTTTGTCTCAGCTTGTTTGTTTTCCTTCATTTTATGCACCTTTCTTTCCATACGCGAGTTTTGAACTCACAGTCGCGTATACACGCGGGTTTCTATTCGATTTCCACGTATACACGCAAGTTTACTGCGAACGGTCACGTATGCCCTTACTTTTTCCTTTTTGGGGAAGTTAAATGGTTGCTGGGTGAAGTTTGATGTTTGCTGAGTCTCCTTTGGAACTGCCTGAGTCTGTTTATACCTCTGTTTCTAACCAGAAACGTTTTTTTTAGGCTAATTTTTTTAAGAAGGTTCTTGTCATGGGATTTTCGATTTTTTGTTTGAGATTAGTGCATTAGAGTTCTTTTACCTTATTGATTTGCTCAAGTGTTGTTTGTGTGTGCTTGTAGAGTCTAGGGGTCGTAGAATCATTCTTTTGATTTTTGCATCTCGCTTTATTTAAAAAAATCCAAAAACATTTGCTTATCATCATACATTGCATATTGCATTTTGCATTGGAATAGTTCATTGTAAGTAACTTCTCCAAGATCACTAAACAGCAACATGTATGTGTCTATCCAGGTGAGTGCATGAAATACTTGGTATAACTAGTGTTTCTCAGGATCCTCCTCTCAAAAGGGAGTTAAGCACGAGGCAGTGTGAGCGGTTATTGATTGGGATGACCCCTAGTCATAACTGAGTAGCATCGGAGATATTTCCAGGATTGTATTCGTATCTGGGGGCTCTTTCGAGAGTTTCGGGCTTTTCTACCCTGCCCATACGGTCAATCTCACCTGCGATTGCCCGCCTGAGCATTGATTATATTGAGGTGACCTTAGTGGCCTTACCTAGGATATCGAGGGGGTACTTTGCAGGGGTTATTTTGCAGGTGTCTAGACCAGGTTGGGGTCAGACAACACAGTCGCTTTACGCATTGAAGCTGAGGGCCACAATAATTGGTTACTTACCTCCGCTTGTTGTGTATGGGAGTCTCAAGCCTCTCCTAGGCGAGACATACCTGCTTCATTCGGGAGCTCACTTATCCAGCCCTTTTTTGCTTGCATTTGGATTTAGATTTTATTAGTGAATGCTCGGTGCACGATAGTTGGCATAGAGTTTACGTAAATAGAGATTCTTTTCTATTTTTTGAGTCATTGTGGATTCGGGTATGGCTCCTCGCCGTTCTTGTTGTTTAGCAGGACTTTCTCCTTCTACTTCTCCTCCTCCTTTGGGAGAGAGACCTAGATATTCCAGGCGTACTATTTCGCACATTGATTCACACACCATGGGAGACCATTTAGAAGGTATTCCTAAACCACCTTCTCCCATTCGTGTAGATGATGGGGAGTTTACTCCTACTTACGATCCTTCACCCAACTTGGCTAAGTTAGGTCCTGTGATTTCTGAGATAGGAACCATGCACAATATACCTAATCACTCTAGGGTTGAATCCCCATTGACGTGTTACCGGTATGGAATGCCAGAGGACGCTGAGACTCATTTTGAACCCGCCAGCACTAGCTATGGTAGTTATGGTATGTCTGGTTTTCCTACACATTATTTGGCATTTCATGTCGAATCTGACTTCGAGCCTAACACTATGCCTAAGGGCACTCTCATTCCTTACCATGCGGAGAGTTTTGGGAGCACTAGTCACATTGCACCTTCCATCCCAGTGGTGGAAGTTACATCACATATCCCTCCTAGGTCTAGGGTTAGTGATCCGATTAGGATACCAGATCCAAGATGAGTGACGATAGGGAATAGCATGTACATTATTACTCAAATTCCTTCATCCTTTGTCCCTAGTTCTTCAAATGTTCATCCTCCACCTTATTCACATGGTCCTTCGAGTCGGCACATGGCTATGAGTCAAGTCCATACTGCGGTTACTAGACCGATTGTGTCTCAGGTTTACATACCGCCCGTTGCTTCAGGAGGTTATGTTCATACTTCTAGAGGTCATGTTACTACTTCTGGGGTGTATATCCCTCTTCCAGTATGTATATTCCTACTTCTGGAGCGTATCTTCCTACCTACAGAGTGTCTCATGGGGCATCGCATGCGATGACTTATGGACCCTATTATGGGATACAGTATGGACATGGTTCTTCACCTTATGGGGGTGGGTATCAAAAACCTGCTTACTCTCCTAATTACGGCTTTGTAGCTTCTACTAGTCAATGTACACCACACTATGGTGCTTCCACGCCACCCTATACGGGTCATACGGGAGGAGGCCACTATGGACAAGGCCATGGTGGTAATCAGACCTATATGAATCAGTGAGCGGTCCATCAATCTCATAATCCTAGGCTCCCTTTCCTCATAATGCTCAATCTTCCTGACTTGTCGAGATTGACGAACGATCCTGTAGCTCACAACCCAGCTTGGATGAATGTCCCTACCAAGCTTCCTTCGGACATACCTAAGTTCGAGGGCAAACTGGGAGAGGATCCAAGCGAACACGTTACTACGTTTCACCTATGGTGCTTTTTGAATTCCTTACATCAGGACTCAATCCATTTGAGACTATTTCAACGCACCCTTATAGGGCCTGCCGCGAAATGGTATATAGAGTTACCTAGGGGAGATTTCGCTTTGTTTGACGACCTTGCGAAGACTTTTCTTAATCACTTCCAGCTACTAGTGCGTTATGACGTTGGTACTGAACTCTTGTCGACATTTCGGCAAGATAAAGCCACACATATCTCTGATCATAATCAAGAGTGGCATAGACGGAAGAGGTTAATTAAAGCCTTTATACCACCGGAGTTCCTCCTTGAGTGGTTCCTCAATTCGTTATTGCCATATATAGCGAAGGATGTTTCCACATCCGGAGTGCAGAATGAGGAACAAGTGATTTTTAGGGCACAGGAACTGGACTTGATCTATGCTCAGTCCGGTTTGTTATATGAGATTATTCCCAATGCTCCACGTTCCAGTTTCGACCCCAAAGTCAAACCTGGACCACATGCCGATGGCATTGTGGGTTGTGCAAGTGTGAAACCTGTGGAATCGGTTGCAAAACAAGTTAGTCAATTGTCAATCAACCAATCTGCTTCAGGACAAGCTACGGCTTCATCTCAACCCGCCCAAACGGCAAGTGTACTTTCTGTGCAATTGTCGGACCAGAAGGGTAACCAGTAGCCCAGACAGAATAGAAAAAGGGTAAAAATAATCGTAAGGGTGGGAATAAGAATGATAATGCTAATAGTAATGACAAGAACGGTCGGAATGCTGGGGGGGACAAGCAAGCTAAACGTAAGGTTAAGTTTCCTTGCAATTTATGTAAGGACGATCACCTCACTTACTTATGCCCTAATATTGAGGAAGCTTCGATATTCTTGGCATAGGGCCCAGCTGTGCTAAATAACCCTTTACCGCATAATCAAAATATGAACTCGAAGTCCCATGACCAGTCTAGTGGTGATCAAGATCCACCGGAGAGTAGTGGTCGTGGGTGCATTAACATGGTCCGTGATATGAAAGTTGTGACCGGTGCGAAATATTATGGTTCGTCACAACCCAGTCCAAGCAAAGAGCATGATCCACCAGGATCCCCTTTGCGTATTGAGAAACCTATGGATAAACCTGAGACTGCACCTCGCTTTCCTGAGGGAGACCTTAAGTGTTTAGGGCATAATCCAAATGCCCGAGCCGCCCAGAACTATTCAGTTGTCGAGGATTTGGGCCACACTCCTTGTGCGATGTCTGCATTGGAAGTGCTTCAGAGTTGTCCTTCACAAAGGAAGGCATTGCTTTCTTCCCTTGGTGTGAATGATGATGATTCTTCCTCCGTGATCAAATTTGAAACCGCATGACTTCAGCCTCACTTGACCTACTATGTGTCTCTTTTGATTCACATAGAATGTCTTAATATGATCCTCAAGCGCACTGTGATTGACAAAGGCGCTGCTACTTTTGTGATGTCTTTATCCTATTGGAAGGGTCTGGGTTCACCTGAGCTATCTAAATCAGCGACCATGTTAACTACGTTCGATGGGAGATCTTTTAGGCTACACGACATCCTTCCTTCCCTTAAAGTCCATTTGGGAGGGAAGATCGTTGCGATAGAGGTCGAGGTGGTTGATGCACCCCTTGACTACAATCTCTTGCTGGGTAGGAACTGGATGTACAGTATGCAAGCTGTTGCTTCTTCCTTGTTCCGTGTTGTATGCTTTCCACATAACGGGAAGATCGTAACAATTGATCAAACGACATTCAAGAATCTGTCTGTTACCACATCTTCCAGAGCTTCGATCCCAGTCGTTGAGCACTCTCAGCCAGCAACTAGGAGTGTGGGTGTAGGCATGTACCCATCCCTCATGGGAAGCTTTAGATGTCCTGCACCGATATTTATGATAGGATCTAGTTCCGATGAGGCTTCGACATCTACGACATCGGTATCTTTTCGCACGAGTCATATGGAAGATCCTTGGATTCTTCCTACACCGAGTACTTTGAGTGATCCCATCGTAACGGACGTGCCGTTGCCTGCAGCTATGATAGCTTATCAAGCTAATCTCAATTGTGTTGCAGAGCCTAGTCCTTCCTCTTCACGGATGGAGGAGGAGGACCCTTATGTGCTGCCGACATGGGAAGTACAGTCTTCTCACGTACACAACTGCCTTGATATGGTTTTCCCTTTAGATGAAGCGATTATTGAGGCTATGTCGGGAGTTGAGCCACCATGGGAGGAACTCCATCATAGATCGTACTTTCTTCCAGAGCTTGACTGCTTGGAGCGTGAGGATTTTAGGGTGGTTCTTAGTCAGAGAGTTGGTAGTCCTATGGTTCCATTAAGCTCTCCTGGTCCGATGGCTGATGGAAACATGGCGAACATATCTTCAATGATTCCTATCAACATCTCTCGCAATCCTGACACGATAGAGAATGTCTATATTGGGGCAAAATGTTCCCATGCTGAGATTCTTGAATACACCGAGCTATTTAAGGAATTTCGTGATATTTTTGCTTGATCTTATGACAAGATGCCAGGTATTGACCCTCGTATTGTCAAGCACGAGATTAATAATTACCCCAACACTAATCCTGTTCGACAACGTTTACATGCGGTGAATCCTAGGAAAGCACCTGCGATTAAGGTATAGATAGAGAAGCTATTGAAAGACGGTTTAATCTATCCCGTTCCCTTGACAGAGTGGGTTTCAAACCCCGTTCCGGTGGATAAGAAGCAGGGAGCGATCTGCATACGTATTGATTTCCACGATTTGAATCATGCCTGTCCTAAGGACAATTTCCCCACACCATTTATTGATCAGATTTTGGATGAGTGTGCGGGTAGAGAGATGTTCTCCTTCATGGATGACTTTTCTGGATATAATCAGATACAGATTAAACCTGAGGACCAACATAAGACTGCATTTATTTGTCCTTGGGGAATGTTTACATATCAAAAAATGCCTTTCGGCCTTAAAAACGTCGGAGCTACATTTCAGTGGGCAATGACCTTGATCTTCCACGATCTCAAGTCAATTATCAAAGTATTTTTGGATGACCTTGCTGTTCATTCTCGTATGAGAATGCGTCATCCCTATCACTTGAGATTTGTATTCGAAATATGTCGGCACTATTCGGTTAGATTAAATCCTCATAAGTGCATATATTTGTGTGAAGTCAGGGCATTTGTTAGGATTCATTGTTTCTAAAGAGGGTATAAGAGTCGACCCTTTGAAGGTTGAGGCAATACTTCAGTTGTATCCCCCCAATAATATTCGTCATCTTCAGTGTTTTCAAGGCATGGCAAACTTCTTACGAACATTTGTTGTCAACTTTTCCAATTTGACTAGAGGATTCATGCGTCTCTTGAAGAAGGACACCCCATTTTATTGGGATGAGCGAGCCCATGAGTCCTTCGATGCACTCAAGCGAGCCCTAGCATCGGCCCCGGTGATTAGACCCCCAGACTATAGCCGTGATTTTCTATTATATGTGGTCGCGTCATTAGAGACGATTGGTATGGTTTTGGTTCAAGAGGATGAGGAGCTCCAGGAGCATGTCATATATTATTTGAGCCGAAACCTTATTGACATAGAGATTCGTTATTCTCATGTCGAGAAGCTTGCTTTAGCTACCGTACATGCGGTTCAGTGGTTGAGACATTATATTCTCCTTCGCCATACCTTGGTTGTATCCCATGTCAATCTGTTTCAATTCGTCCTCACCTGAAGGATGATTGGGGGAAAATATAATAAATGGATTGTCATTCTGCAAGAATTCGATCTCGAGTTTGTTTCGGCAAAATCAAAAAAGTCTTTAAATTTTGCAGAGCTTATATCGGATTTCCCGAGCGAGGCCGAGGAGTTGGTTTGTGAAGATACGTTTTTCGATGAACACATCTTCTTAATATCAACGTTAGACCCATGGTATGGGGATATCATAATATATTTACAAACATTGAAGACCCCTACTCACCTCTCGCGAGATGAACGCCGACGATCACATCACATCTCTAAGAACTACCTCATAGTGGATAACACTTTGTACCGCCGTGGGGTAGATTCCATTTTACGACGTTGTTTAACTCATGAAGAGGCTGAGGTGGTGTTGAATGATTGCCACGGAGGGGCGTGTGGTAGTCATTTATCTGGGCTTTCTACAACTCAAAATATTTTAAGAGCAGGTTATTTCTGGCCGTCGATCTTTAAGGATTGTGTTGATGCAGTCAAGAGGTGCCACCCTTTCTAGGTGTTCGCATGTAATATGCGCTAGAAACCTGCCCCGTTACATACCATTATCACCGTCGGTCCCTTCACTAAGTGGGGGCTTGATTTTATGGATTGCAACCTAGCTTTGGCTGGGGGGCACCATCATATTATAGTGGTTGTTGATTACTTCACGAAATGGGCTGAGGCTATGCCTACAGTAAAATCCGATGGTGAGACAACCGCTCACTTTGTATTCAACCAAATTATTACTCGGTTCGGGATTCCGAAAGAGCTTGTCACTGACCATGGCTCACACTTTCAGAACCGTATGATGGAAGAGTTGGCATCGAAGTTAGGGTATAAGAAAGAGCATTCCTCTTCTTACTACCCTCAAGCGAATGGACAGGTAGAGGCAGTGAATAAATCACTCAAATCCATTCTCCAATGAACCATTGCACAAAGCAAGAACAATTGGCACATCATGTTATATCATACTTTGTGGGCATATCGAACCGCTGTTAAGACTGCCACTGGTTTTCATCCATATCAACTTGTACATGGAGTGGAGTCGATATTGTCGGTTGAATGCGAGATTCCTTCTTTGAAGCTAGCTGTAGAACTCTTACTAGACACTTCACCATTGGAGGAGCATTTGGTTCACCTTGAGCAACTTGATGAGTAGCGTCGGGATGCCTTGGTGGCTCTAGAAGTCAATAAACGACGTGTAAAGACCCAGTACGATAAGTCTGTCAGTCCAAGGAGGTTTAGTGAACGAGACTTGGTCCTTTTGTGGGATCAACCAAAATAACCCGGGCAGGGAAATTTAATCCTATGTGGCATGGTCCTTACTTGGTCAAGCGTATGTTAGAGAAGGGTGCATATGAGTTAGTGGATTACGAAGGAATGGCCTTGGCGGAGCCTAGAAATGGGCTCTATCTCAAGAAATACTATGCATGATTTTCAGTCAAGGCTGCTTATTGTATATTATTGTATAGCTTTGCATAGTTAGGTCTTTTTCTTATCGTGATCGAGTTTGTGATTTGTTTCCATTTCTTTTGGTAGATGTCAATGGAATCTTCCACCTACATAGGATTCATGGATGGTGCAAGCCATCACACTCAACACTCAGCCTCTGTTGCTTGGGTGATTTATACTCCTATGGGTCAGGTACTGTCTTCAGGAGGCGTATGTCTACGGCCATCTTCCAACAATGTTGCTGAATACAGTGCCATTATCGAGCTTCTACGGGATGCCATTTCACATGGCGTTCTCTCTCTTGAGGTATGTCTTGATTCGGAGTTAGTAGTGTCACAGCTCAATGGTTTGTACCATGTTAGAGATCCAATGTTATTGAGAATATTCTTACGTGTGAGATTGTTAGAATGACAATTTGACAACATAACATATATACATATTCCAAGAAATAATAATCAAGTTGTTGACTCATATGCTAACTACGTGTTATATTGGCATTTGTTTCATTCACAATAAATTAATCACAAGCACATTTTTTACACATGTAAATAAATAAACCGATCACCATAAAACTTTTTATATACATTCAAAATGTGATAATACATAGTGTCATGATACAAAATTGGGGCTTTCGGGCCACCAACATATAATACACAGTAGTACAAAATGTATACACTCCCAGGTGTCTAATCCTGTGGAGGAGGAGGAGGGTTGTGATCATGGAAGGTCACTATGGCTCTAGCTAGCCGTCGGAATAATTGCACCCATGCGCATGGTACACCCACCACCTGCCGCTGCATAGCCTCAGGAAAGTCTTCGACTTGCACCATGGGAACCCTATGTGTTAGTCTCACAAAATTGGTATGAATGCTCTGGAGCGTTCGCTCCGCATCCACACCCGTGATGTCATCTCCTCTTCCCCTCCATATATGATGAGGGAAGCCCTCTGGCCACTGTGGTCCCACATCTACACACAAATGGTAGATGTTACTATGTATTATCATGCAAAATATGTCTTTTTGATTCCATATAATCAAGAAAACACAAAAAAATTAAATAACTCAAAAAATTTAAAAAGAGAGGGTCGAGATTCATTACCTATATCGCCATATGCCGATCCTGGTGGTAGTGGCATGTCCGGGTCCCCCCGAAAGTCTATCCCTGCATAGGGGTAGTCATCGATGGAAACTATCTATCGTCGCCACCACGAAAGAAGTCAGATGGATATGGGTTGGCCACCCTACCACCCCCCAGTGTGCGCATAGCATCTACCCAATGCCGTTGGGCCAGATCTCAAAACCCGTGAAGAGGAACGTCTACTCTGGAGGTCAATCCTCGAACACGATCGAAGAAAAACGTGCTCAAAATACTGCTGAACCCGAAGTTCCGCACTCTACCTGCCTTACACTCACTGAGCTGATGTTTCATGTTGCTTAGTAGTGTAGTGCTCCAGTCATAAATCGTGGGTCTCATGCACTCCACCGCATAGAACATCAGAGGCCGTGAGGCCTGGTGGAGTGATGCCAAGCCTGCTATCCTGCCCAACGTTAATAGTATGGCCTTTAGGACCAACACCTGTATAGCGTTGGTAGGGACCTGACTCCCCACCTTCTCTATGTCTGGATAATAGTACACCGCAATGTACTCGTCGATAGTTAGGCCACCTCCTGGCCCACCACGAGAACGAAGGTTCACCACTTCCCCTCGTCTAGAAAGCCCAGTAATGAAGTATATGTCCTCCACCTCTATGGTGAGGGACATCCCATCTATATGGAAGGACTCCGAGTCTGGATCCCAGTAATCCACCAGCATCTGTAATAGTCTTGGTTTGGCCCTCAAACCACCAAGACACCAAAACTTGTAGAGTCCGCATGCACGTAGAGCTTGTTGAGCCATTAGATCGGCCCTTACTGCTTCCTCTACCTCACCATGTTCATGCTCTCTCCACTCTAGGACCATCCTACATAATAAATTGCAAATTTTCCCATTAGATTATTGAAAAAACCTTATGCGTGGCCTCATACGTGACTGTTTTCAAAACAGCCGCATATGTACGCGGGTTTGAGGGCATTTTCCGCGTATATCCAGCCCTATACGCGGAAAAAACCTCAATTTCTGTGTGGGCCGCAGCGCCCATTTTAGGTTGGCCTAGAAAGATTAATTGACCATGGAATTTCATAAAAATTGCATCAAAATGAAAGAGAAGAGCATGGGTAAATACCTGGAAGAAACGGTAGTGGATTCCGCCGGCTGGATCTCCTAGAATTGGCTGTTGAAAATCAGAGCTCAAATGGGTAAAAGTTTCAAATGTTTTATAATATTTTGAATTGTTTACTATTTATAGAAAATTTTCAAATATTTGAAAATTTTTACCCCCTTTCCTATAGTTTCGACATTTTCTAACCATTTTGGACCATTTTTGACATAATTCATGATGTAGAGGACCTTTTTCAGTGCCATTTCAGCCATTGGATTGACCTGTTCGTGCCGATCTCAGGTATCATATCTAAATTGGCATATAGGTTAGGTTTCATCACTGTCTGCATTTTGCATAACCTTATGACCATATCATCATGACCTTAGGTACGAACCCACTCTGTTATGTCACAGAACCTTCTTGTTGTTTTAGAAGTGGCATGATATGAGTGGTAGAGCTTCACCTTACATGGGTACCCTAGTTAGCGCCTTATTTGCATTTGGTGCCCATGCTGACGTTTTCTTTTTTAGGGTGTGGGAGTTTTTTGTATAGTACTGCCATGACATTTTGCAAGAGCCTCATACTCCTCTTGATCTTTTGCTCGCCTATTTCCCTCAGGACTCCCTCATGTCAAGTTGTGAATGCATTATCATGAGCTTTGCCTACCTTATTGAGCTTTATGCCGGCTCCCCTGACATTGCGTTTCATCCATATAGCTCGAGCTTGTCTCATGTCTAGCCATGCAGAGCCATTTTTTATATCCTTCGCAGCTTGTTTCCCTTTTTACCGGGAGGGGATTTTCCCCCGAGTGTCGATATCCTACACACGTATCCTTGCATTGAGCATAGGTATTTTCCACTACTTGGAACTAGTTTGTTTTCCCTTATGACACTCGTCTCCTCCTAGTCTGTAACTATAAATCCATTTTATTCTTTTTCAAGCTTTTTAAATAACTGAAAAAGTCCAAAAAAATAAAAAAACCAAAAATCCGAACAAGGAAAGATGTTATCTGTGGCAGCTGTCGAGTCATGTCGCCTTCGAACGGAGCACTATATATCACATCCATTGGTTGGGTTATAGTTTGAATTTAGGAGTTGTACTCGTTTATCTGAGTTTATCTCCACCAACTGGTTATGCTTCTAGTCCCTATGGAGCCTCTTTCGATGCCTCCTATGTCGCAGAGATGTCCCAGTTTGTATATCGAGTCTGTGCTACCTTTATTCAATCACCATACACCATTATGCTCTTGTTCGAAGGAAGTTGAAGCCTGAGTCGGCCATTCCTCAGTTATCTTGACTTTGCATGTTAGCCATTCCCGGTACAATTACTGGTTCGTGCACCTTATGATCGAGTCCTTCCACATTATACAGCTTTGCTGAGTACCTTGTGTTGGATGATGGGGGATGCCTTAATTCCCTCCTTCCAACAAATTTCATCCCATCGACTTCAGATCATTTATTCTGGGATTAGAATCTAGAGTCATTTTGAGTGCCTTGAGACTTGCAGTCATCAATGGCAGGTTCTCTCGCCATCGATAGTTTTTGGGAATACATCAATGTCCCCTGATCGATGGATCCTCTCAAGTGTTTGACCTCAACACATTTATTCACACTTGTTAGTTTGCACTCTAGTACCTTGATTCCCATTTTCATCATTGGTGGGTGATCTCGTGTCTGTTAACGGTATACATTAATGACCGGTAATCAGACGATGGACTACTATGTTCGACCTCGACACCTCTATTAGCATAGTAGGACATGTACTCGTAGCAGTTTGTGTAGAAGACTTTCCATATTGGTGGCATCTCTTATATGCTACCTCCTTGATCGTGCCAATGTTCATGAGATTTCAGCTCTCGTGACTTGATTCCAGTATATGTCAAATATTTCCAGCCACTATGGAGATCTTGATCTATTATATATCTTCAGCCATGATGGAGATCATGGTCCTTTGTATATCTTCATCATGGAGATATTGATCTATGTATATTGTATGTGGCGATGACCACTTATGTGATATCTTGTATCATACCTATTCATGGCCATTGTACTCTTATGTATCCGGGACTGCTATATGTATTTGCAGTTATGTACAGAGTTGTATTATTGTACTATGCTGATTGGGTGGTTGGTCTTCCATTTGGGATCCTTCATCACTCCACTTTTGGGATGGACTTATAATGTATTTCGGCCATCGTATGACCCCTTTGACCTCATAGATTAGGGGGCATCTGTTATAGCTGATTTCACCACTCCAGGTGAATCACACTTTGTATGGCCTTCCCCTGTCCCGCTGCAGACTCCTTAGACCCCATGGACCATTTTTTTTCCTTTGATGTTTCCCTGACCATCCCTAAAAACATGTGAAAAATGATACACGCGACTTTTAAACTTATAAGCGCATATATACGCGGGTTTGACCACTAAAACTGCGTACATCGGCATGTGTGCAAAATCCAAATCCTTTTGGAGTTTTCCTTGACATGGATCCGACTCATTTGACTCCTGGCCTTCCCTATGCCTTGAGATCGCTCGGATTCGACCTTTCATTACC